>JBBBDQ010001249.1:250000-680000 GCA_037127315.1 Ascarosepion bandense | reverse complement strand
TCTGTTTAGGGTTCAAAAATGAGTACCTGTGATTATAAAGCCTCTGTTTGAAAGAGCCCGCGGATATGCCAATATAGGTCCGGTAATTGTCCTTGTTATTAGATGGAGAAATGCGGGCTTCATAAATTACATGGGTGGATTTACATTTGCCTTGCACCGGGCAGGCATCCACAGAATAACAATTGCATTTGTCGACAATTCCGGATTTAGCTTCCGTATTATTTAGGTTCATTAAAATTTGTTTATTGTGGGAATTAATTATATTATCTATATTTGAGGTGCAAGAATACCTAATTTTTAGGGTGAATCTATTAAAAATTTTATTTAAGGGATTGTTATTATTATTAAAATGTTTATCGATTAATTTGAGAAAATACTTACCAATATTTATATTAGTTAGCTTACAATAAGGAGGGTTAAACCAAATTATCTTCCTTTTTCTACATTTTCGGGTGTTTTTAGTTTTTGATGATTCTGGGTTTATAGCAGGCTTATCATACTTTAACTTATTAACAAAACCGCTTTTCTGAAGGGCCTTATTGTAAATTTCTTTGCTTATGTTGAAAATTTTTATATTGGAAGATAATTGGTTAACCCTATTATTTACTATCTTGGGTGGTTGGATAAACTATTTATATAGGTGGGAGAACTATTTTCTTTGAGAAAGGGTTGGTAGGAACCATCATTTAAGTTAAGGGTGATATCTAGATAGTTTACAATTTTGAGATTGGAAGTAACCTCAACCTTAAAACCAAGAAAATTTAGGGCTCTGATAATTTTCTTATGTATTCTATTAGTGTAAGGCCCATTGGAATTGGGAATACATATCAGTCCATCATCCCGATATAGGCCTATTAGTTTAGGGTCTAAAAATCTACCTAAAATATCTAAAATATAAATGCCTATTAGATCTGCTACCTGGGCAGAATCATAGGCTCCCATAGGGACATCAAAACTATCTTCAGGCCCTTTAGTCCAAGTAGAACTATCAAAGGTGAGAATAGATTTTCTAGCTCCAAGTATAATTCTATAGTCACAATCCGAAATATTAACATAACCCCTAGCAAAGTTTAAACAATCCACGAGAAGTTTTTTTGATATAGAGGAATAGAAATCCACAATATCAAATTTAAGGAAAGTGGATTTAGATTTGTCATTTGATATTATCAAACCATTTTATGGTATCTAAGGAACTCTTCCAAAGATTCAGTTGTAAATTAGATTGTAACTTCTCTATTAAGTTCTTCAGAACCACCCTAGAAACTATGCCTAATTCACTCTTAGTGGGATTAATTAGTCTAGTTTGTAATTTATTTTGGAAATTAGGCTTGTGGTCCTTAAATAAAATGTAAGCTTCTTTGGTAGAAATTTTTCCAATTCTATCACTAATATTTAGTTCATTTGCAAATTTAGCCATATCGGAGTTAATTTCCGATAAAATTAGGTTACCTCTGTCTATTTTGTAATGACTAGTTATATTATTTTTAAGGATATTTAGGTAGTTGGTGGTATTACACTTGTAAATGTTATTTGATTTGTCCGATTTAATCCATAGGTCTTTGGAATTCTTTAAGGTATTAATGTTCGACTTTAATAAATCCTGGAATTCATTTGAAGTACCCCGGAACTTGATTTTGGGGATCAAATTAAAAAGGTCTTTTTCAAACAAGTTTAAAAATTTGCATACCGGTGGAGTTCTTAGAGTTTTTAAATCAAAGCACTCTGTAGAATCAGGAGAAGAATCCGTTGAACGCAGGTAAAAGTAGGCTTTCCATCGAAGCCTCCTCACAAAACTTTCAATTTTTTCCGTAAGATGAAAGAGAAAGGAATCCAGATTAGGAAAAGGAATACTCTTCAAAGAATACTCCGGGGTAAATTTCTCCATAGGAAAGGTGGTGTTGTATTGGTAGAAAAAATCCGGGAATAAACCAAGAGAGCTCAACTACCAAAAGGTAGGAGCAAAATATTTTAATTCTGATACTTCAATCCAAGGGAAAAAAGCAGGAAGGTAAATTCCAAAAAACCGATCCTAATTAATATTAAAAATTTATTTTAATATTAAAAAATGATACAGGAAGAGAGCTCCATGTAATAAAATATTACAGAGCAAATATATATTAAAAAAGGATTAATTCAAAGATGTTGAATGGCCATTTTGATATGAAGATCTCCACGGGGGACGACACATCACCTCAGCAACAGAAAAAACCTTTCAGAAACTGGAGAAAAATTAGTCTACATTTCTTTTTAAATAGATTGCAAAGAAATTAAAAAGTAAATAATAAAATAAAATAAAATAAAAATAAAGGGAAAGAAAAAGAAAACGAAAAAGAAAAAGATAGAATAAAATCAAATAAATAAAAAAAGAAAAAAAAAGGAAAAAAAATTGACATCATCTGGGTTCGCAAAAAAAGGGAGAATGTAACTAAAAATTAACAGACAGCCGTGTTAAATCGACGTCAGTTTAAGCAACACGGAAAAAAGGTGGTAAGAGAGATAAAAGAAGGAGGGGAAGGAAAAAGAAAGAAACTAAACAAAAAAATTTTTTTTAAATATTACAGACGCTGGACAAATTCAAAAACCTAATTTCCCCAAAACGTTGAAGTATTAGAAAAAGGCCTTTACTTAAAAAGGCATAATTATTAATAAAAGGGAATAAAAAGATATAGGATTTAAAATAAAATTATTTTTTAAAAAATTAGGTCATTTGAAATTAAACTAAATAAAGACAACACTAGGTAAAAAAAAAAAAGGGAACAATATATATATATTATTTATATATATATATATATATATATATATATATATATATATATATATATATTTTATATATATATATATATATATATATATATATATATATATATTTATATATATATATATATATATATATATATATATATATATATATATATATATATATATATATATATATATATATATATATATATATATATATATATATATATATATATATATATATATATATATATATATATATATATATATATATATATATATATATATATATATATATATATATATATATATATATATATATATATATATATATATATATATATATATATATATATATATATATATATATATATATATATATATATATATATATATATATATATATATATATATATATATATATATATATATATATATATATATATATATATATATATATATATATATATATATATATATATATATATATATATATATATATATATATATATATATATATATATATATATATATATATATATATATATATATATATATATATATATATATATATATATATATATATATATATATATATATATATATATATATATATATATATATATATATATATATATATATATATATATATATATATATTATATATATATATATATATATATATATATATATATATATATATATATATATATATATATATATATATATATATGTATATATATATATATATATATATATATATATATATATATATATATATATATATATATTTATGACATATATATATATATTATATTATATATATATATATTATATATATATATATATAATGTTTCATATTATATATATTATATATATGTATTATATTATACATATATGTTTTATATCATATATATATATTATATATGTATATTATATTATGTATATATATGTATATTATATATATATGATATATATACTGTATATATGCATTATATATGTATTATATACGTATTATATATATGTATCATATATTATATACATGTATTATATATATATTATATGTATTATATATATATATTATATGTATTATATATATATGTATTATATTATATGTCTATATGTATTATATATATGTATTATATATATATTATACATATATATAGGTATTATATTATATATATATTATACATATATGTATTATATATATTATACATATATATATATGCATTATATTATATATTATAAATATATATATGTATTATATTATATATATTATATATATGTATTATATATGTATTATATATATGTATTACATTATATATATGTTTTATATATATATATTATGTATTATATATATGTATTACATTATATATATGTATATATATATATTATATATATATATTATATATATATGTATTATATTATATGGATTATATATATTATATATACATGTATCATATTATATATATTATATATACATGTATCATATTATATATATAATATATACATGTATTATATATATATATATATTATATATACATGTATTATATATACATGTATTATATATATATATTATATATATATATTACATAGTGATGATCATCCACGTATACTGTCTTAATATGTATAGGAAAGAATATTAATAAAAAGTTTTGAATTTAAAAACGTACTTTTTTAAACAGTATTTGTTTATTTTTATAGTATTTTATATTTCAGACCGCCCTCGGTCCTTCATCAGAAACAAGTGATTTTTAAATTAGAATTGGAAACGTATTTTTACGATAGCGTCCTAATACTTTTTTGTTTACATCACGTGGTGTCGATAAACCAATCAGCATGCGGCACGTCCGTTTGTTTATTTTCGGTAAACCAATCAACACGCGGCACGTCCGTGGAGAGAGTCTGTTTGTTTTAGACAAAAAATCTCTTGGAATATCTATTTTTTTGTTTATATCGCGTGGTGTCGATAAACCAATCGGCATGCGGCACGTCCGTTTGTTTATTTTCGGTCAACCAATCAACACGCGACACCTCCATGGAGAAAGTCTGTTTGTTTTAGATAAAAAATTCCTTGGAATATCTGAAAGAACATTCTTTTTACCTATTGAAATATTTGTAGAGATTCAACACACCTAAGTCCCTGTTTAACCCTAGCTTGTGTGTGTTTAATTTTAAAATCCAGTATTTTTCTTTCTTTCTGCGTGTGTATGTAGAACTAAAATTGGAGTCTATTAGTAAACATTTGCAATTTTCTAAAGTGTGATCGGGTTGATTAAAATGTGCTGCAATTGGGGAGTATACATTTTTTTGTCGTATATTTAGTTTGTGATTATTGAAGCGAAATCTAAAGCTATTACCGGATTCGCCGATATATCCACTGTTGGGGCAAATTGAGCAGAAGAGATAGTAGATGATGTCTTTGCTATCACAAGTAAGGTTTGGTGGGTGTAATTTTATTTTTGTGTTGGGTACAGAGAATGTTTTGTCTGTTATTAGATGTTTACAGATTAAACAACGGGGCTTTCCACATTTTAAATTCCCTGATAGGTTTGTATTATTTACATATTTGTTAGAAGTGAGGATAGTTGATAGGTTGGGTGTTTGTTTCTTTGCATTTATGGGTGGCCTATCGAAAATGTCTTTGATGTTTTTGTTTGATTGGAGGTTCCTGTAATCATTTTTTAAATTTTTGATGAGTGTGTGGGAATATTGATTATGGTTAAAAACCATGGGAATTCGGTTATTGTCTTTTCGTTTTTTGTATGTGAGAAGTGTGCTGCGGTCTATGTGGATGGTTTTATGTAGTGCTTCCTTTATTATTTTTATTGGGTATTTGCATTTTAGAAACTGTTTTGTTAGGTTGTTAATGTTGTTTAGAAAATCTGGATGGTCTGAGCAAATGCGTCTTATTCTAATAAATGAGCTGTATACGATAGATTTTTTTAATTTGAGGGGATGACAGCTGTTAAAGTGTAGGAATTTATGTTGGTTTGTGGGTTTGTTGTATAGACTGGTGGAAAGTGTATGTTTATTTAATTTTACCATGACGTCTAAGAAAGGGACGGATGTGTATGAGTACTCCATGGTAAATTTGATTGTATTGTGGAAGTTGTTGCAGAAAGTGAAGAAGTTTTTTAATTTTTCTAATCCATGAGTCCATATTAAGAAAATATCATCAATGTACCTAAAATAGTGTGATGGTTTGCATTGTGAACTGTCTAGTATCTTTTTTTCTAAAATATGCATAAAGATGTTGGCATAACTAGGTGCCATTTTCGTGCCCATCGCTGTGCCGCTAATCTGTAAATAATGTTTGTTGTTGAATTTGAAATTATTGTGTGTTAAAATGAAATTAATTAACTGGCATAAATCTGTGATTTGGTTGTTAGGTAATTTGTTTTTGAGGAACTCATGGCATGCTGCTACTCCTTCAACGTGTGGAATGTTCGTGTACAGAGACGTAACATCCATCGTTACTATGATATTATCACCTGGGACTAAATTAATGCTTTGTAACTTGTTGAGAAAGTCAGTAGTGTCTCTAATATAACTGGGTATGTCAGGTAATAGAGGTTTTAGAATATTGTCTATGTATCCAGATATAATTTCTGTGAGGGTACCGATGCCTGATATTATGGGTCTGCCAGGTGGTGTGATATTAAGTTCTTTTGAAATTTTGTAGATTTCTTCATTGTTTGCTTGTTTAGTATGGTGTGGGTTGGATGAAGAGGTATTAGGGTGTTTTTCTGAAATGATTTTGGGGAGTTTGTGTAGTTTTGGGATAGTGTAGAATGTTGCTGTTTTGGGGTTCTCAGGAATGAAGGATTTTATTTTGTTTTTTATGTTATGATTCAGGTTCTGAATGAGAAGTGATAATTCTGTTTTGTAAGTACTAGTCGGATCTAGAGGTAAGGGTGCATAGAACTTGTTGTTTTGAAGTTGTGATTCTGCTTCTTTAATATAGTTGTTAGTGTCTAAGATGGTTATAGCTCCGCCCTTATCGGCTGGTACGATAATTATGTTTCGGTTTTTCTTGAGTGTATAGATGGCTTGGTGTTCTACTTTAGATAGGTTGTGTGTTTTTGTTTGGTGTCCTCTATTTTTTAAGAAGTTGTCCAAGTGTTGTCTGGCTTTGTTGGCGTATTGATCCAAGTGTTGGTTGCGTCCGCTTGGTGGAGTCCATAGGGTGTTATTTTTCGTAAGAGGAAATTTGGAGTATGGTTGTTTGTCGCTGTTGTCGTTAGAAGTGGATCTGTTGTTCGAGAAATATTCTTTTAGTCTCAGTCTACGAAGGTATTTTTCCATATCGTAGCAGAGGTTTAGAGGGTTTAGTGGCTGTGAGGGGCAGAATGTTAATCCTTTATTTAATAAAGAGGTTTCTTCTTGGGTGAGAGTATATTTAGATAGGTTTGCGATGTGATTATCAGCAGAGATGTTATGGGTGTGTTGTACATGGTGAGATCTTCGTGGAATCTGTTGTATTAGGTAGTTATTCAGGTGAGGTATGTGTTGTAGAATGGGGTCCTCAGCAATTAGTGTATTGAGGTTTTGGTTTTTCAAAAATATGTGCTGTGTCAGCTTTTTTTCGTACAGAAAATTGAGTGTTTTTTTTACTTGAGAGTATTGGAGAGGGGAAAGTGTTAGATAGAGAGAATAATGGATTTTTTTGGATAAGTTCATGTAGAAGGATTTTTTAATGTAGGCAGAGTTGTGCCAAAACCATCCACATAGACCGCAGCACACTTCTCACATACAAAAAACGAAAAGACAATAACCGAATTCCCATGGTTTTTAACCATAATCAATATTCCCACACACTCATCAAAAATTTAAAAAATGATTACAGGAACCTCCAATCAAACAAAAACATCAAAGACATTTTCGATAGGCCACCCATAAATGCAAAGAAACAAACACCCAACCTATCAACTATCCTCACTTCTAACAAATATTTAAATAATACAAACCTATCAGGGAATTTAAAATGTGGAAAGCCCCGTTGTTTAATCTGTAAACATCTAATAACAGACAAAACATTCTCTGTACCCAACACAAAAATAAAATTACACCCACCAAACCTTACTTGTGATAGCAAAGACATCATCTATTATCTCTTCTGCTCAATTTGCCCCAACAGTGGATATATCGGCGAATCCGGTAATAGCTTTAGATTTCGCTTCAATAATCACAAACTAAATATACGACAAAAAAATGTATACTCCCCAATTGCAGCACATTTTAATCAACCCGATCACACTTTAGAAAATTGCAAATGTTTACTAATAGACTCCAATTTTAGTTCTACATACACACGCAGAAAGAAAGAAAAATACTGGATTTTAAAATTAAACACACACAAGCTAGGGTTAAACAGGGACTTAGGTGTGTTGAATCTCTACAAATATTTCAATAGGTAAAAAGAATGTTCTTTCAGATATTCCAAGGAATTTTTTATCTAAAACAAACAGACTTTCTCCACGGAGGTGTCGCGTGTTGATTGGTTGACCGAAAATAAACAAACGGACGTGCCACATGCCGATTGGTTTATCGACACCACGCGATATAAACAAAAAAATAGATATTCCAAGAGATTTTTTGTCTAAAACAAACAGACTCTCTCCACGGACGTGCCGCGTGTTGATTGGTTTACCGAAAATAAACAAACGGACGTGCCGCATGCTGATTGGTTTATCGACACCACGTGATGTAAACAAAAAAGTATTAGGACGCTATCGTAAAAATACGTTTCCAATTCTAATTTAAAAATCACTTGTTTCTGATGAAGGACCGAGGGCGGTCTGAAATATAAAATACTATAAAAATAAACAAATACTGTTTAAAAAAGTACGTTTTTAAATTCAAAACTTTTTATTAATATTCTTTCCTATACATATATATATATTACATATACATGTATTATATTATATATATATATGGATTATATTATATATATATATTATATATATATGGATTATATTATATATATATATATATTATGTATCATATTATATATATATGGATTATATATATATATTATATATACATTATATATATGTATCATATTATATATATATGGATTATATAATATATATATAAATATATGGATTATTTTATATGTATTATATATATATTATATGTATTATATTATATATATGTATTATATATATATTATATAGATATGTATTATATTATTTACATATATATACTTGTATTATATACTATATATATATGTATTATACTATATATATATACATATTATTATATTTTATATATACATATGTATTATATATATTATATATATATAATATATATTATATATATGTATTACGTTATATATGTTTAAATTATATACATATGTATCATATATATATGTATTATATATATATATTATATATATATATATATACATATATGTATTATATATATTATATATAGTATTATATATCTATTATATATATATTATATATATGTATTATATTTATATATTATATATATGTATTATATATGTATTATATATATATATTATATATATGTGTTATATATATATATATATTATATATATGTGTTATATATATATTATATATATATATTATATTATATATATATATTATATGTATTATATATAAATTTATTCTATATATATGTATTATATATATATATTATATGTATTATATATAAATTTATTCTATATATATGTATTATATATATATATCATATGTATTATATATAAATTTATTATATATGTATTATATTATATATATATATATATTATATGTATTATATTATATGTATTATATATACATATTTATTATATATATATTATATGTATTATATTATATTATTATATATATATTTATTATATATATATTATATGTATTACATTATATATATTATATATATGTATTATATTATATATATATTATATACATATTATATATGTATGTACTATATTATATATATATATATTATATATATATGTATTATATTATATATATGTATTGTATCATATGTATTATATTATCTATATGTATTATATATATATTATATATATATCATATATGTATTATACTATGTATATATTATATATTGAAGTATATTATTTACATATTATATATATGTATTATATATATAAATGTATTATATTATATATATATTATGTAACATAACAATCTAGCCCCACCCGAGGAAGGTTGATGCAATCGATGGTGTTTCCCGTCGGTGAAGGGGCTGGCGAACGACAAGACAGGTGTTTGAGAAATACATCCTGTCGGGGCCTAGAGCGGATGTCGCAGGGTTATGAGTCAGGTTCGTTTGCCCTTATTTCCGAAAGCGGCGGAAATGACTACGGAGGCAAACAGAACAGGTGTCTCTTGGAATTACGTGGACGTTGCGTGGGCGAGGCAAAACCGGAAGGAAAGTCCCGGTTCTAGAAGAATATAAAAAGAACTCGACACACGGACTCGCCAGCAGAGAACGGCCAGTGGAAGCAGAGAGACACCTCAGGCAAGACTACACTCCTGTCGACCCATTCTATGTGCGCTCTCACTCTTCCATTCTCTATTCCACACGGGTTCGTCGTCAAGAATAAAAATATAACCTTATATTTTTATATATGCGTGTTCTTGTTATTTTGTAGTCGTACGGCGATATATAACAATTATATATTGTATTATATTATTTACATATTATATATATATATGTATTATATATATATATATATATATGTATTATATTATATATATATATATGTATTATATATATATATATTATATATATATATATATTGTATTATATTATATATATATATATATATTGTATTATATTATTTACATATTATATATATATATGTATTATATATATTATATATATATATGTATTATATTATATATATATACATATTATTATAACAATATTTTTATATTTTATATATATACATGTATTATATTGTATATATGTATTATATATATATATATTATATATATATGTATTATCTTGTATATATGTATTATATATATATAAATATATATACATGTATTATATTATATGTATATATGTACTATATTATATATATATATATTATACATATGATATATATACATATTAATTATTATATTGATTATATATATTATATATATATATGATATATATACATATTAATTATATATTGATTATATATATTATATATATATGATATATATACATATTAATTATATATTGATTATATATATTATATATATATGATATATATACATATTAATTATATATTGATTATATATATTATATATATATACATATTAATTATATATTATATATATTATATATATATTATATATATTGTATATATTATATCTATTATATATTATATATATACTAGGTTTATATATTATATATATATTACATTATATATTATATATATACTAGGTTTATATATTATATATATATTACATTATATATTATATATATATTAGATACATATATTTATATATTTATATTGTATAAATTTGTTTATATTTATATATATATTGTATAAATTTATATATATATATATATATATTATATAAATTTATATATATATATATATATATTATGTATAAATTTATATTTATATATATATATATTGTATAAATTTATATATATTTATATATATATATATATATTAAATTTATAAATTTATATATATTTATATATATATATATGTATAAATTTATATATATTTATATTTATATATTGTATAAATTTATATATATTTATATTTATATATTTATATATATATTGTATATATTTATATATATTTACATATATATATTGTATATATTTATATATATTTATATATATATATTGTATATATTTATATATATTGATATATATATATATATATTGTATATATATTGTATATATTTATATATATGTATATTGTATATATTATATATATATTGATATATATATATATATATATATATATATATATATATATTATATATATATATATATATATATATATAGTATATATTTATATATATTGTATATATTATATAGTATATATTGTATATATTATATATATATATATATATTATATATATATATATATATATATATATATATATATATATATATATATATATATATATATATATATATATATATATATATATATATATATATATATATTTATATATATTATATATATATATATATTTATATATATATATTGTATATATATATTATATATATATATATATAATATATATATTATATATTTTTATATATATATATATTGTATATATATATATATATATATATATATATATATATATAGTATATATATTATGTATATATTTATATATATATATGTATATCTTTATATATATACGTATATATATTGTATATCTTCATATATATATTGTATATATTTATATATATAAGTATATATATATTGTATATATTTATATATATAAGTATATATACATTGTATATATTTATATATATAAGTATATATATATTGTATATATTTATATATATAAGTATATATATTGTATATATTTATATATATAAGTATATATATATTGTATATCTTTATATATATATATATATTGTATATATTTATAAGTATATATATTGTATATGTTTATATATATATATTGTATATATATATATATATATATATATATATATATATATATATTATAACTATGTACTTTGTATATATTTATATATATTTATGTATATATATTATAAATATATATATATTGTATAAATTTGTATATATTTATGTATATTTATGTATATATAAAATTGTTGTCCATTACACCACTTGCACATCCAAACTTACAATACTTGGCAATCCCAAGTGGTCACTCATGTAGGTATAGACGAGACTTGACATTATATTAATGTGGTTCTTGCAAGAAATCTTGCCTTTCATTTTGGTTAACCAACCTGAAAATGTTATTAACAAGTACATACAAGAATGTACACAAAAGAATATTTCTATGTTTACTCAACAGAAGCCACATGGCATCACATTTCATTTAATGAATTACTACATTGATAAAATCTAAGTAAATAAGATACAAAACTGGATTTGAATTTAGAAGCTATGTGTCTCATAGCTTTTCAGCCTTTTTGTGAAAATACTTCTTAACATGTCTTCCACATAAGTTTATATGTCTCCATTAATATTATGATCCTCATACCACATGAAGAAAATTTGATCATACTTAGGTAAGCATTCTTTAACCTCCTGGTTTCATTAACTATTCTTTAACTGTTATATGCTATTCTTGGGGAGCCTCATTCAGTCTGTATATACATTTAACTTCCATTTATAACATTTAGGAACTTCAGCTTTTGAAAGGGTTTCAAGAAAGACTGTGCATTGAAGTCAGAACTATTGCCCAAATGTGGACATGCTATCATTTTTAAAATTCAGAACAGTATTAGTTTTTTTTTGTTTTTTTTTCTCCATAACAGCTTTGTTCAATAAAATACATATTTTAGACTCTATTACATCAGCAATAATTTTTTCAAGCTAATACACAGGGTAGCTTGACTCTGAACATTGATTTCAAGTTTTAACCACCTCCAAATCTAAATGTGACTTTACTATCCTTTAATTTCATCTTTCTTTTGACTGTCTCTGGTAAAATGTCTAGGTAACATTTATATTAAGTCAAACTGCAAAGCAATCTGGAGCCAAAATGGTGACACCAATAGTTTGTCCACAGAATGTATTATCACAAGGGTTATTTTATCTCATAAGTACAATGTTGGCTTTGAATACATCTCCCATATTTGCTTTGTCACAGGCATGTTGCTAATGTTTAATCCAGTGTAGACCACAAATAGCACATCTGGAATGTTTACCATTAGGTCCAAGAGGATTTTTTTCTTGGTTTTATTTTTCTAATAGTTGGTATGACCTCTGCTTCCTTGAGTTGATCTATCATTTCCTCAGGTATTGCTTCTCCGTCCTCTACCACAATAGTACTTCTGTTGGTTTTGGTGGTCTGACGTATGCATTATATACTCTGTCTGCACATCATTATTTCTATCTAAAATCACAGCTACTGGTTCAAACTTTATTTGATTGATTGTTGGAGAGGAAGTAATCCCTTTAGTCTCTGATCTAACACCCATCACCATTTTTATTTTGAATCATTATTTCATTAAGTGTTATGTCATTTAGGGTAATCATTATTAATTTTTGATTGTTTTTGCTAAGATTGGTGCTCTTTTGTAAGCTGATATAGTATTAGGTAAATTAATTTCATGTTCAATAAGTTGCTGAACCATACAATCATATTTTGTTATCTAATATCACTTCAAAATTTCTGTAAGCCACTTGGTTAGTGTTATAGAAAGTTCAATTTTTTATACAATAATTTCATTCATTTACACTATTTATCAGGGTTCATTTCTGGCACTGCTTCTCTGGCTTTACCACTTAACTCTGCATTAGTCACATAGGGCATCTTGTTACCCAAAAATATTTAACATACTCATGATTCTTTGTTGGCAACTTGTTTCTTTTGCTGCCTCCCGCTAGTCTCCTGACACTGAGGTTGTGTAGCCTGTGGTCTGGCACAATTGTTGCGGGAGGTAGATGCCAGAGGACTATTCATTTTTACAAATCTGTGGTGACTAACTCATGGTTAAACTCAAAAAACACAGTCGAATCATCATAATTTTTCACCATTTCCCAGGACTTCATTTCTTAGGATTGATGTTTCCTTCAGTATCCTAACTCCAGAATTTTATAGACTGACCCTTTTGAAATCACGCTGTCTATTCATCAGGATTATCAACAATTCACTGCTTATAGTTCTTGATTTTTCTTTTCACTGGTGCAAGTTCTCCCTCCACCTAGTGTGTACATGTGTTTTCATGCATGCTCTTATGTATAGAATGCCATGGTTAAGTGTCCTTTTCACTTTTTTCTTTTTTTTAAACTTTACACTCACTACTTAGTCATTTTCTAGGCATATACTGTAATTGTTAATTCTTGATATTAAAATCAACTATTTTATTTCTACATCTAATTTTCAAGATATTGGACATTAATCTTTTTTCCACCCATTTTCAGATGCTTGAGGAAGTTCAGTCAGAAATGGCACTTTATGAACAAAACACTGGAAGAATAATAGCTGAGAAGGAACACACGGAAACATTCTCTGGATACACAATGTCATTATTGAGTTCTGTTATTAAGCTTTCACGTTATTTGAGAGAGGTATGTTTCTCTACTCTGTTTATCCAAAACTATTTCTGTAATTACTATTATGAAAAAAAGGAAAAAAAAGAGAGCCCCCCCACCCCTATCTGTAATTTTTCTTCCAATAAGTCACATACATTCTGAGTTTTGTGGCAAGTGCATAATAGTTATCAGCACAGCAAGGAGAACTGACAAGATACAAATAGATGAAGATATTGGAGGTGGTACTAATCAGATTTTATATAGGACACACATACATAACCTACCAACTTCTAAAAAATTAGTGCCAGTATGTGCCTCATGTCAGAAATCATACACAAATGCATACTGCTAAATTGTGGCAACATTCAGCAAATCTGAAACAAATATATAACAAATATGATAACTTAAAGGAGCTATTTGAAAATACTGATCCAAGTAACATAAATTTCATTGGGGAAATTAAGTTTTGCAAAAAAATAATAACAATAAAAACAGACTCTTTATCAAACCTGCTTGGTTGCATTGTATTGCAACCAATTTTATGCAACTCACAATTCCCAAGAAACAAAAAATAACCCAAAGAAATTTTTATCCTCTATTGCCAAGATAACTCAAATTATTCGCTTGAAAACCTTCAGCATTAAATGATCCACCTGGGATGGATGAAGAGGTGGATTAATATCTTTCCCAAGGGTATTTGTGTGTAAGTGAATATGACAAACCAAGCTAGAATTGGAACTTGGCTGTAACACCCCAATGGACCGTCCGAACAATTTCTCCGGCGGCCGTTCTCCACGCTTTGATGTTTGCTGGGAGTTTGTTGAAAATGTCGGAGCCTCAAGCTGGGGGTACAAGATTAAACTATAAGGAACGAACTTCCGCAACTTGGATGAGTTGAAAGGATGCTTTATTTCGTTTAGAGTGAGCTTTTTCGGTTGGGGCAGGCGAATGTGACACACAGCTCTAATTAATGGAGATCAACAATTTCGAGCTGACTGAAACAAGACGAACGGAGATTCTACTTCAAGCACACGCCCGGTGGAACTAACTTGAAAACTCACTAACTTCTATTTATTTAAAATGAATCCGGAGACAGCCTTTGACCTGGTCATTCGAAACCCCCCCCCCCCCCGAACTTTCCTGAACTTTATCTCTTTATCACATTAAATCACTGAGTCAAATAGTGGTAGGATTTAAAACAGTAATTGGATACTCTTGTATCTTCCACAATTTTCCTCATAAAAGAAAAAGCGTTTATTTATTTATTTTTTTCCTCTTCTTTTTCATTTTTGTTAAATATGTTTTTAATCTATTTTCTATTCTTAACCATTTTCTATTTTAATCTATTATAATAAAATACATATTTTACAAAGCACCTTAATATATGCTTAGTTATCGTGTCACATTGGCTCTCTGATTAACAATTTCAAGCTATTATCAATTGGTACTAACAGTTATAATATTGTCTTAACTGACTACAACTGTACTCTAATGAACACTCCATTAGAAATCTCTTGGAACTCTGTCTCTGAACTCTCTGAGTTCTTTAAAGTGTCTTGCCTAGCTCATTTGTGTTACTAGGGAGGGTGTCTTATTTACCCCACAGCAGAGTAGTAGCCAGTTAAGGAATAATCAGAATTGAAGATGTTGGTGAGAGTAACAAGAAGCATTGCACTATCTTTTCCAAGTCATGGTAATTCACAGATACTAAAGAAAAAGAAATTGTGGAGTCATGATTACCAATGTCCTGAAGAGACATAGTATTTAAAAGAAATTGTTTTGTTTAATGACTATATCTACTTCACTCTCATTTGGTAAATTTACTCATACAACATTCTGATAGCTAATCACCTTGGTGCAAGTAAAATGGTAAGATCATGTACCTCAGCTTTAGAGTTTATAAAAAAAAAGTTGAAGCATAATAATCTGTGTAGTATTGCTTCATGTCATTAGAACCTCTTCCTGTTCTATGTACCATGTCCCTTTCCACAATTTCTTATCCTTTAGCTCTTAGCAATGTTTTTCTATTTTGCTATCACTCCTGCTCCTTGTTTTGCCATCCATTTATACAAGCTCATTTTGTTGGTTGGGTATTGTTTTTCTCTGTCTTCCAATATGTCCTGTGAGTGGCAAATTCTCTAGGCTTTCTTTTATTGTGTTCCAATTCACACCACGTTCCAAATAAACTGGGAACCAAAATGACTATTGTCTTCACTGATAAACATGTACACAGATATATAAAAATATACAATTATATTTTTATTCTTTGGTGACATGGTGTGGAGTACAGAAGTGGTTGGAGAGATATCACGCACGTATATGAGGGCAGTTGACTGGCTGGATGATCTTCTTGCTTTTCTTTTCACTTTCTTGGCTGGATCTCCACAATCTAATCTGTTTCTCTCTGATCTCTCTTATGTAGCTGATTTTCACTTGATTGCGTCATATTTTTGCCACGCACATTGTTTATTATTTTTTAATTATTATTGGTTTTCCAATGGTTTATATTCTCTGACCTTGACTATGGCTGTTTACCAAAACAAAACACAACCACACTCCCTTAATGCAAAGCTAGCCCTGTATTCTTAATTTTCTAAAACAATATTTAATGTAAATAAATTTTTGTTTTTATATTTCCTGACTTTTGAGAACATCTGTATTAACACAATTTTGCCTGTCACCTGGTTTCTCTATTCGCAACCTTTCAAAACAATATTCTTTTTTTTTTTTGCCAGCTTTACATTTTTCCATCAAGCAATATTTGTTCTATGTAAATACACTTCTGGGCGAAATTACACACAACAGTCAGAGAATATATAACACTTCACTCATTATGTGTCCCAGAAATTTCAAATCTTTCTGATTTTATGTATAATTTTCTTTTTTGTTTCCATTTTCCTTAAAACTTATTCATTGCTTACATTTTCCGTCTATAGTATTCTCAATGTCCTGTTGCAGAATTACATCTCTGTTGTCTCAAGTCTATTGTTTCTCTCTAGAATGAAATTGTTCAGCCATATAGGGCAACTGATATTACATAGCTGTTCAGGGCATTATTCAGTGTGTGTTATTTATTTATTTTTATTTTTTTGTTTTTTATTTTATATATTAATAATATTCACTCTATACTAAACCCAAGAACCACTCAAAGCACTGGGTTACAGATTAAGTAAGGCTCAGAATTTATGAGGATATGTGTGGAAGATAATAGTTAACAATTGGCTTGAACTGCTTAATATTATAGCAATCAGGGAAGCATTCTCTTGGGAGTAGGTTCTACAAATTAGCAGATTGTGGGAAGATGCTGTTTGAGTAAAATTAGATCTCAAAAATGGAATAGGAATGTTATATGTGGGTGGTTCATTACAATGTGTGTAGCATAGCTGGTCTCAGCTGTGAATGTTAAAATTAGTGGAACTAAGGAATGTAGTTCCGTCTGAACACTTTCCTGGAAATAGTGATAGAGCAGAGAGAGGCTTGTGACATTTTGTTCGTGGAAGAAGAATCACCCACAAGGATACATAGCTGCTTTTGAAAACTGGTAAGCTCCTGTCCATATATGGCAGTAGTACTCCATTTTCGACATGATCTGTATCTTGTAAAGTAGAGGATAACAGGAAGAGTCAGGAACTTATATGAATGGTACAGAGAATCTGTTGGGGGGGGATACTGGTTCAATTTGGTAAATATTAGTTACCATTATGTTGCAGGAATCAGGAAATAATTATGGGCCCCTGGAAAATTTATCCTGCAAATATTGACAAACTCAATGTAATTCCAATTGAAAAATGAGCAACACAAAACAAATATAAAATAAATGACAATAGCTTTTATTAACAAAAGGAATTGCATGTGAAGATGAATGCAAAAAACATTAAAACAAGTTATAATAAGAATGTGCTTGTTTCTGTGTAACAAGCATGTGTGATAGACATGTATATAGGCACTTGGTGCAAATTAATTAAAACAAAACAAATGTCTTCCTTGGATCTTTTACACATTGCTTGATCACATAAACATTGTCTCTTGGCATTGTTTTCTTTTTCTGATCGCATTTTCCTTTATGTTTTGGACTGATGGATTTGGTTTGTTTCTTCACCTTGATGACACAACTGATAGTTGAAAGGCTGACACCAACAATATCCATGATCTCTCTGTAAAGCTTGCCAGTGTATTCATGCAGTGTTACAAATTTTGTATATTTCCTTGGAGTAATGTCCATCACAGACAATAGCCATAGGAAAACTAACGGACAGTTGAGACAATAGTGTCTGGCTGTGATGCATTACAGATGATGCAATATTTTTCAAGGTCAAATGGATTTCATCATACACTCTGAAAATAGATTTATATTACTGCACACTACTACAAATGACCTAATTGGAGGAAAAAATAGAAATCAATTACATCCGGTCACTCCAGTGGGACTAAAACTGACAGTATGGTGAAAGAAAACGAACTAAAGCAGTTGTATCAGTTAATTTTTACAAGGCCGTAGTTGTGTGAGAGAGAGTGCTAAAGCCAATAGATAGAAAACCATAAAAATGAACGTGCCCCAGTAGGGGTACACTTTACCCACATGCAACTACATCTGAAAGCAAGAGTTGAAAAGGGCTAAAAGACAGTGAGAGAATATCATTGCCTATTTATTGGCTTAAAAAATGCCCACTTCTTGCCTTTTCTGTAAGTAAATTGTTCGACATTCATTACCATATATGAAAGCTAATATTTCATAGCAGTTCAGCGTGTTATCTAGTGTGTGACTTTTATTTTTTTGCAATGATATTCATGCTATACTAGGTCCAAAAGCCACTCATTGTAGATCACTTTTGGCAGAGCCAAGTGGAGTAAACCACAAACTAACCATCTTTTAGCATTTTTCGCAATGAATTGTATGTATAGATTCCACTGTTTGGGTGGTGTTTAATTGTCAAGAGACACTCAACATGGGTTCTCTCTGGTAGAACACTTGTTCATTCTGACAGATGCAAATTCAGGGTCCGCTCAGTAAATAGAATGTCACTAGTTTGGTTTTGGTGGCATTGAATATGACTACATAGTTTTTTCCCACTAAGCTATTAGAGATAGGTCAGAGGAGGAATCAACTACTAGGCTCTGGTCATCTTGAATTTTGATGTTTTATATTGTTATATCATCATCATAGATATTTATAAAAGATCAAAGTATACTCTGAGGCAGATAATGAAAAGGAAAAAGAAAGTTGGGCTGAGAAGTGAGCCTTGGAGGAAACCTGCATTAACCATATCAGCATCAGAGAACTGGCTGTTAACAATTACATTCAGGGACCTACAAGGACTTGATAACTGAGAAGTTGCTTCTTCTTGTGGTTCCATGACTGGAAGCTTGTGCAAAAACCCTCTATGCCATATCTTGTCAAAAGCTTGAAATTCAGACATGAAATACAAGGAAAAATTAAAATATTTTCTGTTACCCAAACAAAATTCATTCTAATATTTCATCTCAAATAAGGAAAATATTTGAGGAGGTTGAGAATGATATTGTCCAACAGTTTAAAAATTGGAGGTTTTGAGGAACATGCAATGACAATTGCTGTTGTTCCCAGGTCCACCCTAGCCATGGTTGTAGCACCTTTGTTACTATCCTTCAAGCATTTGGATGCTTTGTTTACCCATCCAAAGCCTAACAATTTCTGTTTGACACCTTTTTTACTGACTCCTTCTTTATTTTTTATTTGTTGTGTAGAAAGATTAACTTTCGCTACACCTATTATTGAAATATGGACTCATCCATCCGCCTATGAGTAGAATGTCTGCTCATGGAACAATGGCAAAGAATGGGTTGCAAAAGTGTAGCATTTCCCAGTTGTATGCTTGTCGCACTGAACTACTGTATCCTCAATCCATGTTCTCTTTTAACCCTTCTTCAATCAAGCTTTTATTTCCAGTATTTGTCTATATTTCTAAGATGAGGTAGTATTTACATTATTCGGACTATTGTCCACATCTTTGTTGCCATTTGTACGATGTTTTGGCTGTTGCCCACTCCGGCCTTCTTCAAAGTACTAGGAATTTCGAACCGAACCCTTTATTACAAACAGTGGAGTACATTTACGCAAAGAATGAGAATGATATATCCCAGTGATTTTAATAAAGAGTTCGGTTCAAAATTCTTAGCACTTGAAGATGGCTGAAACGTCATACAAATGGCAACAAAGATGAGGACAATAGTTCGAATAATGTAAATAGTGCTTTTATTTCCAGTATTTTTCTTACAGTCTTAATAACCAGCAACTGTGCACATTATACAAATGTTATAACAGATCACGGTTTCAAAAATGGCCTTTATTATTCATTGGTACAATGTTAAGACCAGATCCCAGGTATATCAGGCAATACCTGCTCCCTCAATCCACCATGGACATGCAGATCATGAATATGGACCTGCAAATATGTTCTGCTGATGGACGTCTATTAATTTGACAGCAGTTACATTTTCACTGGTTTTGAATATATAAATGTGTCCATTAAGTTCTTCATAGACCAATACTGGTTATACAATTACCTGGTTGTGTTGAATCATGGCCTACATGATATCAAACAATTAGGAGGTTAGTCAGTTCTCTAGGTAGAGTATAAGCCAGCCAATGTCAATCCAAGTTTGGATTGCCCTATTGGCAGGGCTTCAGAATACGTTGACTGCACCTCTGCAGAGGGTAAAAGTCCCTCAGTGGTGATTGAGCAGGCCATGACCCAGGTTCAAAGAGACCATGGTCTTGCAACACATCACTTTGGACCTTACCCGGGCTAGGCAGGCAGTTGGAGAGGCCCGATCTGATCAATCGGCTGGTCAGGTCAAGCCCTAATGTCTACTTCCAAATGAACTTTCAAGAAATCAAAAATAAAAATAGAAATATGAAACAAACACTAAAATGAAAGTGACTTCCCATCCCCCCAAAATTAAATTAAATTATAGAATATTTCAACTAAAAGAGTAGACGTTAGAAGGCACTGTTTGAGGGTTAATCATCATGTGAAGAACAAACATGGCTGCAAACCAAGCTATTTATTCACTAAAATTTTGGGTAGTGTAATAAACGTGGTGACAGATGCTTTGGGTGTCTTACATGAATGAGTATACTGTTCTGTATAACCCTGACCTGTTGAGGCGATTGGGTTTCCTCCTTAACAGATCTCAATAATGGGCTCCAAGGCGGGTGGGAAGCACAGACAGTGAAAAAAACAAAACAAAATTCATGACGAATCAAAACAAAAAGCCCAAATGTGCCCTATCTGATTCAGATAGTGAAAAAGAAATCAATATGGAATTCCCTAGATTTTATGTGATAGAAGCCCTGGGGGAGAAACCCATGTCAAAACTATCCCCTTTTCTAATAGAAAAAATATTATTTAATACGATAAATCCAAAAATAGTTAAGAAAACAAGAGATGGAAACCTAATGGTAGAAATCGAAACAAAAAATCAAAGTGAGAAAATACAAAAAATGAAAACCTTTCACAACATCAACATCAAAGTTAATCCACATAAAAAATTAAATCAATCAAAAGGAGTAGTCAGAAGCAGAAAATTATCGCTCGCCACCCCCAGAAGAAATCTCGAACTCAATGAGCAGTCAGGGAGTTATGGACCACAAAAGAATATTTATAAAGCAAAATAATGAAAAGATACCCACAAGCACATATGTACTCACTTTTGATACACCTCAAATCCCTCCAAAAATCAAAATAGGATACAATATAGAACCTGTAGAAATGTATATTCCAGATCCCCTAAGATGCTTCAATTGTCATAAATTTGGGCATCATAAAGACATCTGTAGAGGACACACCACATGCGTCAAATGTGGCTCAAAAGAAACAAATCACTATGAAGAAGAATGCCAGGAAATTAAATGTATAAATTGCCAAGGGAACCACCCAGCTTTCTCCAAAACATGTGAATGCTGGAAGAAAGAAAAGAAAATCCTAGGAATAAAATATAAAAGAAATATTTCTTTTCCAGAGGCAAAAAAGATAGTCGAGGGATATATAAAAAGTCAATCTTATGCAAGAGTAGTAGAAGGGATAAATACAAATATTACCCATCAGATAGACAAGTACAATGAACTCATAGAAAAACTAATACATTTAGAACCGAACGAATGGCCAAACTTTCAAAAAATTTTTAAAATCTTACACCTCCAAAAATTAGAGAAAACAAAAACCAAAGAAGAAACCAACCAAAAATTAACTCCTTCCCAAACCCAAAACTTCCCCTCATAAAAACAAATCCTTTGAAGAACAAAGTTCACAAAAACCAAATATCCAACTAGTAAAATATATAACTACATCTCCAAAGAAAACAGAATCAACTAAACAAAAATGGGAAATATTTATTTAAAATAAATTTGAACCTTTTGATGAAATGGAGATAGAAAGTTCAAATCAACAAACAAAAGCAAGGAATTCGGAAATTAGTCACCGATCACCACCAAAACAAGGAAAAAACAAAATAAAAACAAAACAGATAACAGGTCTCGATCAAACTCAAAAACCAGTAACTCAGACAATAGAACTACCACAAAAAATCCAGTAAAAGATAATCCAAGTACAGAGAAAAAATGAAAAAATTAGAACTAGATGAATGCACTCAACCCCCCCCCCTAATTCTCACTTTACACCAACACCAAAAACAAGAATCCAAATAACAAAAAAAAAAATTTAAACACTAGAGGAAATGGACATAGATAACAAAAATCATAACACAAAATGATCTATAAAACTAATGACATAGTCATAAAACAGAACAGTAGAGACATAAAGATAACTTGAACAATAAAGAACAAAACTAATGTCTGTCCAAATTAAAACCAAACCAAAACCAAATGACAAACAAAATCCTCCAGTGGAACATCAGGAGTGAAAAGGTTAATCTTGCTGAATTAACACTCCTAATCGTCTCATTCCACCCAGCAGTTATATGCCTCCAAGAAACATACAAAAAATCAAATGACACATTCTGCATTAAACAACACACGATATATGATTACATATACAAACAAGGGAATAAAGCTTCTGGTGGCTCATCAATTATAATCAACAACAATATTATTCAAAGTGAAATTAAGCTGAGTACAACACTACAAACAGTTGCAGTAACCGTAACACTCAGAAAACCATTAACTATCTGCTCATTATATCTCCCATCTAACGAGAATCTAAGTATGACACAATTAAACAAACTGATTCAACAACTACCCAAATCTTTTATCCTGATCGGAAATTTTAATAGCCACAATG
This sequence comes from Ascarosepion bandense, assembly GCA_037127315.1. Lineage (NCBI taxonomy): Eukaryota > Metazoa > Mollusca > Cephalopoda > Sepiida > Sepiidae > Ascarosepion > Ascarosepion bandense. The sequence goes on along the minus strand of JBBBDQ010001249.1, from coordinate 655,787 downwards.
AAATATGGGAAATAAAAAGACAAATAGAAGAGGAAAAGTAATAGAAGATTTTTTGAATGAAAACCACTTATACCTGTTCAACAATGGAGCATATACATATTTACATTCAGCTACTGGAACATACTCAGCTATTGATTTAACAATATGCGAACCCAGTATCTACTTGGATTATCATTGGAAAGTATATCACGATACCTGTGGAAGTGACCACTTTCCAATCATACTAGAAAGTCAAGAACTGGAAAAAGACATCAAAGTACCTCGATGGAACCTCAAAAGGCAAACTGGCAAAACTTCAAAAACACTTGTCAAATGAAATTGACATCCGAAGCTAATATAAGAAGAGAAGAGGATATCATATATTTTAACAACACTCTAAAACAATTTCAGAACAAAATATCCCCAAAAGTTCACCATCACCAAAATTTAATAACTCCTGGTTCAATAAAGAATGCAAAGAAGCTATCAGAGCCAGACGAGCAGCTCTCAGAAAATTTAAAAACCAACCAACTAAAGAAAACCTAGAAAATTATAAAACAATAGAGCTAAAGCACGCAGAGCTATTAAAGAAGTCTGACAACATGGCAAGCATATGTCAACAAACTAAATTCAAATACCAAATCAAAAAAAGTATGGGATATAATTTAAAAAAATTTCAGGGAAAAACTTCAAACAAGCTTATAAGCATATCATCCATAATAACATTAAAATCACAAGCCAAAAAGACATAACTGAAATTTTAACTGAAAATTTTGCTAAATATTCCTCTTCAACCAACCAAAAAAAAGAATTTCAAACCATCAAAAATCACGAAGAAGAACAAAGAATAAAACCTTTACAATGTCCGAGTTAGAAGAGTCACTTAAAAATGCACATAACTCAACTGTTGGACCAGATGAAATCCATTATACTTTACTAAAGGAATTGCCTAGAAAATCAAAAGAATACTTACTTGAAATATATAACAGTATCTGGACAAATGAAAAATTTCCAAATGTATGGAGACAAGCTACAATAGTACCCATACCCAAACCTACAAAAGACCTCACAGACGCAACGAATTACCATCCCATTGCACTCGCGAGCTGTATATGTATGACTCTTGAGAGAATGATTAATAAAAGATTAATCTGGTATTTAGAAACCAATAATCTAATTGCCAAACACCAAGCAGGTTTTAGAGAAAATAGGAGCCCCATCGACCACATTATAAAGCTGGAAACTTTCATACGAGAAGCTTTTATCCAAAAAGAACATCATGTAACTATTTTTTGATTTAGAAAAAGCTTACGATACAACATGGAAATTCGGAATACTAAAAGATTTTTAAAAAATAGGTCTAAAAGGAAGGATGCCAATATTCATTAAAAATTATATGAGCAACAGAAGTTTTCGAGTAAAATTCGGAAATGTCTTTTCAAGCTCCAAAAAACAAGAAATGGAAGTCCCACAAGGAGGCATATTATCAGCTACACTGTTTAATATAAAAAATAATAATATAGCCAAAAATATTAATACCAGAATGGAATGTGCCATGTATGTGGATGATCTCATGATAAGTTTCAAGGCCAAATACATGAACATTATAGAACAACACCTGCAAATATGCCTAACAAACTAAATGACTAAGCCACTATAAACGGCTTCAACTTCTCACAAACAAAAACAAAATGCATTCATTTTTGTCAAAAAAGGAAAATGCACCACGATCCTGAACTAAAACTTGGCAATAACAAATTAACAGTAACAGACTAATACAAATATCTTAGTCATATTTGATAAAAAACTCACCTTCATACCCCATATAAAATATTTTTAAAAAAATGTAATCAAAGAATGCAACTATTGAGAACATAGCCCATACAAATTGGGGAGCTGATCGCAAAACCCTTTTAAAGCTCTACCAATCACTTATAAGATTTAAACTTGACTATGGTTGTTTCGTCTACAGTGCATCTAGGAAGTCCTACATCAAGGAACTTGACACAATACATCAAGGACTCGGACTAGCACTGGGAGTTTTTACCACCACACCCATAGAAAGCCTATATGCAGAAACAAACGAACCATCACTAACAATGAGACGAGAAAAACTTGATCTCCAATATTACACAAAATTAGCATTCCATACTTCAAACTCTACATATCAGTGTGTTTTTCATCCTAAACACAAAAATTTATTCAGTAAAAAAGAAAAGGCGATTAAGCCATTTGGACTACGTATGGAAAAAATAAAAGATGAAGCCAAAGTGAACATTGCTTCAATACACAAAGCTATCAGACTAAACCACCCACCTTGACTGTCCTTAATTTCAGAAAACCCACACTGGCAAATAAATCTACCTATAGTATTACTAAACCTCTCCAAATACCCCAAAACCAACACAATCAAATCTACTTATTTGGAAGAAATATATGACATCCACCAAGAGTACCCAAACTATGAACATATCTATACTAATGGCTCTAAAATTAACGAAAAGGTTGGATGTTCAGCTATACTAAAAAACAAAGCTATCTCAAAACACCTACCTGACAAATCTTCAATCTTTAGCGCTGAAGCCACAACAATACACCTGGCCCTAAATATCATAACGGCCGACAAAGCAAATATTCATAATTTTCACTGACTCTCTATTAGTATTAACATCACTGAAAAGAAAGAATACAAATAATCCATTAATAACTAATCTATTAAACAGAATCAACAACATCAGCAAAAATAAAAAACACACATCTTATGTTGGATTCCCAGTTATATTGGCCTCCATGGAAATACAAAAGCAGGCACTGCAGCAAAAAAATCACTAAGCATGAAAAACTCTAAATTAAAAGTCCTCTATACTGGTTTCAAACCAATCATAAATTCATACATTAAAAACAAATGGCAGCTACAATGGAATGTATACAAAAAAAAAAAAAAACAAATTGCAAGAAATCGAACCCATTCTTGGAAAATGAAGCCCCAATTTCAAACTAACCCGAAAAGAAGAGGTGATCATTACAAGAACAAAGATTGGCCACACAAACATCACCTACTCATTTCTACTGAAGGGATAAAACCCTCCTGAGTGTATAACATGTCAAAAGGCATACACAGTAAAACATTTTCTAATAGACTGCACTGCCTTAGCCTCCACCCAACAAAAATACTATAATTCAAAGAATATAAGAGAACATTTTGAAAAAACAGATGAAAAAGTCATATTGAACTACTTGAAAGAAGTCAATCTCTTTTCAAAAATATAAACCCTTATATATATATATATATATATATATATATAAAAATAAAAAAAATGCTACACCCATTTAAAGAAAATAGACACCATAGCAATAAATAACCAAGACTGACATGCTGAAAAAATCAAAACAAATTTATTTCTCCATGGTACTTGAAAGAAAAAAGTATTACCAGCCACAAACTTATAAACAACAATAAATTTTTTGAAAGAAAAGGTATTACCAGCAATAAATAAAATTTAGTTGGCAATAAATGATCCATCGAGGTTGATATGCCATAAAACAAAACAACCAACCAACCAAGTTTGGATTTCTTGGTTGAAGCTTCCTCTGATATCGTTAGTCATAGGAAACTCTGACACCCTATTTTCAAAGGCTTCTGGTACCCCCATGCATCTTCCAACAGTGCAATGAACATTTCTCCTAGAACAGTGATTGTATCAATACCATGGCAATGAATGAAGCCTCAGAGGTTTTCATATGCACAACCCAAAGAAGAATATGCAATGTTATTGGTCCTGACCTGGCATTGCCCCTTCAGTCACTTTATTACCACCATAACATAGCTTCCTTGTGCTTTTTCTATAAATATTTTCATGGTAATTGTTCTTGTTACAATGCTCATATAACCTCATAGTTCTAGTTAATAATAGTGTGAAGAAAAAGTTTAATCACCTGAGGGATATAAATTAATAATTCAATAGCGAATACAGTAATTCAGTGTAGAAATGCATGTGATTCAACACTACATTTTTCAATCCCCTTTCCAACAATTGCTCCTATGAGTAGATGCTCCATTCATAATGGATGAGTCTATGTTCAACAATTAGTGTAGAGAAGGTCAGTTGTCTTTCTACACAACAGTTCTGATGAGCATTCCTCTTTAGTACTTCAACTTTACAAATTTAAGTGCAGTACTATATTGGCAGTTAGGTCTCATCATTTTACAGCTGAAATGTCTAGATATAACTGTAAGTTTTATGTTAACAGTTTTTTCTTTCATACTTCTTGGTTTTGGAACTCTTTTTTTGGTTTCTTGCTTTCCAGTCAACTTTGATATTCAAAAATTGAAATGCAATGTCAGTTGTTATCTTAATTATTGTTTTTTTTTATTGTTCTCTCTCCTTAATATAGGTTGAGAATCCTTTATCCAAAAGTCTTGGGATGGGATGGGAAGTACTTCAGTTTTCAGATATTTTTGGATTTTGAAATACAGGCTATTTAATTTGTATATGGTATTTATAAAATAGGTTAGCTTGGGAATGGAACTCAAGTTTAAGCATGGTATCCCTTTACATTTCATAATGCAGCTTATTCCTATACCCTGAAGGTAGTTTTATAAAAATAACATCTAGGTACCTCCACAAAATTGTTGAAAAAACAGCATAGTATGAAGGAAAAAGGCCCCAAACTAAATAAAAAGTTTTATCGGCAAAATGTTTATATTATCATTAAGAGGATAGATCAAAGAATTTTAAAATTATTTTTTAAATCTTTTAATTATTTCTAACACGTTTGAAATTTTTGTAGAAAGTCTTCTTTTTTTTTCTTACATCAGTGCGAGACCTAAATTGCCGCAATGTTTATTAAGTAAAAAAAAACGTAATATTGCACAATGCACTTTTTTGACTGTGAAAGACAGATTAATCTGAAAATTCTTGCAAAAATCAAATAATGGTCGGATTTTGATGAAAATTTCAGGACTTATTCATAATTGACTAAAATCAACTTTAAAATAATTATTTTGTATAAAATATTACCCCCCCCCCCAATTAATTTCCAGAAATATTTAAAAATTCAACAGTGGGCAGCAATACGCCTAATATAATTAAATTCAAGAGTCATTGGGGAATGCTAATCAACAGTTTTTTTTTCTCCAATAGTCGCTGTCTTTCTGAAAAATAGGTCCAAATTGCAAAAAATGCAATAACTGTCAATTTTTATGTGGATAAACTTCTGATTGCTTTTATGAACAATATAAATTAAGTATATAGTCTGAAAAGAAAAAAAAATTCAATGAATAATTGATTTTTACAAGAGTTATTTTCATTTTTTTTTATTTTTTAATAATATATAAAAATTATATATAAAAAGTTTCAAGATTATTGTTAAAGTTCTTCCTCTATTGGGCCAGCTAGGGTATGTAATTAATGCATGAAGACTACAATTACTAATCGAAAATTTAAAAGCTTAATACAAATGACTGACACTGTCAATTTTTAAAATAATTAAAACATTTTAATTGTGTGCATTTTGATTGCCCGTATCTTTATTTGTACGGGTTGCCGTACGAGATATTTATCATTAAAAGGTCACGTGATTCAAGGGTTGTCTTCCCTTACATAAAAAATTAAATTCGTATATTTTTGTCACCTACGGCCTCCCTACTTAGCCTTCTTGACAGCTTCTGGGTTTTCATTAACAGCTGTCATCACCTAGATAAACACTTGACACCTGGACTACCATAACTGATAAAAGATTTTCCCAAATATTTCAGATAGTAAGCAAGTACAATTATTTGAAATCAGATAAAGGTAAGTTTTAATTTGAAAAATTGACTTTAATAACGTGTCAGCAGCGTATATTTTATTTTTGCCTGATTTTTAAAACAGAAATGTGGCTACTGTTTACATAAATGTGTCGATCAATCAAAAAAATGGCGGTACACATTTAAATTTTTTTTTTAATCTGAAAAATTTTAGATTCCAATCAATATAATTCCATTTCAAAATATGTATTTTGTTTACTGGAATTACTAAATTTAATCTCTTGACTTTCAATTAAAGCTAATTTTAAAGTTAAAATAGAACTTATTTATTTAAAAAATTTCATTTTAAAATCAGGTATTGAAAATTTGTACTGAAAAGTAGAGGTACCTACATATACCCTGAAAGTAGTTTTATATAAAGTTTAATAAATTTTGTGTACATACAGATACAAATAATGATGCTAGTCTTGTAATGCTCACATGGATTTTTAAGTGGTGAAATTAAGATTTCATGTTTTGTACTTTCTGTATGTGTACAAAAAAATTATAATCACTGCTTGCAAAAAATATAAATGCAGGTCATTTTGACATTTTGAATATCTTTACTGGGCACAAAACGCCTGGTAAGTAATCCCTGAAGAAGGTGTGACAATCATGAACAAAACCTGGCACCAACACAGGCTATGTAGCTGGGCTGTTGAAACCCCACCCAGAGAAGTTGAGGTCACTTACAACAACTGCACCTAGGAACATTCTTAGTACTTTCTGAAATTTGTGGCAAGTTAAGTCAGCACCTGAAAAATGTTCAAGGATGCATTTCAAAAGCTAACCAGAGTACTGATAGGAAAATCTTATTGGAAACAAAGAAAAGAGTGGTTGATTGCTATGTGATATCTGTCCTTGTACGTGGCAGTGAATGTTGGATGATCTCATCAAGGATGAAAGAGAGGCTTGAGGCAGCAGAAATGTTGTTTTAAAGAAGGATGCTGAAAATACCATGGACAGCATATGAGCAAAAACAGTGAGTTGGAGAAGATGGAAACAGGGAGAAAACTTATTGTTTACATAAGGAAGAGTCAGATGAGGTTCATGGGACATGTAATGAGGAAGGAGGACCTGGAGAATTTAATACTCACAGGATGAATAGAAGAAAAGAGAGAAGGAAAAGCAGCATGAGACCTAAATGATCAGCCTGAGCAAATGGATGGTGGAGCAGGGTTTGGGAAAGATACTAAGAGGAAAAATATTAAGAGGGGCAAGAGACAGTCCATGATCGTCTACAACCTGAAGGGACATGGCACATGAAGAAGAAGATCTATATTGTTGTGGAGTACAACATAGAAGATTGTGTATTTCATGCAGGTACAAGTGTCGGTCCCTTAGGTTCGATGTACTGGTGGGAACTTTGTATTATCATGTAGTAATACATAATAACTTGCCAGGTCACTGACTCGTATCTTCTCCCCTAAATACTCGCTACACTGTTACTTATATTAGGAGGAAGAACCTGCTATCCCTAAACAGGTGAGTTCACCATAACACCCCCCCCCATCACTTCACTCTAACAGCTTTTTTCTTTTCTTTATTAAAAAAAGAAAATTAGAGGAAAAAAAAACAAAAAATACTTTAACTTTTCAACAACAATAACCTGGAATATCTTCTGAAATTAGGGCTGACTCTCAATTGATTCATTAATTTCCTTTTCCTTTGTGATCAGAGCACTTTTGGTAGATCTGTTGCAGGTGCTGGTATATCAAAAGTATCATAGATTACATCCATTGCTCTTTCTTCCATGGGACCACAGTCAACTTCATCTGATATATGCCGCCTGATTTGGTTGATGTGTCGTCTGCAGATAAACTTTTGACCTTTTACCACGTACATTATGTTCCCAACTCTTCTTTCAATTGTGCCCATCTCCCAAAAAGATTTGTTGTTTTTATAAACTAAAAAAAAAAAACTTTTTCACCATGGGTGTATTGTTTTACAGGAACAAAATTATTTCTATCTGGCTTTGTCTGTTTTGGGAGCATTTTTTCGAAAACAGACCTTACATGGCATGCAAACATCACCTCAGCTGGTGATTGTGAGGCTGGTGTTCCATCATTGGGTGTAATTCTGTAAACTTGCAGCAATTTTTGCAGAGTTTTGTCTGCTGGTGTCTCCCAAACTTTTTTTTAAAGGCTCCAAAGTATCAACAGATTTTTCTGCTAGTCTGTTTGACCTTGGAGGGTACAGAGCTGTGGTAATGTGTTCGATTTGGTATTCTTTACAGAAGTCCTTAAATTATTTTTAAGTGAATTGACTTCCATTATCGGTATCTATGGTGTCTACTTTACCGAATCTTGCAAATAACTCATGAAGAAAATTTTTTGTGCTCTCTGACGTTGGGTTATTAATTCTCTGTATTTCAGGCCACTTTGAAAAACTATCAACTGTAATGATGTAGTGATATCCTTCCAGTGGGCTGGCAAAGTCAATATGTAATCTAGACCATGGTACGTCTTTTTTGGGCCAGGGATTAAATTTGATAGGGGGTGCCTTTGCTGCTAAGGCACAGCCTTTACATCTTTTAACTGCGTTTTCGATGTCTCCATCCATATTTGGTTAATAGATAAAACTACACATTAGGCTTTTCATTTTTTTATGCTGCCTGGATGGCCAGTGTGAAAATCTTTTAAGATTAGTTTTTGTAATGTTAACAGTATTACTACACATTCTCTATACAACAGCATTGTGTCGCATAATGAAAAAACGTTTGTCATACACTGGTCTCTTTCAGCTATTTTTCCCTTTATTTGAATAATATATTTTTCCCGGGAAGCCTCTTGTTTGGTTTTAACCAACATTACTGGTAGTTCGCGAACCACATTGCACACAGTGAATTTTAACTCTCCTTCCGATTTAAGTGAGGCAATTACCGTGTCTTCCAATGGTTCCCTAAATTTTGGGATCAATCTCAATAGTCTATCTGCGTAGCCAAACTTATTAGACGGTACATACTCCATATTGAAATTGTAATTTACTAAGATTGTTCCTCATCTTTGTAGCCTGTTGGCTGTATGCATCGGCAAACCCTTTTTTGATCCAAAAATAGAAAGCAGCGGTTTATGGTCAGTTTGCAATGTGAAATGACGACCGTGGACGAAACGGTGAAACTTTGAGACTGCAAATATTATTCTGAGTGCCTCTTTTTCAATCTGCAAGTAGTTCTTTTCAGCAGGAAGTAGGGCTGTAGAAGCATGAGCTATTGGTTTAATTTGACTGTTTGGTAGTTCATGCAAGATGCATGCCCCTATACCATACATGCTTGCATCACAAGCTACTATAATTTTTAAATCCAGGTTATAATGGGTTAGAAATATATCTGAAGTTAAAGTTACTTTTATTTTTTAAATGTCTGCTGGCATTCAGTTGTCCAATCCCAGGGCTTTTCTTTTCTAGTAGCTCATTCAACGGGGCATGCAGATTAGACATTTTAGGAATGAAAATTTGATAATAATTCACCAATCCCAAAAAACTTTGCAAATTATCGACAGATCAGATCCTGTGTCCAATTGCATTTTTATTTTTTTATTGAATAATGTGATGGTAACAAATCCATCTGAATTTAGTTTTCTGATGTCATTAATTTTATTTTTCAACTGGCAATATGTATTTTTATGACCAAATTTGTTGCATTGGAAGCATTTCTTATTTCTAAAATTACAATATTTGTACCAATTTATTGCACCCATAGCACAGTTTCGGGGGTAAACCCGCTTGGTTAATTTTCTCTAGTACTTCTCCTTTTGACGAATAATCAGTAATTTTAGATTTATTTTTTTTGTTCAGAGACTGACTTTGTTTCTTGTAGCATAATTTTTTTATATGTGCCATGCCTGATTTTCTATTTTCTTTGAATCCTGCTTTACACTTACAAATCTTTGGCAGTCTTCCGTAACTTGTAATGTGATATTAGGCTAGTTCTCCAGTTTATTCAGAATTCTTTGTTATATTTCTGTGTCCTTAGGAGCGACTAATCCTTGTACAAAAATCATCGCAGTGCTTGTTTATGTTAGATGTGAATAAAATATAGTCCTCTTCTTCATCTTTTGTTAAATTTAAGCATTTCCACCTCTTGTTGAAGAGAGATGTTTTGGGGCTAAATGTTATGTAAGTATTTTAACTGCCTCGACAAATATCAAGTTGCTTGTTTTTTTTGTTTTTTTTTGGTAAAATATAATTAACCAATTTAGTTTGCTCTGCCATTTCCAATTTGCTAAGGAGAAGTTGTAGTTTTTTTTCATCCCTCAATGATTTACAATCTGCATTGTAAATTTCCTCATATTTTTTGAAGGATGCTGTGAAGTTTACTTCCTGATCTGGATGCTATGAAAATTTTTCAACTGCATTTTATACAGTACTTTCTGGGAAAGAATTGAATTGTTGAAATGACTCCTATTCAAAGTTATTTCAAGAATTTGTTTTTGAAAATCTAGATTAATTTTTTTCCATTTTTTCTTGAAATTTCATTTGTTGCTCCAGAATTTTCACTCATTGCTCACTTTGGATTTTCTGTTGTTGCTCCAAAGTTTTTGCTTGTTGCTCACTTTGGATTTTCTGTTGTTCCAGTAGAAACTTCTCCAATCTTTCCTGAGCCTTTGTTTGTTGTTCGATTTGGAATTTTATAAATTCCAAAAATACACCTTTAACATCCTCCATTACCAGAATAGTGGGGCTTCAGCAAGGGGTCCAAGTACTCAGGTTGTTGTGGAGGGGGTTCGTAACGAATTTGAGGACTTAAACGTCCATTTGATATGGAGGAAAAAGTCTGCAGTGAATTCGAATAGTTGTTGTGGACACATGAAGTTTGTTCAAAACTTTGTCGCCAAATTATTGTGGAGTACAACATAGAAGATTGTATGTTGTGTGTAAGTACAAATGTTGGTCCCTTTAGGTTTGACATACTGTGGGAACTTTGTATTATCACGTACTAACACAGTAACTTACCAGGTTGCTGACTCGTATCTTCTCCCCTGACTACTTGCTACACTATTATTTACATTAGGAGGGAGAGAGAGAGAGGATTGTAAGTTTCCGATCTATTATTTTTAATAACAAAGGTGCTAATTTTGAATTTTTTGTAGTAAGTAATGCATCTGATGTTTATTTTTATCAACTTTTTTGTAATTGTGGTGCATTTGATTTTGATAATATATGTTAAGTGTTATTGTCAATATTATCTGTATGACTGGTATTTATTGTTAAAATTATTGTGGTTTAAATAAATTGTGGTTTAAATAATTATTGTTTTAAATAAAATTTTATTTGCTAGTTGATTATAAAATGAAAGTACCTATTATATATATATATATATATATATATATATATATATAGTAAAAGAGCTACTGGTTAGAACAGTATATGGTTATTTCAAAATGGTACTCATTGCACAATCAAAAGAACTGAATATGTAGAGCCAACAATATATTAAAGGATGAAATGTCCACTACTTACTTGCTAGCCAGATTTTAACCATATCAATCTCATCAGGCAGATGAGATTGATATGGCTGAAACCTGGGTAGCAAGTAAGTGGTGGACATTTTGTCCTTTAAAATATATATATATATATATATATATATATATATATATATATATATTGGCAGTATATCTTCATTCAAGCATGTTTGTTTGAATAGTTGAGACATGTCTTTTTATTTGAATCCTCTCATTGTTATGGATTAATTTCATTATGTAATTAAAATCAACAAGGAAGGCACCATAGTTTTTTCATCTATTTTATTTTTTCAAGTCCTCTCAATCTTATCCAAGATCATCTTTGGTGGTGATTTGTAAAGACAAAAATTAATGTAATTAACTGTTACAAATTTTTGAGCATGCAAGGGAACACACTGTTGATTTAAAATTGACTTTGTAAGGGAGGTAACTATACTTATATTTGCAAATTTTGTTTTTAAATTATAATTAACGTTTCAAAACATTGATATAATTGTAATTTTTAAAAAATTACAATGAAGATGTTTTAAATCTTTACTGTTATAGACATTTTAGAATATTGTTGCTATACTCATAGTTAGTTTTATATATTGTCAGTTGTAAGTTTTGTTTTTACTTTTGTGGTGGAGTATACTTGTATTGTTGATTAATATTTCTCTAAATTGTAAATGTGGACATAAATATTTTTTTAATGTTGTGTCATCAAAGTTGAATCTAACATATGTAGTGTAAGCATTCTTGGTAATGTTGTCGTATGGCCAACATATATAAAATTAGTTTTTTGTCAGAGATACAATCTCCCAAAGGACATTTTAATTGATATACAATGTTGGTCTTTTGCACAACAGTAGTTAATGGAGATGAGTTATTGTGGATGATTAAGTTGGTTGTATTATGTTTAATATAGTATATAATTAGTCTTCTATTTTAACTGGTATCAATTGGTGATATATTATTACTTATGAGATTTTTATGGTTTTTTCATCTTGTTTGTAGTTAGTGTATTTGCAGTATAGTAGGTTGATATTTTTAGGGTTATTTGAGAAAATTGTTCGAGCATGAAACACTGTCACCTCTGGGTGTTGACTTCAATGTCTACTTTTATATTTACATACACTACCAGCCATAATTATTAAGCCACCCCAGTTAAAAAAAAAAAAAAAAATGATGTATTTAATACTATTTTTAGTATTTATTACCAAGTGAATAATTTTAAATGCAAATATAATGGTTCTTTTGTTATTATTTCTTTTCAAAATTTTACAAGGTGGCCAGGAAGCCTTTGTTTCGGCCAACCAATAAGAAGAAGAGACTAGTATGGTGAAACGAGCACAAAAACTGGACACCAGAAAAGTTCATTTGATGCACATGTTATTGTGCAGTATTAACAAAAGAACAATTTTGGCCTATTAATTATGGCCTGTAGTGTATGTTCTATCCCTGATATTGAGTACTTTAACCCATAAATATAGCATACCATAAAACTATATTTTTTCACATACGTACATATACAGATATATTTGATATAAATATAAAATTTCTCACTTAGCTGATTGGTGTTACCTTCAACATCCCAACTCTAGAATTTAGTAGATGGTTCTTGCAGCAATTACTATGTCCACTCACTGTTGGTTGTGAACACTCATAGGTTGTTTAACATTTTTTTTTGTTTTGTTCTCAATGTTTTGTTTCGTATGAGTATTGTCAAAATGACTGAAAGAACATCTAAGGAAAAATTGTTACCATGGAAACACTGGTTAATGTGTATTCATTTTTGACAGTTGATAAAATTAAGAAATAAATATCAAAAATGATATTTGTACATTGGAAATGTAATAAAATGAAGGAACACTGATAATGATCAAATTTTGGTTATCAAGTTGGATGTACAATTCTTTTTCAATAATTTTCCCCAAAAAGTCTACTATAGAAAGATGGTTATTTATGTCAGTAAAATAGTCCACTATATTGAAATTAGCTCCTAATTTAATAAACTGATGTGACAGTGTTATTTATATATGTAATGATTTTTGTGGAAGATACTGATGTAAGTAAATAATAAAACCCAAAACATCAAATACGAACACACTAACAACGTTTACCGTGTTCGGTACATAAAATATACCACTACTCCACATTATACATAACTCCACTTACATTCTGTTACACATAAAATAAGATTGATCCTCAAAAATCGCTATAAGTATAGTCAAAAGCGCTCAGTTAAACAAAACATTTGGATAATTTTCATATAATTTATATCCTTGAAAGAAAGAAATCATAAGATCACATAAAAATTGCATAAAAAACTTAACCATCACACCTTGTCTGTCATTTTTAATGAAACCTGCATAAAAGAGAGATTGCTGCCCAAATTTACAATATATGTATATATTTTGTGTGTATGTGTTTTTTTTTAACTGACAGAAAGATGTAAAGTTCTTTTTGGTTAATTTTTATTTTAGACAGAAGAAAAATTACAAGCTGAAAGGAAAACTCGAGATGTTCTTGCTGCAGAAGTGTCAGACCTAAAAATTATTGTGGATGCACTAACATCGGTAAATATTACCTACTTAATAAAACTAATCTACAGGTGCTCAGTAAAAAAAGTGGTTAATTCAGAAAGGAATTCATTTACCTATGATGATTCATACACAAATTGAACAATCATTGTAGATGATTGAAACATTTGCTTGAATGTTCAACACAAAGTTGTAAGCATGGTAACCCTGTAGATAGTATCAAGAGGAATTTCATTCCAAGATTAAGTTCCACTTCAATAAAACAATATCGATGATGTCATGATGGTTTTGGAAGTGAGTTCAGAGTATACTTCAGATACACTAATCCATAACATTCAGGCCTGGGATTTTAGAGAGATATTGGGATTAACAAATCAGAGCTGGTGAATTTTCTCAAAGAATAAATTTATTGCTTTTTTACTGGGTGCTCTGTATGACCTGTTTTCTTCATTGTATTTAAACTTGAACCTTCAATTAAAATGTTTTTTTTAGTGTTGATATAACATTAGTACAATCTAACCCGGAGAAAGAAATAAAGATTTAAGTTCTAAATTTCAATCACCTGAAGAAGGCTGGAGTGTACAACGACCGAAACATCATGAATATGGTAACAAAGATGAGGACAACAATCCATACAATGTAAATAGTGTAAATAAAACAATACCTTGTGTCAGAAATTTTAACAAATGTATTCGAAGTCTTTGATGAAATAATCTTGTTTGTTGATAAAAGTTTAAAAAAGAACATGCTAAAGAAAGATTTTTAAAATATTCTAAAGATCCAAATCTCTTTTTCCAGATTTGTTTATATTTTATGTCAAGTTTTCACTTTAAAAGTCACCCACTGCATAAAATAGGGAAGTTTACGTATAAGAGTGTCAAGGTGAGCCTTCAGAAAAAAGATGTTGCAGGAGTAAATAAATATTGAGATGTGGCATAATCAACCATATGTTTGTTTACTATTAAATATTAATTTAATGGATAGAAGACAATACTTGATTTCAGTGAGAATATAAAAAAAAGAAAGAAAAAAAATTATGAATGGAAATGAAATATTTACATTGAAAATCCAGTTACAATAAATATCATTGGTTAAATTTTTTTTTAATTATTACTATAAGAAATGTTCATGAGACAGGAATTTGGCTAGAAAGAAAGAAATAAGGGAATATTAAAAATGATTAACATGTATGGGGAAAAACGCTATTTGATTTCAGTGAGAAAAGAATAAAAAGACATACATATATGCATAAGCACATACATACATACAAACATACAGTTTCAGTGAAATGAAACACAGTCATTCTCCTCCCTCCCAACACATCAAAGTTGAGAATATCAGCTAACCTCTTCTCACGTCTTTCAAGAAATAGAACTTGACCTATCTCTCTTTTCACTAATAAGGCCTTGTGATTGACACATACAGCACTTTTAGGTACCTCCTCTCATTTTCAATACCTAAATTTAAATTGAAGTTTTAAGAATAAAAACGTTTGGTTGAAGTTTTAATTTTAGCTTTAATTGAAAGCCAATCAATTAAATGTACTAATTCCAGTAAGCAACATACTCTAATGTATTTTGAACCAAAAATTATACTGATTAAAATCTCAAATTTTTTTTATTTAAAAAAGAAATTTGAATTTTTTGGCCATTTTTCATTAATTAACACATTTTGTAAACAGTAGCGAATTCTTGAAACTATAAATTATTATAATAAAAAATAATAAAAATGAAAATAATTCTTGTAAAAATTCATCATTCATTGAAAAAACATTTTCTTTTCAGCCTCTGATATCCTTCATATATATTGTTTATAAAACCAATTAAAAGTTTAAAAATAATTATTTCAAAAATGATTTCAATCAATTATGAATAAGTCCTGAAATTTTCATCAAAATCCAACCATTATTTGATTTTTGCAAGAATTTCCAAATTGTCTTTCACCAGTAAAAAAAGTGACTTGTGAAATATTAAACTCGCTGTAATAAACCCTTGTAAAAATTGTCATTCACGGATGAAAAAAACAAGATTTTCTACAAAAATTTTGGACGTTAGAATTTAAAAATTTTAAAAAGTAATTACAAAATACTTTGATCTATCCTCTTAATAATAACATAAATATTTTGCTGATAAAAAATTCTTTTTTTATTTAGTTTGGAGCCTTTTCGTTTTTTGCTGTTTTTTTTTATTGATTTATTGAAGATACCTGATATAGATTAATATTTGTTTTAAGTACAAGTGAACTTCAAAGTTTGTGGCAAATCTGCATCAAGCAAATTACAGCATTTTGCAAATTAAATTTCCTCACTTTGTTTTCTGTGTCAAACTTTGGGAACAATAACGCATTTTTTAATTATGATAATGTTTTTTAAAAACTTGATACTATACTTAATAGATTACAGTTTAGAGTAAACATTGAGTTTTATATGCATTAGGAAATGAACAGAAAAAGACTTGTTCTGTTGTGATGATCTGGAACAAAACCAACAGTAGGATTTTATTTGCATTTAAATACTTTCGAGTCAAAAACAATCAATCAGTTTTTTGAAGGAACAAATACTTTTTCAAAATAAAGAAACACTTTCAACCAAACTGCTATAGGTTGACAACAAATAAGTCATTGTTACGACCAACCAATAATATATGTACAGATTCTGCAGACATTTGCATTGTATTGTGCACGAATATGCTATTAAAATTACATGCTTAAAAATTGTATAAATTCTTGTGAAAACAACTGTGACATTTACTGCATTCTTAAATATTAAAAAATATTGGTCATTCAGATAAAAAATGAATTTAAATGCACTACTAGATTGGCAACTGTATCTCAATACTTTACTGTTGGCTTAGCGAGATGCAAACACCTCTTCTAACATAAGTTTTTTTTTTTTTTTTTTTTTTTTTAAATCACTTCCCACCTGTGGGACTCCCTTCTGATTTCTTACTTCCCTAATAACTACAATCTTCAAAAATTTAAATGTAACATCAATTCTCATTTTCTGCCTTCTTTATCCCTGTCCATTTATTCTTCTTTTCTCAATCCTCCCTATTTTCAATCTTCTCAGTATCTTTTATTCTCATTCCTTGAAGTGACCTGCATTCTAGTGACATTGTCAGCCTTGCTTGGGATGAAGCCATTAAAAAAAATACATTTTAAAAATGTGGTTGCTGCAAATTTCTTGATCTGACCCACTTTCCAAAATTGACCAAATGATCAAACATCACAAATTCGTTTTCTTTTTTCTTTTAAAGTCAGGCTGTGACAGTTTGCACATCCCTTATGAAGTGTATTGTCAGTCGTTATTTTTATCTGAATATGTCAAGAGTTTCTACTGAAGTCATGAGACATCAGAAATAGAAATTTAGATGAGCATTTTGGCATTAATGAATACAAAAACCAGAGGAAGAAAAAAAAGCTCCTCTAAAATAGAAATTTTATACAACTGGATAGAAAGTTTTATATCTATATCAAGGTCACTATAAAATACCATTCATATTTCAGTTGGTATTTCCTATGATAGGTTCACTATAAAATGATTATATTTACAACCAGGACTTTTTTGTTGACTTTATTCAGTAAAAAAAAAAAATTTTAACAATAATGTTCACCCTATACAAGGCCACAAGGCCCAGAAGCCACTTGGGGTAGTAAATAAAAGGTATAGCTTATGAAAATACATGGTTATGATAGCAGTTATCCCTAGACTCAAACAGATTAAGACTGTAGTGATCAGGGAGGAATTCCCTTAGGAGTCGGTTCCACAAATTAATGGTTTTTGAAAAGAAGCTGCTCAAGTGGAACTTACATAGCTCATTACAATGTGTTTAGCATGGCAGCTCTTAGTAGTGAATATTACAACTGGTGGAACGAAGGAATGTAATTTGTCTAAATACTTTCCATAGACGTGCATTGTGGTGCACTGGATATTGGCTTGGAATGAGAAATCAGAGATCCTAATTGGAATTTCAGTTGAATTCCTTGCATTCATTTCCACACAAATACCTTTGGGAAAGGTATTAATCTGTCTCCTCTCTCTAGCTATGGGTTAAATAGCAAGACATATTGGGTTCTATAGCCTTAGTTGCCAACCAGTCTACTGCAGAAAGTAATGGCAACCTATTTGAAATTATTCTGCCAAGTTAGTGATGTTTCTTTCAAGACATGATTGCCCAAGCATGTATCATGTATGACACTTAACTGACTGACTTTTCATGAAGCTTGTAAAATTTCATCTGTGGGGAAAAAGGGTTTTAGAATAGAAAATAATTCATTACCCACAAGGCTGTGTAAATGCTTTTGGACTCTATCAAAACTGGAAAGTGAACACTGGGTAGTTACTATCCGTTGATGGTAATAGTATTCCATCATGGCTATTGTATTTACAACATTAAATTTATTGGATATCATACTTGTTTTGTCTGTAGTGTTACAGCACAGATATTTACCAGGTTGTTGGGATGAACAAAAACAAATGAAAGTAATAAACAAGTGTTTTTTAACACAATAAAACAATATTTATTCATTTACTACCAGAAAACAGCAAAGTAAGGACACACCAGTTAGACTGTTTATTGTCTTTATCTTTGTTGTGTCCTGCAGTCTTCATCAAGTGTTTGTCAATCTAAGTTGCCTTCAGATAATTTCAAACTAAACCGTTTATTTAGTCTGTAGATTGAATAAGGTGCTTAGCTTGAAGTTTCTTGAAGATTAATTAGGTCAACAAGCACCTGACGAATCTGAGAGGCACAACTACTGAAAAGTTGTTACAAAATAATAACAAAATTAGGACAATAGTTTGCATGTAAATAATATTTTAATAATGCGGTAGTATAAGAGGTACTTCTTTTTTTTTTTTTTTTTACAATATCCAGAGAAACAATTTTCTGGGTATTTCTAAAGTCTTCTTATTCCCTTTCACTCCCAGTACCCACTTGCATTGTAATGACTTATCACTTTGCTTGGTGTGAATTGACTAAAAAGATACCAGACAAGATATAACAGCAGTATTGAATGCACAGACAAATGGTAGATTTATAAATGTTTAAGATGACAAGAAAAATTATCTGGCATAAGACAGTGGACCAAATTTCCTATCAGTAGACATAGAAGTTGATACTTCATTTTATTTAGTTTTAGCTAATTCATTCATTAACTCATTTTCTATTGTGACAGTTCTCATATAGCATATATGCTTGCGTACAATACAAGAAAGGTAGAATGAAAATTAAAGGTAAAACATGTGGGGGATATTATAATAAAGTCATATCAAACAGAAAAGTATATTAATCAACATCTAAAAAAGTAATACGAGATATATTTCATTAGCACCTTTCACTGAAAGCTGAAAAATAAGTTTGGAAAAAAATTAGGACTGGAAATGTCAAAACATGATTCATTTCTATTCTTTAATTTCTTGAAAAATTATCTGTTTTAGTAAAATTTATTTACAATATTGAAATTATAACGGATAATGTATTTGGATTGGCAAATGGGATTTTACCTTATTTGAACATGTAGAACAACTTAACAAAAATAATTTACATAGGAGTGGCTTGTGTCTTTTATGTGCTGTGATCATAACCTTCCACATCTCTCCATCCCTTGTAGTTCTTAACACCGTTTATCTTCTTACTCCTCTCAAGCTCTGCTCTGCCATCCATTTGCTCAAAGTCGGATGTAATTTCTTCCGTGAAATTAGCTTCAGAAACTCAGGATTCTATCAATTTAAGTTGTTTAAGTAAAAAGAAATTGTCATAATGAGTTTATTTTTGTTTTCAAATTCGAGCATTGAAGAGAGAAGAAAACCTAATATTTTCAACATATTTTAAATGAAAAAGACATAAAATATAATAGTTTAATGCTGTTTTTAAAATCTTATCAAAATATGAGGAGCAAGGGCATAACTAAAAGATTCAATCCCTGAACAAGTAAAACAATGAGCCTATCCTTCTATAAACCTGATCTTTAAAATAATATCAGAACTCTGGGAGAACTCATAGATTAATTTGTGTGTTCAATTACCATGAAATATTTAGTTACATGCATGCTTGACACATTTTGATAGGATCTAAATAGTGTATTACTAGCAGTATAGCCCGGCGTTGCTTGGGTATAATGAAATCTTTAAAACTAATCCATGGTCCTGGAGCTCAGACTCAGCCTAAAGAATATTTGTGTGAAGTTTGGTGAGAATCGGATAAAAATTGTGGATATGTATAATGGACATACAGACAAACAGACACACACACGAACATATTGCCTTGTATATATATATATATATATATATATATATATATATATTATCAATTATTATTTAATAATGATAATATATAATAATGTTTTCTTCGTTTGCCTGGAGCTGTACCTTACAAAGTTTACACCTGAATAAAGTTTGCCAACTGCTACAATTTCATCTCAATTTCACAGTTATTGGGTAACTGTTAGGGAACACTAATTTCTTCATCTATGAATGATAACTCAAAATACAATTGAGTGACTTCCTTTTTCATCAAGATGAGTATAGCCGTTTTAAATTAAACACAGTGACAAGCTCTTTCTGTCACTCACATGAATTTAGGGTTTAAATCCAAATTAATCCTTGCTGTTTTCTGGTAGTAAATGAATAAATATTGTTTTATTATGTGTTGAAAAACACTTGTTTATTACTTTCATGATTAACTTGGCAGAATAATTTCAAATAGGTTGCCATTACTTTCTGCAGTAGACTGGTTGGCAACTAAGGCTATAGAACCCAATATGTCTTGCTATTTAACCCATAACTAGAGAGAGGAGACAGATTAATACCTTTCCCAAAGGTATTTGTGTGGAAATGAATGCAAGGAATTTTTGGCTCCTAGGAACCACTGTCTTATCGAGACCAAGCTTTCTTTGTCCTGTCAGCTTTCACCTAAAAAATAAGTCCTTCTTCAAGAACCCAGTGTCTGCTATTCTGGTTCTTGTGAGGTGGGAATATATATATATATATTTTTTTTTTTTTTTTTTTTTTTTAGAAAATTTTCTGACACTTCTAACAGTAATGGTAATATTAGCCATTTACCTATGAAGGAACATCTGCCATTCATTCACCGAGCAGCCAATATGATTTCTGGTTGAAATTTATAAAATCTTTTTCCTAAAACAATTTTTTAAAGAAAACATGTTTTGCAAGTCTCTTAGCTGTTATTGCTCTTACTAGAATTAATGAAGATTTCCTCCTGAACCCTCTAGTTGAAGTAATGTTGGATGTAAATATTTTGATTATGTCAGTATTTTCTCTTTGAGTGACATGTGCTATCCATTTTAGTAGTTACTGCTGTTAGTACTTCTCAAGTGATATATAAACTCAGGGTCAGTGCAAGGGTTTTGCACCCTGCCCTCAAATCTCTGATATGGGACCCTCCATACTATTACATCTCAATTTTCATAAGGTAGTATTCACATGAAATCCAAATTTTATTATGACTTAATTATATACAATAATGGAACATATGTAGTATAGGTGAATAATACAAATTAAAAACATGCCATTATAGACCATTCTATCTTAAATAAATCAACAATATTTTGTGACAGTTTTTATTGTCTTGAGGATTTTGTTAATAAAGTTGCATAATTTTAACAAATTCAACATTATGGGTAAAAAATAGTGTATTTCATATAGAGTACTTTTCAAGATTTATCATAAGCATAATCAAAGTTGAGGCATTGAGCACATTCATTTTCAATGGGAAGTATTGCTAACCCAGATAACATTTTGATGATAAAACTTTGTTTTCATCAAAGTTTGGGGCCTTTATCATAATGTTATATCTTTTTTTTAGCAAAGAAGATGACCTAGTACCTAAAAAAAAAGTGCCTAGATTGCTGTAAAAAGTAGTTAAAGGAACAAATGTGAAATTCAAAGTAGAGAATTTCTTTACCAGCTTTGTTAACCAAGTTTTTAATTATTTTCTATTGTATTTTAATTTTCAGGTTTAATTCTTTTTTTACAAAATACTTTTACTCAAATTTTTCTTAACTTTGATGTAATAACTGCAAGAAAAATATTGTATGAAATTTTTGTTCAAATTTTATTTTATTTTTATTAAGTGTTTTAAAGGAATATTTATTAATTTTGATTGAATTCAAATAAGAGGAAAACAGGATGGGTTTATTTGTTAGCAACTTGGGCAATTGAACAAGATGAGCAGAGTTTACATTCTAGCTTGGATAGCTTCTTCATTTTTTTGATACTTTTAAAAAAGCAGGAATCGCACACTTTTATTCAATTGTAAATGGGATAAGACACATTATTATCAGGTACTTCAAAAATCATCAAAGTGGTGGCAAATTGAAAATAATTTAAAACAACTCAATTATTTTTTTAAATCAAGAGAATTTTCCAATGTTAATTAAATTTTCTGTACTTAATCATTGATTAATTTTATAATAAAATACATAGGTTCCTTTTATTAAAAACTGTTACGTTGTAAGTGTAATAAAAGAAAAAAATGATTGATCAAAGCTTAAAGTTAAAAATCATATACAAATATTTAATTTACAATAAACACAAAATGATATATACAAAATTTACAATTTTTTGCATTCAAAACGAAAAACAGAGTTTAATACTGGCATAGTGATGAGTAAGTGTTACGAAGTGGAAGGAAGGTGTCAAATATCTTTACCCAGTTAAAATAGTGAAGATTAAGTGCTATACTTTTAGGAAATCCTCAAATATGTATATAAAGAATTAGTTTGGTCAATGAAAGAGTCAAAAATATCTATTTACCCTTTTAGTTCCATTATGTTATCTTTTAGGTTTTAGTTGGTCAGCAACTTTTTTTTAGAGATTTTTTTGGCTGGATACATAGATCCACGAATTGGGCTGGAGTTGATAATGTCAGCAAATCTTGTTAACAACTAACTACTCTCTTCCCAAAACCTATTTTTATAGGGGCTAACACCTAATTTGCATATTTCTATGTGATAGGCTTAACCTGTCCCTGGCCAACAGTATGATCCAAATAATTTACTGTTGCATGACAGAATTCGGTCTTGTTTAGGTTCACACATAGGTTTGCTTCTCCCACCTTAAGAAAAAATTGCTTGATGATGCGTACCTGTTCGTCCCAAGTCATGCTGTACACAATTATATCATTTATGTAAACCTCACATCCCTTAATTTTGTGTAGAAGGGAATGCATCATCCTTTGAAATGTTGCAGGCACATTTTTCATCCCGAACGGCATAACCTTATATTGGTCTAAACCATCTGGAGTCACAAATGCTGAAATTTCTTTAGCATTGTCAGTTAAGGGCATTTGCCAATAACCGTTCATTAAATCTAATTTACTGACATATTTTGCCTTCCCGATGTTGTCAATACAGTCATCAAATGTCGGAATTGGAAAAAGTCAGTTTTGGTTACTGCATTTACTTTCAAAAGTCTGTTACAAATCAGTAGGTTCTATCAGGTTTTGGTATAAGAATACAAGGAGAACTCCACTGACTGTTGCTTGGTTCAATGATGTCATTATCCAGCATGTATTTAATCTCTGCTCTCAACTGTTGAAGCTTGATTGGATTTACCCAGTAAAAATTTTGCTTGATGGGTTTTTCATTTCCAACTGAAACATCATGTACTGCAACCGTTGTTTTTCTAGGAACATCAGGAAAAAAGATCTTTGAAATCATTGACTAAATAATGAATTTCTTCTCTTTTCTCATAAGGACCAAAATATCTTGCTTGTAGAGGATGATTAGGAATTGGCAGAAACTAACTTAAAACTTTGTCACCACTTTCAAATTTACAATCTTTACTATTTTTATCATATCTAGACTTCATTTTGATTTGGGAGGTTTTTAATTTTTCTTGTGTTATTTTGAAAGCATTGTATAATTTCTCTTCAAAATTTGATACATAGTCTAAAAGATGCATCTCATTTTGTTCAGTCAACCATTTTTTTTTTAGAAGTCTTAGAGGACCCCTAACCATATGTTTGAAAACCAATTGAAAAGGACTAAACCCAAGAGTGTTTTGAACAGTTTCTCTAGCGGCAAACAAAACAAAATGAACCCCTTTGTTCCAATCCTTTTTATATTGATAACAGTATTTTCTGATCATAAACTTTACCATTTGATGAGAATGCTCAAGAGTTCCCTGTGATTTGGGGTGATAAACACTGGATTTGTATTGCTTAATAGCCATTTCACTCATTACTTGTTGAAATAAACAAGACATAAAATTCGAAACTTGGTCTGACTGAATAACCGAAGGAATCCCGACTAAACAGAAAACTTAGTTAAAGTCTTAACAATAGTCCTAGCCTTAATATTTCTTAGAGGGATATCCTCTGGAAAGCGAGTTGATGTGCACATGATTGTCAATAAATATTGGTTTCCTATTTTTGTTTTTGGAAGAGGACCAACACAATCAACTAGTACTCTATTGAAAAGTTATTTAAATGCTGGAATAGGTTTCAGAGGCGTGGATTTAATCTTTTAATTAGGTTTTTCAACCATCTGGCATGTGTGGCAGCAGTTACAGAAATTGACGACATCCTAAGTTTCGGCCAGTAAAAATTATTTAATATTTTTTCACAGGTCTTATTTATTCCTAAATGTCCCGACATTGGAGTATCATGAGATATGTCTGTATACTTTTGGGACCACTATTTGGTTTATTATCTTCCACTCCTTATTTAGACTGGCATCCACTGGGTGCCATTTCCTCATTAAAATGCCATCTCTCATAAAAACATTCTCTAACTTTTCTTACTTTTTCTAAAGAGATTATTTTATTTTTTAAAAGACAAAGTTCAGGATCTTTTTCTTGTTCAATAACAAGTTGATTTTTGTTTAGATCGTCTTTCATTTTTTTCTGTACCATTTCTTTTTTGGGGAGGTGGTTTAATTAATTTTTTATCTGAATTATTTGTTTGTTCTGAATGATGAGATATAAAGGTTTCATTCAATTGTAACCAATTAGCTGGTGTTGCTGAATCTTTTTTTTATAATGTGTTTCTTTGCTTTTGCCTTAGTAATAACACAATTAGGGTATAATTCACTGTTTTCTTCAACCTCAAATTCATCGTTTATTTCTATTTTATCACAGGCGATTGGTTCTGCTACTACCCTGTCACCTGCTAAGTCGTTGCCTAACAGTAAAGAGACCCCTTGAACTGGCAGGGTTGGTTGTACATCGACTACAACCGTACCATTCACCAATTTCGATTTTATATAAATTTTATGAAGGGGAACCTTAATTACACCTAATTCAACAGCTTGCAATAAAACAAAATCGCCAGTGAAGGTTGATTCTGATAGCTCTAGTATGCCTTCTAATAATAAGGTTTGAGATGCACCGGTGTCTCGCAAGATTTGGATAGGTCTAGCTTTCTCAGGGTTGTTTATGTAAACAGAGCCCTGGGATAAAAATGGTTTATAATTTTTCATACTTGAGTTTTTATTTTTTCTAACACCTAGTTTAGAGAAGGAAGAATGAGGAAAGGAGTTACTTGTTCTCTGTTTTATAGCAAAAGCATGAGGCTGAAGGGAGTTGTTTTTTTTTTTGTTTTTTTTTTAATATGGTGGTTGGATATGATGTGATTATTCTTCTTACAGTATGCACAGGAAACTTTTGATTCTGTTCAAACAAAACTTTTAGGTATGTCTCTTATTTTTTTGTGCATATCATTTCTATGAGGTACATTATATGGGTGAGGTTCCGACAGTGTTTGTGTATTTATGTGAAAGCCTGACTGGTTTTCATTTATTTTAATGTTTTTAAAACTCTTTTTGTGAGTTAAACTATAGGTAGCTGCTCTTAGTGCGGCCTCATTAATCGTTTCTACATTCTTATCTTCGAAATGTATTCGAATCTCCTGTGAAATACATTGCTTAAATTCTTCAATAAGAATGAGTTGGCGTAACTTATTATAATCATTATCTAGTTCTTTTGCCCCAACCCATCTGTCAAAGAGATCTTCTTTTTCCCTAGCGAACTCAACATATGTCTGTTGCTCGAACTTTTTATAATTCCGAAATTTTTGCCTATATGCCTCTGGTACTAATTTATATGCATTTAAAATGGCGGTTTTTTATTTTTTCATAACCTGTGGCATTTTCAATACTCAGGGCCAAGTATATATCAGCAGCTCTGCTGACCACAACTGTTTCTCAGAGTGTTGACCAAATTTCATAAGGCCATCCTATATTTATTGCTATTTTTTCAAAATGAGGAAAATATTTTTTCCACTATCTTCTCACAAAACTTAGGTACTAATTTGATATATCTTTTGGCATCAAATGCTGCACTTAAGGAAGAATTCTCTAAATTTTGACTTCTATTTTCATGTTGTAATTTTAATTTTTTTTAACTCTATTTCAGCTTGGATTTTTAATCTTTTCATTTCTATTCTTTCTTGCGTTTCTAATTTCTTTATATTTAAGTGAAGATGTAAACTTATTTTTGCTGTCTTTTTTTCTGGATTACATGAGTCTAAGAGATTTTTACTTATTAGTTCTTTTGCTATGATACTTTTAATTTCTCCTTTTTTCATAGACGGGTTTATATTTAATTTGAAATAGTCTGTAATTTTTAATAAGTTTGATTTTTGTAAAACTTCAAATTTTTGGCTAACATCAGTTAAACTTAAAAGATTTTCCACAGAAAAAGGCATGTTTTCTTTTTTTTATTTTACGAAAGATTTTTAAATATAGTTACTTTCTTTTCACAAATTACGTATATTGTGTTTATTTTGTTTGTTTTGTTTTTACGATATTATCGAGTTAGATGAGCCCTTAATTTTTGTTATTTATGTATTAGTTTATTTTATCGAGTTCGATGAGCTCCTAATTTTTGGTATTTACTTATTTTTTATTTTATCGAAATGGACGAGCTCCTGATTTTTTGGTACGATATTATAGAGTCGGATGAACTCCCAATTTTGTTAAGTGTAACACAAGAAAAAAAATGATTGACCAAAACTCTGAGTTAAAAATCATATACAAATATTTAATTTACGATAAACACAAAATGATATATATACAAAATTTACAATTTTTTGCATTCAAAACTGAAAACAGAGTTTACTACTGGCAGAGTGATGGTAAGTGTTACGAAGGGGAAGGAAAGTGTCGAATATTTTTACCCAGTTAAGATAGTGAAGAAGATTAAGTGCTATACTTTTAGGAAACCCTCAAATGTGTATATAAAGAATAATTATTTGTTTGGTCAATGAAAGAGTCAAAAATATCTATTGACCCTTTTAGTTCCATTAGGTTCTCTTTCAGGTTTTAGTTGGTCAGCAACTTTTCAGGCAAAACCCCATCAGAAAGTTGAAAAACAGATAAAACCCATCAAAATGCATTAATTAAATAAAAAAATTATTAAAATAATAGTTTTATGTTTGAAGTTTTAATAATACTTATAATTTTAATAATCATCAAATAATATCTTTAGAATTAAATGTATATAGTATATAAATTAATACTAAAAAAATTCCTCATAAATATATACTGCATTTTTATGAATAAACATTGCTTTGTCAATACATTTATTATTTAATACTAAATAATAAAATATAATAAATGTTTACTTTTTTTTTTTAATCATTTCACCCCGAGCAAGGTGGAAACACCACTGATGTGCAGGGGGTTACATAAATGTAAAAAGATTAATTAGAAAAGAGTGAGGAGTACAAACTAGTTAGAAAGGAACAATAGAAAGCTGAGAAAGCAGGTGCGATGACAGATACATAGGTGGAGAGAAAGGGAAGGTTATACAGGGGAGAGGAGAGAGCTAGAGTCCAGTGGTTAGTAGATGAGTATTGACTTTGCATTTAAATTTCTGGAGGTTGTAGCCGTCAGGAAAGCAAGAATACGGGAGTGAGTTCCACAGGCGGGAAGTGCGAGAGAAGAAGTTGCAGGAGTAAAATTGTCGTCTGCATTTGGCTAACCTGACTGTGAATGGGTGGGACCCAGTTGCCAGTCTGGTTGCACGAGTAAGCACCTGTTGAGGAGGCATCAGTGACTTAAGCTCATCCGAGCAGAAGCCATGAAAGTATTTATAGAAAAGAGAGGGAGGCCACATTTCGACGATGGGAAAGTGGCTGCAGTCGAGTCGCCAGATCAGTACCTATCACATTACAGACTCTCCTTTGGAGCTTGTCAAGAACACTGAGGTGAACGGCAGGGGCACCTGACCATAAATGGCAGCAGTACTCCATGCACGGACGGATGGTTGACTTGTATATATGCAGGATGGATTCAGGTGGAAAAAACATCCTGGATCGACATAGTGACCCAATCTTCTTAGCAGTAGATTTTGCTATGGATTCAATATAGTGCTTCCATTTGAGGTCTGAGGACAGGGTAAGTCCGAGGAGGCGTAGTGTATTACTCTCAGGGAGAATCACTTGGTCCATGCTTATGGGAGGCAGAAGAGGTTGCCTGTAATGGTTGACAGACAACAGCTTGGTCTTAGATGAATTGAAGTTGACAAGCCACTTCTTGCCCCAGTTCACCACAGAGTGTAGATCCCGCTCAAGGTCAGCAGCGAGATTATGTCTGTCTGCCACGACAGGTTTCTTACTGGAGCGGGTGTATATTGTAGTGTCATCTGCGTAGATGCCTACTTGGGACTTGATCTCATCTGGGAGGTCGTTGATGAAAATAAGGAAGAGCGTCGGGCCCAGGATAGAGCACTGTGGGACACCAGCATTCGTGCTGTAGGACGAAGAGGCACGCTCATTCAGAACGACCTTCATTTTGCGGTTATTTAAGAAAGATTGGATTAGGTCAAGCAGGCGACCGGTAATACCATAACCACGTAGTTTGCATAGGAGGCCAGAGTGCCAAACCCTGTCGAAAGCCTTGGAGATGTCCAGAGCAACCGTGCGAGCCCCGTCAGACTCATCATGGGCCTGTAGCATGTACTCCGTTACGGTTGTTAGCAGGTCGGCCGTGGACCTGGCAAAGCGGAATCCATATTGCCTGTCGGAGAACAGTTTGTGGGCGGTGAGATGATGAACTATTTCAGCATTGATTATAGCCTCGAATACTTTCCCGAATATCGGTAGAAGACTGATAGGGCGATAGTTGGATGGGTCCGAGGGTTCGCCTCAATTCTTAAATACAGGAACGACTGAAGAGAATTTCCAGCATGCAGGAAAGCAGGAAGCAGAAAGGCAGTAGTTAAATAGTTTAGAGAGGACAGGGGAAAGTTCAGGAGCACACCTCTTAAGGACTATCACCAGGATTCCATCGTCTCCACACGCCTTATGGGGGCCGAGTTTTGAAATTACTCTGGATACTACTGTCGGGGTAATATATACGTCGTGCAGTTTGGCCTCAGTTCTAATAGGGAAGTCGGGTGGGTGTACTCCGGACGAGTCAAATGTGGAGTTGGATGAGAATCTGTGGGCAAAGCACTCAGCTTTGTCCGCAGATGACGTGAGAACCTCAAATCCATGGATTAAAGGAGGTATTGAGGATTTCCTATTGTTGAGCACTCGTTTACAAATCCTCCAATAGTCCTTGGAGCCGAACTTGCGGTCAGCTATGTGCTGTCACATTCTCTCAGCAAACAACTGTTTGGCGTCATTTAGGGTTCTCTTGCACTCATTGCGAGCAGATGTGAACAGTCGCCTATTGTGATCAGTTGGCTGTCTCCGGAATAGACGGAAGTAATGGTTCCTGTGGGCAATGGCGGCTGAGCAGGCCGGAGTGAACCACGGAGAGGAATGAGGTTTTAAGCAATACTTCCTGGTGGGTATGAAGGCATCAATGCCAGCTTTCACCCATGGAGAGACCTCAGAGGCACAGTCATCAACTGATAGGTCAAACATTTTTCCCCAAGGGACGTTGCAGAGGAAATCACGAAAAGCATCCCAGTCAGCTTTTTGGTAGAGGTAGGAGGTTCTATAAGTAGGGGGCTCCTGGGGGGAGTGAGATTGGAAAGAAATACTGTGAGAGACTACAGTGTGGTCGGAGTTGCCGAGAGGGCAAAGCTGTGAGACTTGTCAGGCGCAGAGGTGAAACATATCTAGCAGTGAGGAATGACCCGAGGGAGTGCTTGGGAAGCAAGTGGAGAAGTTCACCACTTGCGTAAGGGATTGGGAAATAGCAAAGTTCATGGCGTGAATGCCCGCTGGATCAGTAACGGCGTTTTCAAGCCACTCAGAGTGATGGGCATTGAGGTCTCCAAATACAATATGTGGGCGAATGGGTGATAGGAAATAGCCTTATCTATGTCATCAGCAATGCTATCTAGTAGGGAGCAGTCAGGACAGGAGGGAGAACAGTAAAGAAAGAATAGATAACTAACCGAACTGAGGAGAGACAGGCGGAGACATATGTATTGGTGGTCAGTAGATTTGAGTGAAGTCACCCTAGCTATCGGGAGGTGTTCGCTGACATAAACACCCAGCCCATGCATGTGGACAGTGGAATCCTTCCTTAAAAGGGGAAGATAACCAGGGATGAAGAGGTCACAGGAGGGAATATCTGAGTTGAGGTTAGTTTTGCAGAGTGCAAGGATGTCAGGGGACTTTTCATGCAGGACCGCTTCTACACTAGGAAAGTTAGTACGAATGCCTCGGATATTAGTGAAGGAGAGGTTA
The DNA here is from genome assembly GCA_037127315.1 of Ascarosepion bandense. Taxonomy (NCBI): domain Eukaryota; kingdom Metazoa; phylum Mollusca; class Cephalopoda; order Sepiida; family Sepiidae; genus Ascarosepion; species Ascarosepion bandense. The sequence continues at coordinate 625,429 of JBBBDQ010001249.1, read as the reverse complement.
ATGGGTTTAGGTAGTTTGGATTTAACTGGTTTAGGGTCATTTCTGACTTGTTTAGTCATGATTCTGTTTGTAGAAAGGGACCTAGGGTAGAGGATACAGGTGGTCATTACCCACGATCTGTGCTGGGAGGGAAACTGGCTAGGGCTGCAACAAAGTGTGGCCTCAGGGTTGCCCACCGAAAACGCTTGCAGGGACACCGATCCATGTGTGACATGGTATTACAAGAACCCCTATATTATACAATTGTTGATCAGAGCAGCCGCTCTTGACGCTACGCAAGAGTTAGGGCTCCTAACTACCAGTCGGAAGCAGCAACCAGGAAACTGCCAACCCGGTACCCTCACAGTGATGAGCTGTTGCCACCAACCGGCCAGATCGCAGGAAACTCATGGAAGCACCAATACCAAGGTCTGAAGAGAGAGAAGAGAAGAGAAAACCGGAAACCACATCCTAAACAGGAAACAAGGGGCGAGCCTCTACTCCAGTTCAATAGACGTGGGAGGAGTATTGACCGGGCGATAGTGTGATCTATTTAAAAAAAAAAAAAAAAAAACACGCAAAGAACATAAACTTTCAAAAGTGGAGAGTTAACTAAAGCTCAAATGAAGCATGAACGCCAAAAGAAAAAAAAACAAAAAAAAACCCGAAAAATACAGATATAAAAAATAAATCGTAATATACCTCACAATTTAACACAGGAAATTTGAATTAAGAAAGTTTCACTCTTCAATTCTTGCTTTTCCCAAAAATCAACATCCAGTTAAGCTGCTTGGTAAATTTCGATTCAAAGAACAGACTATAGCGGGGAGGGGTAACATGTGGCTGCTGATACCTTGGCCAGGATAGCTTTGCATAACAGAATAAATAAATAAATAAAAATTTCAAACTTTTTTTTTTTCCAAATGAAGCATGAACGCCAAAAAGGTAAAAAAAAATGAAAAATACAGATATAAAAAATAAATCGTAATATACCTCACAGTTTAACACAGGAAATTTGAATTAAGAAAGTTTCACTCTTCAATTCTTGCTTTTCCCAAAAATCAACATCAAGTTAAGCTGCTTGGTAAATTTCGATTCAAAGAACAGATCATAGCGGGGAGGGGTAACAAATGGCTGCTGATACCTTGGCCAGGATAGCTTCGCATAACAGAATAAATAAATAAATAAATAAAAATTTCAAACTTTTTTTTTTTTTTAATAAAATAAAAAATGAATTTCTAAAAAAATTGTTTCTTGAGGTAAAGAAAATGTTTGTTGGTTCTTTTTTAAGCAATTTCAACTCAAGCAAAGAAGTAAAACCACTAAGACACAAGTATTGGATGTGGAAGAATTAGAAAACAGAAATATTACTAAGGAGTAAGAACAAATGAAGACAGCAGATATCAATTTAGATATTTGAAGATTAAAGTTTCCTGGAAAGCATCATTGTGTTATTAAATTTTTTTAATTTTTTTATTTAAGATTTAAAAAAAATTGTCAATAAATGTTTCTTTAAGAAAGCATGTAAGCTTTAATGAAAATATCAGTTTCATTGTTATTTTTCTTATTTAAGATTCAGGTCTTTTTTTATGAATGTTTACTTCATTTTAATTTACTTTGTAAATACCATATTTATTTACTATACATGTTCTGTAATTCTTGTCAAGAAAATTAATATGGTAAATGTCAGCTTTATTATTGTATTATTTTACTTATTTAGGATAAACAAATGTTTCTTTTAAGAAATATATTGACTGTAATGAAAATAAATAAATCAGCTTTATTGTATTATCTTATTTAGACTTCTGAAACATTTCCTTAATGAATCTTCATTTCAGAATAAATATTGTATCCAAGTAAACTTAAGTCAAACATCTGGCAGTGCACAGAAAACTAATTAATTTCATGTTTAACCTGTTGTGAAAAAAATAAAAAATTCTGGATTTGGATGATAAAAAAAAAGCTATTAAGACCAAATACCCAGGAAAACTGATAGAAGTTGTTTTGTTTCATTAGGACAATGCACAAGCACAGAAGTCCTTGATTTCAATGGCTTATGTGCATAATTGATCACCCTCCCTGTTCTCCTGATTTGACTATCATGTTCCTTCAGTATGAAAAAAGCATTTCTTTGAACAGTCAGATATCAGTTTACCTGGAAAGAAACAGTGCTCTTATTTCAATTAATACATGCAACATTTTACAGATCTAGCATCACTTGTTCATAATCAGTCTATGAACTTTGATATGTTTGACCACATAAGAGCTGTTAAGATCAACATTTCTGTTATGAAGACATTAACAAAGCATAGCATTAATCCATCAGAGCCCAGTAAAAGGTGTAGGGGAGACATTTTAGAGTGGGGCCGCTGTACATATTTGTTGTATTATCGCTATTTTAACAATGTGAGTTAGCCAAGGTCTTGTTAAATTTAAAACAGCAGGACCTGCCACAAAAATGGATATGGTGCATTTTCTTTTTTGACTGATATAAGTGGAATCAACTTCACGGTAAAGAGCAAGAGGCTCAAGAGTCATGGAAAGATTATATTTTCGATGATGACAAGACAAAGAAAATTGTTATCTATAAACTGACCAACTTGTGAGAAGGCTCATAGTGGAACAACACAGGCTTGCAGAATGGATATGGAAGACAGTCACTGGAGTGTACACCACCCACTTTACTTACACCTTATCTTTATTTCACTCACTTATAGCAGTAGGTTACAATCCAAGAATAAAATCTGGTTTGCTGCTAGAAATTGTTTTACTTTTCACTCATGGATAACAATCTAGCTTAAGGGCAGTTTTTAAGCCACAAGTGTTTGACTGAAAGAAACTGCATCCTGCCAATGAACCTGTTACCCAACAATACAAGTAAATAACATTCTTTTGTGTGCCATGTAGGACGTAGGCGATCATGGCTCTCCACATCTTCCTATCCCTTGTAGCTCTTAATTTTGGTCTTTCTGTTATCCAAAATCCTGTTCTGCCATCCATTTGCTCAAACCAATCAAGTATGTTACACACTGTTTTCCTCTGTCCCATGAGTATCAGATTTTCCAAGCGCTTCTTCCTCATTATATGTCTTAGAAATTTCAACTGCCTCTTTCTGATGTTAAGTATAAGTTTCATTTTTTTCTATTCTCTCCAAAATCTTGTTGCTCATATCTTTAGCTTCTAGTATCCTCAGCATTTTTCTGTTGGTTCAAGTCTTTTCTTCATGTTTGTGAAGACATTACTAAAATGTTTAACACATATAATTAAAATCTTCTCTCCTTTTTACTTTTATCTGTGACAAGAAAATATTTTAAAAACTACATTATTTTGCTAAGATAAAGAGCAAATAGGAAATCTTTATCAATCTAACATGCTTCACTTTTACTTTTATTATTTTATATTAGATTGATTGTTTTTTATCTTATTCTGTTGGATTCAAATCCAAATTTGATCCCAGTCACTAATCATTGTACAAGAAGAAATATTGTAACTTTCTTGTTAAAGAAATATTATTTAATTGCACATTTTAATTTGATTTCAGGATTTAATACAAACTCAGGAGATGTACCAAAATTTGGAAAGTGAATTACAAAATTATCAACAGAAAATGAATCAGGAAATCTGCTTGTTGAAGGTGGGAACATTTTTTTTTCCTCAAACAATCACATTTACCTTGATTGAAATTAACTTACCTTAATATATCTTCATGCACCTAAACATTTGATAATTATTATTACTACTTCTCTTTCTACTGCATTATTTTTCAAGGCCTCACAATTGTTTACATTACTCAAAGTTGTTTTCTGTTGACATAGCAGGATATGGAAACACAACTATGAAATTCAAACATACTATTGTTCTGGGATCAGTCACCTTAAGTAGCAGGATAAGCTTTTTATACAGCAAATGAAATCACAGAGTGACAAAGTTTATGTTAAATGGAGATGAGGTTAAATGAGATGCCTGAAATGGTGGTGAAAGAATCAGGTATAACATTTTGACAAGTCCCATCTTGCTCTAAAGAGGGCCTGTATTAACCTTTAACACTCTGCATTATTAATATTATTTCCACTTCTAGTGCATTCTTTTTCATGGTCTCTCAATTGCAGTATCCTTATTGTTATTTACACTCAAAGTTGTTTCCTGTTGACATAGCAGGATATGGAAACACAACTATGAAATTCAAACATACTATTGTTCTGGGATCAGTCACCTTAAGTAGCAGGATAAGCTTTTTATACAGCAAATGAAATCACAGTGATAAAGTTTATGTCAAATGTTAAATGGAGATGAGGTTAAATGAGATGCCTGAAATGGTGGTGAAAGAATCAGGTATAACATTTTGACAAGTCCCATCTTGCTCTAAAGAGGGCCTGTATTAACCTTTAACACTCTGCATTATTAATATTATTTCCACTTCTAGTGCATTCTTTTTCATGGTCTCTCAATTGTAGTATCCTTATTGTTATTTACACTCAAAGTTGTTTTCTGTTGACATAGCAGGATATGGAAACACAACTATGAAATTCAAACATACTATTGTTCTGGGATCAGTCACCTTAAGTAGCAGGATAAGCTTTTTATACAGCAAATGAAATCACAGAGTGACAAAGTTTATGTTAAATGGAGATGAGGTTAAATGAGATGCCTGAAATGGTGGTGAAAGAATCAGGTATAACATTTTGACAAGTCCCATCTTGCTCTAAAGAGGGCCTGTATTAACCTTTAACACTCTGCATTATTAATATTATTTCCACTTCTAGTGCATTCTTTTTCATGGTCTCTCAATTGCAGTATCCTTATTGTTATTTACACTCAAAGTTGTTTCCTGTTGACATAGCAGGATATGGAAACACAACTATGAAATTCAAACATACTATTGTTCTGGGATCAGTCACCTTAAGTAGCAGGATAAGCTTTTTATACAGCAAATGAAATCACAGTGACAAAGTTTATGTCAAATGTTAAATGGAGATGAGGTTAAATGAGATGCCTGAAATGGTGGTGAAAGAATCAGGTATAACATTTTGACAAGTCCCATCTTGCTCTAAAGAGGGCCTGTATTAACCTTTAACACTCTGCATTATTAATATTATTTCCACTTCTAGTGCATTCTTTTTCATGGTCTCTCAATTGTAGTATCCTTATTGTTATTTACACTCAAAGTTGTTTTCTGTTGACATAGCAGGATATGGAAACACAACTATGAAATTCAAACATACTATTGTTCTGGGATCAGTCACCTTAAGTAGCAGGATAAGCTTTTTATACAGCAAATGAAATCACAGAGTGACAAAGTTTATGTCAAATGTTAAATGGAGATGAGGTTAAATGAGATGCCTGAAATGGTGGTGAAAGAATCAGGTATAACATTTTGACAAGTCCCATCTTGCTCTAAAGAGGGCCTGTATTAACCTTTAACACTCTGCATTATTAATATTATTTCCACTTCTAGTGCATTCTTTTTCATGGTCTCTCAATTGCAGTATCCTTATTGTTATTTACACTCAAAGTTGTTTCCTGTTGACATAGCAGGATATGGAAACACAACTATGAAATTCAAACATACTATTGTTCTGGGATCAGTCACCTTAAGTAGCAGGATAAGCTTTTTATACAGCAAATGAAATCACAGTGACAAAGTTTATGTCAAATGTTAAATGGAGATGAGGTTAAATGAGATGCCTGAAATGGTGGTGAAAGAATTAGGTATAACATTTTGACAAGTCCCATCTTGCTCAAAGAGGGCCTGTATTAACCTTTAACACTCTGCATTATTAATATTATTTCCACTTCTAGTGCATTCTTTTTCATGGTCTCTCAATTGCAGTATCCTTATTGTTATTTACACTCAAAGTTGTTTTCTGTTGACATAGCAGGATATGGAAACACAACTATGAAATTCAAACATACTATTGTTCTGGGATCAGTCACCTTAAGTAGCAGGATAAGCTTTTTATACAGCAAATGAAATCACAGAGTGACAAAGTTAATGTTAAATGGAGATGAGGTTAAATGAGATGCCTGAAATGGTGGTGACAGAATTAGGTATAACATTTTGACAAGTCCCATCTTGCTCAAAGAGGGCCTGTATTAACCTTTAACACTCTGCATTATTAATATTATTTCCACTTCTAGTGCATTCTTTTTCATGGTCTCTCAATTGCAGTATCCTTATTGTTATTTACACTCAAAGTTGTTTTCTGTTGACATAGCAGGATATGGAAACACAACTATGAAATTCAAACATACTATTGTTCTGGGATCAGTCACCTTAAGTAGCAAGATAAGCTTTTTATACAGCAAATGAAATCACAGTGACAAAGTTTATGTCAAATGTTAAATGGAGATGAGGTTAAATGAGATGCCTGAAATGGTGGTGACAGAATTAGGTATAACATTTTGACAAGTCCCATCTTGCTCAAAGAGGGCCTGTATTAACCTTTAACACTCTGCATTATTAATATTATTTCCACTTCTAGTGCATTCTTTTTCATGGTCTCTCAATTGCAGTATCCTTATTGTTATTTACACTCAAAGTTGTTTTCTGTTGACATAGCAGGATATGGAAACACAACTATGAAATTCAAACATACTATTGTTCTGGGATCAGTCACCTTAAGTAGCAAGATAAGCTTTTTATACAGCAAATGAAATCACAGAGTGACAAAATTTATGTCAAATGTTAAATGGAGATGAGGTTAAATGAGATGCCTGAAATGGTGGTGAAAGAATCAGGTATAACATTTTGACAAGTCCCATCTTGCTCTAAAGAGGGCCTGTATTAACCTTTAACACTCTGCATTATTAATATTATTTCCACTTCTAGTGCATTCTTTTTCATGGTCTCTCAATTGCAGTATCCTTATTGTTATTTACACTCAAAGTTGTTTTCTGTTGACATAGCAGGATATGGAAACACAACTATGAAATTCAAACATACTATTGTTCAGGGATCAGTCACCTTAAGTAGCAAGATAAGCTTTTTATACAGCAAATGAAATCACAGTGACAAAGTTTATGTCAAATGTTAAATGGAGATGAGGTTAAATGAGATGCCTGAAATGGTGGTGAAAGAATCAGGTATTACATTTTGACAAGTCCCATCTTGCTCTAAAGAGGGCCTGTATTAACCTTTAACACTCTGCATTATTAATATTATTTCCACTTCTAATGTATTCTTTTTCATGGTCTCTCAATTGCAGTATCCTTATTGTTATTTACACTCAAAGTTGTTTTCTGTTGACATAGCAGGATATGGAAACACAACTATGAAATTCAAACATACTATTGTTCTGGGATCAGTCACCTTAAGTAGCAGGATAAGCTTTTTATACAGCAAATGAAATCACAGAGTGACAAAGTTTATGTCAAATGTTAAATGGAGGTGAGGTTAAATGAGATGCCTGAAATGGTGGTGACAGAATCAGGTATAACATTTTGACAAGTCCCATCTTGATAAAGAGGGCCTGTATTAACTCAATATTCTGCATTATTAATATTATTTCCACTTCTAGTGCATTCTTTTTTCATGGTCTCTCACTGTAAAGTATCCTTATTGTTATTTACACTCAAAGTTGTTTTCTGTTGACATAGCAGGATATGGAAACAATAACCATGAAATTCAAACATACTATTGTTCTGGGATCAGTCACCTTAAGTAGCAGGATAAGCTTTTTTATACAGCAAATGAAATCACATGACAAAAGTTTGTGTTAAATGGAGATGAGGTTAAATGAGATGCCTGAAATGGTGGTGAAAGAATCAGGTATAACATTTCTGACAAGTCCCATCTTGCTCTAAAGAGGGCCTGTATTAACCTTTAACACTCTGCATTATTATTATTATTTCACTTCTAGTGCATTCTTTTTCATGGTCTCTCAATTGCAGTATCCTTATTGTTATTTACACTCAAAGTTGTTTTCTGTTGACATAGCAGGATATGGAAACACAACTATGAAATTCAAACATACTATTGTTCTGGGATCAGTCACCTTAAGTAGCAAGATAAGCTTTATACAGCAAATGAAATCACAGAGTGACAAAGTTTATGTCAAATGTTAAATGGAGATGAGGTTAAATGAGATGTCAATGGTGGTGAAAGAATCAGGTATAACATTTTGACAAGTCCCATCTTGCTCTAAAGAGGGCCTGTATTAACCTTTAACACTCTGCATTATTAATATTATTTCCACTTCTAATGCATCTCTTTTTCATGGTCTCTCAATTGTAGTATCCTTTATTGTTATTTACACTCAAAGTTGTTTCCTGTTGACATAGCAGGATATGGAAACACAACTATGAAATTCAAACATACTATTGTTCTGGGATCAGTCACCTTAAGTAGCAGGATAAAGCTTTTTATACAGCAAATGAAATCACAGAGTGACAAAGTTTAGTTAAAATGGAGATGAGGTTAAATGAGATGCCTGAAATGGTGGTGAAAGAATCAGGTATGTCATATTTTGACAAGTCCCATCTTGCTCTAAAGAGGGCCTGTATTAACCTTTAACACTCTGCATTATTAATATTATTTCCACTTCTAGTGCATTCTTTTTCTCATGGTCTCTCAATTGCAGTATCCTTATTGTTATTTACACTCAAAGTTGTTTTCTGTTGACATAGCAGGATATGGAAACACAACTATGAAATTCAAACATACTATTGTTCTGGGATCAGTCAATTACAGTAAATATGCTTTTATACAGCAAATGAAATCACAGTGACAAAGTTTATGTCAAATGTTAAATGGAGATGAGGTTAAATGAGATGCCTGAAATGGTGGTGAAAGAATCAGGTATAACATTTTGACAAGTCCCATCTTGCTCTAAAGAGGGCCTGTATTAACCTTAACACTCTGCATTATTAATATTATTTCCACTTCTAGTGCATTCTTTTTCATGGTCTCTCAATTCTAGTATCCTTATTGTTATTTACACTCAAAGTTGTTTTCTGTTGACATAGCAGGATATGGAAACACAACTATGAAATTCAAACATACTATTGTTCTGGGATCAGTCACCTTAAGTAGCAGGATAAGCTTTTTATACAGCAAATGAAATCACAGTGACAAAGTTTATGTCAAATGTTAAATGGAGATGAGGTTAAATGAGATGCCTGAAATGGTGATGAAAAGAATCAGGTATAACATTTTGACAAGTCCCATCTTGCTCTAAAGAGGGAGCCTGTATTAACCTTTTAACACTCTGCATTATTAATATTATTTCCACTTCTAATGCATTCTTTTTCATGGTCTCTCAATTGTAGTATCCATGTGTTATTTACACTCCAAAGTTGTTTCCTGTTGACATAGCAGGATATGGAAACACAACTATGAAATTCAAACTTATACTATTGTTGCAGGATCCAGTCACCTTAGAAAGTAGCAGGATAAGCTTTTTATACAGCAAATGAAATCACAGAGTGACAAGTTTTATGTTAAATGGAGATAAGGTTAAATGAGATGCCTGAAATGGTGGTGAAAGAATCAGGTATAACATTTTGACAAGTCCCATCTTGCTCTAAGAGGGCCTGTATTAACCTTTAACACTCTGCATTATTAATATTATTTCCACTTCTAGTGCATTCTTTTTCATGGTCTCTCAATTGCAGTATCCTTATTGTTATTTACACTCAAAGTTGTTTTCTGTTGACATAGCAGGATATGGAAACACAACTATGAAATTCAAACATACTATTGTTCTGGGATCAGTCACCTTAAGTAGCAAGATAAGCTTTTTATACAGCAAATGAAATCACAGTGACAAAGTTTATGTCAAATGTTAAATGGAGATGAGGTTAAATGAGATGCCTGAAATGGTGGTGAAAGAATCAGGTATAACATTTTGACAAAGTCCCATCTTGCTCTAAAGAGGGCCTGTATTAACCTTTAACACTCTGCATTATTAATATTATTTCCACTTCTAGTGCATTCTTTTTCATGGTCTCTCAATTGCAGTATCCTTATTGTTATTTACACTCAAAGTTGTTTTCTGTTGACACTGGGATATGGAAACACAACTATGAAATTCAAACATACTATTGTTCTGGGATCAGTCACCTTAAGTAGCAAGATAAGCTTTTTATACAGCAAATGAAATCACAGTGACAAAGTTTATGTCAAATGTTAAATGGAGATGAGGTTAAATGAGATGCCTGAAATGGTGGTGACAGAATTAGGTATAACATTTTGACAAGTCCCATCTTGCTCTAAAGAGGGCCTGTTAACCTTTAACACTCTGCATTATTAATATTATTTCCACTTCTAGTGCATTCTTTTTCATGGTCTCTCAATTGCAGTATCCTTATTGTTATTTACACTCAAAGTTGTTTCCTGTTGACATAGCAGGATATGAAACAACTATGAAATTCAAACATACTATTGTTCTGGGATCAGTCACCTTAAGTAGCAGGATAAGCTTTTTATACAGCAAATGAAATCACAGAGTGACAAAGTTTATGTTAAATGGAGATGAGGTTAAATGAGATGCCTGAAATGGTGGTGAAAAAGAATCAGGTATAACATTTTGACAGTCCATCTTGCTCTAAAGAGGGCCTGTATTAACCTTTAACCATCTGCATTATTAATATTATTTCCACTTCTAGTGCATTCTTTTTCATGGTCTCTCAATTGCAGTATCCTTATTGTTATTTACACTCAAAGTTGTTTCTGTTGACATAGCAGAATGTGGAAACAACTATGAAATTCAAACATACTATTGTTCTGGGATCAGTCACCTTAAGTAGCAAGATAAACTTTTTATACAGCAAATGAAATCACAGTGACAAAGTTTATGTCAAATGTTAAATGGAGATGAGGGTTAAATGAGATGCCTGAAATGGTGGTGACAGAATTAGGTATAACATTTTGACAAGTCCCATCTTGCTCAAAGAGGGCCTGTATTAACCTTTAACACTCTGCATTATTAATATTATTTCCACTTCTAGTGCATTCTACCATGGTCTCTCAATTGCAGTATCCTTATTGTTATTTACACTCAAAGTTGTTTTCTGTTGACATAGCAGGATATGGAAACACAACTATGAAAATTCAAACATACTATTGTTCTGGGATCAGTCACCTTAAGTAGCAAAATAAGCTTTTTATACAGCAAATGAAATCACAGTGACAAAGTTTATGTCAAATGTTAAATGGAGATGAGGTTAAATGAGATGCCTGAAATGGTGGTGACAGAATTAGGTATAACATTTTGACAAGTCCCATCTTGCTCAAAGAGGGCCTGTATTAACCTTTAACACTCTGCATTATTAATATTATTTCCTTCTAGTGCATTCTTTTTCATGGTCTCTCAATTGCAGTATCCTTGTTAGTATTTACACTCAAAGTTGTTTCCTGTTGACATAGCAGGATATGGAAACACAACTGTAAATTCAAACATACTATTGTTCTGGGATCAGTCACCTTAAGTAGCAGGATAAGCTTTTTATACAGCCAGTGAAATACAGAGTGACAAAGTTTATGTTAAATGGAGGTGAGGTTAAATGAGATGCCTGAAATGGTGGTGACAGAATCAGGTATAACATTTTGACAAGTCCCATCTTGCTCTAAGAGGGCCTGTATTAACCTTTAACACTCTGCATTATTAATATTATTTCCACTTCTAGTGCATTCTTTTTCATGGTCTCTCAATTGTAGTATCCTTATTGTTATTTACACTCAAAGTTGTTTCCTGTTGACATAGCAGGATATGGAAACACAACTATGAAATTCAAACATACTATTGTTCTAGGATCAGTCACCTTAAGTAACAGGATAAGCTTTTTATACAGCAAATGAAATCACAGAGTGAGCAAAGTTTATGTTAAATGGAGATGAGGTTAAATGAGATGCCTGAAATGGTGGTGAAAGAATCAGGTATAACATTTGACAAGTCCCATCTTGCTCTAAAGAGGGCCTGTATTAACCTTTAACACTCTGCATTATTAATATTATTTCCACTTCTAGTGCATTCTTTTCATGGTCTCTCAATTGTAGTATCCTTGTTATTTACACTCAAAGTTGTTTTCTGTTGACATAGCAGGATATGGAAACACAACTATGAGAAAATTCAAACATACTATTGTTCTGGGATCAGTCACCTTAAGTAGCAGGATAAGCTTTTTATACAGCAAATGAAATCACAGAGTGACAAAGTTTATGTTAAATGGAGATGAGGAGTTAAATGAGATGCCTGAAATGGTGGTGACAGAATTAGGTATAACATTTTGACAAGTCCCATCTTGCTCAAGAGGGCCTGTATTAACCTTTAACACTCTGCATTATTAATATTATTTCCTCTTCTAGTGCATTCTTTTTCATGGTCTCTCAATTTACAGTATCCTTATTGTTATTTACACTCAAAGTTGTTTTCTGTTGACATAGCAGGATATGGAAACACAACTATGAAATTCAAACATACTATTGTTCTGGGATCAGTCACCTTAAGTAGCAGGATAAGCTTTTATACAGCAAATGAAATCACAGAGTGACAAAGTTTATGTTAAATGGAGGTGAGGTTAAATGAGATGCCTGAAATGGTGGTGACAGAATTAGGTATAACATTTTGACAAGTCCCATCTTGCTCAAAGAGGGCCTGTATTAACCTTTAACACTCTGCATTATTAATATTATTTCCACTTCTAGTGCATTCTTTTTCATGGTCTCTCAATTGCAGTATCCTTATTGTTATTTACACTCAAAGTTGTTTTCTGTTGACACTGTAGCAGGATATGGAAACACAACTATGAGAAATTCAAACATACTATTGTTCTGGGATCAGTCACCTTAAGTAGCAAGATAAGCTTTTATACAGCAAATACCAAATCACAGTGACAAAGTTTATGTCAAATGTTAAATGGAGATGAGGTTAAATGAGATGCCTGAAATGGTGGTGACAGAATTAGGTATAACATTTTGACAAGTCCCATCTTGCTCAAAGAGGGCCTGTATTAACCTTTAACACTCTGCATTATTAATATTATTTCCACTTCTAGTGCATTCTTTTTCATGGTCTCTCAATTGCAGTATCCTTATTGTTATTTACACTCAAAGTTGTTTTCTGTTGACATAGCAGGATATGGAAACACAACTATGAAATTCAAACATACTGTGTTCTGGGATCAGTCACCTTAAGTAGCAGGATAAGCTTTTTTTTTTTATACAGCAAATGAAATCACAGAGTGACAAAGTTTATGTTAAATGGAGGTGAGGTTAAATGAGATGCCTGAAATGGTGGTGACAGAATCAGGTATAACATTTTGACAAGTCCCATCTTGCTCTAAAAGGGCCTGTATTTAACCTTTAACACTCTGCATTATTAATATTATTTCCACTTCTAGTGCATTCTTTTTCATGGTCTCTCAATTGTAGTATCCTTATTGTTATTTACACTCAAAGTTGTTTCCTGTTGACATAGCAGGATATGGAAACACAACTATGAAATTCAAACATACTATTGTTCTGGGATCAGTCACCTTAAGTAGCAGGATAAGCTTTTTATACAGCAAATGAAATCACAGAGTGACAAAGTTTATGTTAAATGGAGATGAGGTTAAATGAGATGCCTGAAATGGTGGTGAAAGAATCAGGTATAACATTTTGACAAGTCCCATCTTGCTCTAAGGAGCCTGTAACAGCAACTTTAACACTCTGCATTATTAATATTATTTCCACTTCTAGTGCATTCTTTTTCATGGTCTCTCAATTGTAGTATCCTTATTATTTTATTTACACTCAAAGTTGTTTTCTGTTGACATAGCAGGATATGGAAACACAACTATGAAATTCAAACATACTATTGTTCTACTGGGATGTGTTCACCTTAAGTAGCAGGATAAGCTTTTTATACAGCAAATGAAATCACAGAGTGACAAAGTTTATGTTAAATGGAGATGAGGTTAAATGAGATGCCTGAAATGGTGGTGACAGAATTAGGTATAACATTTTGACAGAACCCATCTTGCTCAAAGAGGGCCTGTATTAACCTTTAACACTCTGCATTATTAATATTATTTCCTCTTCTAGTGTATTCTTTTTCATGGTCTCTCAATTGCAGTATCCTTATTGTTATTTACACTCAAAGTTGTTTTCTGTTGACATAACTGGGGATATGGAAACACAACTATGAAATTCAAATACTATTGTTCTGGGATCAGTCACCTTAAGTAGCAGGATAAGCTTTTTATACAGCAAGTAAATCCTGAAGTGACAAAGTTTATGTTAAATGGAGGTGAGGTTAAATGAGATGCCTGAAATGGTGGTGACAGAATCAGGTATAACATTTTGACAACTCCCATCTTGCTCAAGAGAGCCTGTATTAACAACTAACACTCTCTGCATTATTAATATTATTTCCACTTCTAGTGCATTCTTTTTCATGGTCTCTCATGTTGCAGTATCCTTATTGTTATTTATCAAAGTTGTTTTCTGTTATTTTGTAGAATGTTTAGAAACACTGAAATTAAACATACTATTTGTTCATGAATCAGTCTACGTAAGTAGCAGGATAAACTTTTTGTACAGCAAATAGAAATCACAGAGTGACAAAGTTTATGTGTTAAGTAGGTGAGGTTAAATGAGATGCCTGAAATGGTGGTGACAGAATCAGGTATAACATTTTGACAAGTCCCATCTTGCTCAAAGAGGGCCTGTATTAACCTTTAACACTCTGCATTATTAATATTATTTCCACTTCTAGTGCATTTCTTTTTCAATTATATCTGAATTGTAGTATCCTTGTTGTTATTTACACTCAAAGTTGTTTCTGACAATAGCAGGATATGGAAACACAACTATGAAATTCAAACATACTATTGTTCTGGGATCAGTCACCTTAAGTAGCAGGATGACTTTTTTATACAGCAAATGAAATCACAGAGTGACAAAGTTTATGTTAAATGGAGATGAGGTTAAATGAGATGCCTGAAATGATGATGAAAAGAATCAGGTATAACATTTGACAAGTCCCATCTTGCTCTAAAGAGGGCCTGTGTTAACCTTTAACACTCTGCATTATTAATATTATTTCCTTCTAGTGCATTCTTTTTCATGGTCTCTCAATTGCAGTATCCTTATTGTTATTTACACTCAAGTTGTTTTCTGTTGACATAGCAGGATATGGAAACACAACTATGAGAAATTCAAACATACTATTGTTCTGGGATCAGTCACCTTAAGTAGCAGGATAAGCTTTTTATACAGCAAATGAAATCACAGAGTGACAAAAGTTTATGTTAAGTAATAGAATGAGAATTCAATGAGATGCCTGAAATGGTGGTAACAGAATTAGATATAACGTTTTGACAAGTCCCATCTTCATCAAGAGGAGCCTGTATTAACCTTTAACACTCTGCATTATTAATATTATTTCACTTCTAGTGACATTCTTTTTCATGGTCTCTCAGGTTGCAGTATCTGTGTTATTATTTACACTCAAAATTGTTTCTGTTGACATAGCAGGATATGGAAACACAACTATGAAATTCAAACATACTATTGTTCTGGGATCAGTCACAGCAAGTAGCAAGATAAGCTTTTACCTTAATGAAATCACAGTGACAAAGTTTATGTCAAATGTTAAATGGAGGTGAGGTTAAATGAGATGCCTGAAATGGTGGTGACAGAATCAGGTATAACATTTTGACAAGTCCCATCTTGCTCTAAAGAGGGCCTGTATTAACCTTTAACACTCTGCATTATTAATATTATTTCCACTTCTAGTGCATTCTTTTTCATGGTCTCTCAATTGTAGTATCCTTATTGTTATTTACACTCAAAGTTGTTTCCTGTTGACATAGCAGGATATGGAAACACAACTATGAAATTCAAACATACTATTGTTCTGGGATCAGTCACCTTAAGTAGCAGGATAAGCTTTTTATACAGCAAATGAAATCACAGAGTGACAAAGTTTATGTTAAATGGAGGTGAGGTTAAATGAGATGCCTGAAATGGTGGTGACAGAATCAGGTATAACATTTTGACAAGTCCCATCTTGCTCTAAAGAGGGCCTGTATTAACCTTTAACACTCTGCATTATTAATATTATTTCCACTTCTAGTGCATTCTTTTTCATGGTCTCTCAATTGCAGTATCCTTATTGTTATTTACACTCAAAGTTGTTTTCTGTTGACATAGCAGGATATGGAAACACAACTATGAAATTCAAACATACTATTGTTCTGGGATCAGTCACCTTAAGTAGCAGGATAAGCTTTTTATACAGCAAATGAAATCACAGTGACAAAGTTTATGTCAAATGTTAAATGGAGATGAGGTTAAATGAGATGCCTGAAATGGTGGTGAAAGAATCAGGTATAACATTTTGACAAGTCCCATCTTGCTCTAAAGAGGGCCTGTATTAACCTTTAACACTCTGCATTATTAATATTATTTCCACTTCTAGTGCATTCTTTTTCATGGTCTCTCAATTGCAGTATCCTTATTGTTATTTACACTCAAAGTTGTTTCCTGTTGACATAGCAGGATATGGAAACACAACTATGAAATTCAAACATACTATTGTTCTGGGATCAGTCACCTTAAGTAGCAGGATAAGCTTTTTATACAGCAAATGAAATCACAGAGTGACAAAGTTTACGTTAAATGGAGATGAGGTTAAATGAGATGCCTGAAATGGTGGTGACAGAATCAGGTATAACATTTTGACAAGTCCCATCTTGCTCAAAGAGGGCCTGTATCAACCTTTAACACTCTGCATTATTAATATTATTTCCACTTCTAATGTATTCTTTTTCATGGTCTCTCAATTTTAGTATCCTTATTGTTATTTTAACTGAAAGTTGTTTTTTGTTGTCATAGCAGGATATGATGACACAACTATGAAATTCAAACACACTATTGTTCAGGGAAATAAATGTCCATTGTCGTTTAATGAATATCAGCTTGGAATGAAAAATCAAAGAGCTGAGATTGAATTCTAGTTGAATTCGCTTAATTTATTTATACACAAATATCTTTAGGAAAGGTATTAGTTTATCTCTTCTCCGTCCAATTATGAGCTGAATAGCAGGACAGATTGGGTTCTATAACCTTGCTTGGCAGCCAGCTCTTGAAAGAGACACGATTGCCCAAGTGTGTATCATGTATGGCAGTTAACTGAATGTTCATGGGTCATTCGTTTTCAATGGCAGGATAACAAATTTGTTTATCAAATGAAGTCACATACAGACTGATAAAGGCTAATTAGTAATATAATATGTAATTTTGTAAAATTCACAAGTATAGACTTTTAGTTTTTGAGACAGAAATGCAAGTAATCTTGCACAAAGTAAGGCAGATCCTGTCTGACAAAGTGGCAAGGCTTTACAAGGCTGGATGCTCTTCCTTTCCAGTAACTTATGGTAAATACACCAGGTGTTTTTGTTTTTTTTGTTTGGATACCTTTTATAGGAAAGTTGCCAGTCAAAGCTTGAGAGCCTCCATCTTATATATATATATATATAGCGAGAGATAGAAAGACAAACATCTCTTTAAAAAAAATAATAGCTAAATTAATGACAAAGTGCCAAAAACAATTTAAAAAAAAAGTAGAGCAATGTAAGATGTAAAATAATTGGAACACCAACCTTGCTGCTATGGTGGTTTCTATTAATTTGGTATCATCAGGCAGTAAAATTTTATTTAAAAAAAAAAACTGATATCAAACCTACTCACACATAAAGGCATGATACTTGAAAAAAACCAATAATGAAAAACTTCTCAGGAAAATATAAAGAATATACAGACAACACTCCCAATGAAAAAATAAAAACCTTTATAATTCTGCTTGTTCCTCCTGTTGTTAGCACAGCTTTTATGTTCTGATAGTATCACATAGATAATAGACTAATTCGTTTTGCTTGAGGGGAAAGATGGAAAAGATATCAAAGATACTACTTTGTTTCAACGAAAAAATTAAAGAAAAACAGGAAGATAGATGAGTTTAATGTTTGTTTCATTAAAATGGAAAACATTGTTGATTTCAAATCTTTTCATTTGTACCCCATACTTTAAATAACAACTAGCATTCACATATATGATTGTTATTGCAATATTTTGCTAAAGTTGTCAATCTCAATTATTTAACAACGTAATAGGAGAATTTCTATGTGTATTTTATTATTGTAGAACATCATTAACTGAAGAATTAAGATTCATCAGAAAATTTCTCGTCTTTGATAATGAAAGACAAGTGATTTGAAAAATGTTCTGAACCAAAAAGCTTAACTGAAAAATGTTAAACAAAGAACGTATTGGTTTTCAGTTAAACACACATCCACACACACACACACACACAGGTTTGTCTAAAAGTTGGTGAGGTTGAAAGTAAATGATGACAGATATTTTGAGATTGCATATACAATTATATTTACTAATACAATTATTGTAATGACAATTAAATTTTACTGTGTACAATAATACAAAAGTGCTTAAATTTTATCAATGCAGGTGCTGAAACTGTTGTTCATCACCTCTTACATGACTTTGAAGTCTACCCCTCACACTTCAGAAAACATTTTTGCACAAGTTTTTTGTATATTAATTTCTTGAAATGCATCTCTTGTGTAATTTTTAAAATCATCAACACTTTTTGGTTTCCGACTATAAACTTTGTCTTTGAGTACTTTCCAAAAGAAAAAATCGATTGGGGTCAAGTCAAATGAATAAGGCAGGCCAATCAATTGGACTTTTTTGGCCAATCCATTTCTCAGAGAAATGTTTCACAAAGATACTCATGGGCTGCTCTTGAATTTTTTTTTTTTTATTATATCACCCCAAGCAAGGCAGTCTACTACCACTATAGCGCAGGGGGTTACATAGAGCGATTGGGTATAGGAAATGTCAGAGGGAGGGTGATAGACGAGTTAGGAGGTACGTAGGGAGAGTGTTGGAGGGAATGGGTGTGAGTTAGTGTGTTAGGAGGTGTCTATTGACCTTACATTTAAACTCCTGGAGGTTGTAGCCGTCGGGGAAGCAATCATGCGGAAGGGAATTCCACAGGCGGGAAGTGCGAGAAAAGAAGCTGTTGGAGTAGAAATTGCGGTTACATTTCATCGGTTTCACTGTAAAGGAGTGGGACCTAGTTGCCAATCTAGTATCTCGTGCAAATTCACACCTAGGTGGCACCAGTGATTTAAGTTCATCTGAGCAGAAGCCGTGAAAGCACTTATAGAAGAGGCACAGGGAAGCCAAGTCACGCCGGTGAGAGAGTGTCTGCAGGCGGTCAGCTAAGTCGTTATCGATCACATTACAGATTCTCCGCTGTATTTTGTCAAGAAGCCCAAGGAGAATAGCCGGGGCACCCGACCAGATGCATGGGCGGACGGTAGATTTATATATGTGCAGGATAGATTCAGGCAGAAAGAATTTCCGGGCACTGCACAGAGAGCCGACTTTTATAACAGCGGATTTAGCAATGGATTTGACGTAGTCATTCCACTTGAGGTCCGCTGAGAGTGTCAGGTTGAGCAGGTGTAGTGTTTTACTCTCTGGGAGGCAAGCCTGTTCCATGCTAATGGGGGGGATGTGCAGTTGTGTGTGGTGGTTAATTGACAGCAGCTTCGTTTTGGAAGAATTGAATTTTGCGAAGCATTTCTTACCCCAATCCACCATGGTTTGGAGGTCCTTTTCACGCTCAGCAGCGAGGTTCGCCTTGTCACCAACACCAGATTTTTGATGGAGGTGAGAGTAAACTGTGGTATCATCGGCGTACATACCTACTTGGGATGTTATGGCATCGGGGAGATCATTGATGTAGATTAGAAAGAGCGTAGGGCCTAGGATGGAGCCTTGGGGGACACCCACGTTTGTAGGATAGTTCTGAGAGGCATGTCCGTCTAATACCACCTTCAAAGTACGGTTAGAGAGGAATGACTGGATTAGGCCCAACAAAAGTCCAGTTATGCCGTAGCTTCGCAGTTTCCGTAGAAGGCCGGCATGCCATACTCTGTCAAACGCTTTACATATGTCCAAGGCGACAGTTCGTGCTTCACCATTCTTGTTGAGAGCCAGGTATATATACTCGGTGATGGTCGTTAGCATATCAGCAGTGGACCTTGTGAAGCGGAAGCCATATTGCTTGTCCGAGACTAGCCTGTGGGCTGTGAGATGTTGAACGACCTCGGCGTTGATAATGGCTTCGAACACTTTGCCAAAGATTGGGAGAGGGCTGATAGGGCGTTAATTTGCGGGTCCGAGGGTTCACTAGTGTTCTTAAATATTGGAACCACAGAAGAAGACTTCCAACAGGCAGAAAAGCAGGAGGAAGATAGGCAGAGGTTGTAGAGTTTAGAGAGGACAGAGGAGAGTTCAGGGGCACATTTCTTCAAGACTATGATAGGGATTCCGTCCCCGCCTCACCCTTTGTGAGGGTCAAGTGGATGTGCCCCATCTTGGTAGAGTTAATACACAAACCTACTGTTGAACCACTCTGTGCGTGTGTGTGTAACAAAAGGCTAAAATGCCAACCAATCTTGCTACCTGAGTTTTAGTTTGATACCCTATGAGCGGCTTTTTTCTGCCTTCCTTTTGCATGTGTGTATATATGTGTGCAGTACCCCTCATAAATTTTGCATAAATTCTTTCTCACATTTTTTGTGGAAACTTGCAAAGTCATTGGATAAAAATTTCTACCTAATTATTGTAAGACAATTTATCAGTCACAGCTTAGTGACAATTTATCAATCGCATTGGTTTTACTAGGTGAATTTCATGCAGTTTTGTACAGTTTTAGGTTCCAGCAAGCTTTCCAAGCTTCTCTAAAACTTGTAACTTGATTGGCTGATTTACTTCAAAAAAATATTATTTCTGCATGAGATGCAATTCTCCTGACAAGGTGTTTTGATCCTCTTAGAGCACATAAATACAGTGGATTTCTGCTTCTCCATGTCATCCTGAATCACACTCACCTTTTCACTTAGCAACATGCAGGAATCACTTGTAAAATCCAACTGTGACTATTGTTTCTTCTTAGACTGTTGAACTTTGTTTAATTATTATGGCAATCAGAAAATAGGAATTAATTCATTCACTCACTCTATTTGCCAAGCTGTATTCTTCAAAGTTTTGATCATTCAAAATATTCCTCGAGAAAGTTTTGATCATTCATAATATTCCTCGAGAAAGTTTTGATCATTCATAATATTCCTCGAGAAAGTTTTGATCATTCATAATATTCCTCGAGAAAGTTTTGATCATTCATAATATTCCTCGAGAAAGTTTTGATCATTCATAATATTCCTCGAGAAAGTTTTGATCATTCATAATATTCCTCGAGAAAGTTTTGATCATTCATAATATTCCTCGAGAAAGTTTTGATCATTCATAATATTCTTCTACAAAGTTTTGATCATTCATAATATTCTTCAACAAAGTTTTGATCATTCATAATATTCTTCAACAAAGTTTTGATCATTCATAATATTCTTCAACAAAGTTTTCATCATTCATAATATTCTTCAACAAAGTTTTCATCATTCAAAATCTTCACAGAACTTTTCAATGCCAATTTTTGTAAATTACATTCTTGAACATTCAAACAACAATCTCTTTATCCATTTCAAGAAAACATTCCAATATATAGTCTGAATGAGACAACTCTTAATTTGTTCATTACATATTTTTACCTTGTCTCACATTTGTAAATTTTTTAAATGAATACAGGGTGTAAACGATAAATTGGCAGTAATTTCAATCCGCAATTTAGGTTTTTTAAAGCGGCATTATCGATCTGAAATGTTAGTTGCTGTACTCTTTAGAGTCTGAAGTCCAGATTAGCTACCTAAAAATACTAACAAAATGAGTGCCAGTGTAGAATTTAACCATAGAATGGTTATTGCTGAATTGTTCTGTGCCGGGCATAAGACGTCTGACATTATCAGAGATACTGGCTATGCTCCTAGGACTGTTTATCGTGTTGTAACAAACTTAAGGGAAAGTAAAGACATGCAAAGGAAGGCTCACATTCCGAGAAGTGATAAAATCCATACCAGAAGGTTTCTCAGTGGCTTGAAACAATCCATTACAGCAAATCCATCACAGTCAATGGTTGACCTGGCGAAAAAGCGGAATGTGACCAAAATGACCATTTCTAATACAGTACGGAAAGATCTTGGGATGAAGTCATACTGCAGACGACGTCGTAACATTCTTAAAACGAAATCTAAGACCATTCGTAAAGAGAGAAGCCCCTTTCTACTCAATCACCTGAAACACCATGGTGGAACCGTTCACATTTTTGTGGATGAGAAAAAGTTTGTGGTAGACGAAGTCACCAACCGCAGAAACTTGAGTGTTATCGCCATTAACCCTTCTTGTGTTCCTCCAGTCATGCAGAGTAAACACCCTGCCTCTGTCATGGTGTTTGGAGCTATTGCCAGCGATGGGAAAGTCATGCCCCGTCACTTCATTGAAGTGGGCCTAAAGATCAATACGGTGGAATATCTGAAGATTCTGGAGGAAGTTCTCTTACCCTGGATTAAGAAGAACTATGATCCCAACAAAGTGATATTCCTCCAGGACTCTGCACCTGCTCATGGATCAAAAACAGTGCAGACCTTCTTGAAGAGAGAGTTGCCATTTTTTGTGCCCTCAAATATCTGGCTCTCTAGTTCGCCAGATTTGAACCCCTGCGAGTATTGGTTATGGGGCGATGTTGAGAAAGTCTCTAATGCTCGCCCCCATAACAGTGTGGCCTCACTGAAGACCTCCGTAAGGCGAGCATTCCGCGATATCAAGAAAGAGTCAGCTGTCAAGGCCTGTCGTGCTTTTAGGGCTCGCATTCAGCAAGTTGTGGACGCAGAAGGTGGACGCATAGAATAAAATGTTTGTATTTAATAAAACAGTTAAATAAACATACACAAATCTTAAATGTCTTTAAATGTCCCTTCTTTATCAAGGTTTAAAGTCTGAGATCTCAAACTGCCAATTTATCATTTACACCCTGTATTTTTAATTTCCTCAAACATTGCTTGCAACATTAATTCAGTTTTCATCAATCTATTTTCGTATTGTTGTACACACCACCATTTAACCAAATGGTTAGTACCAAGTTAGGCAATAATTTCCTTAATCTAGTTCAAAAACACTAATAATCCACTTAGCAAAACTTTTAATAAAAATAGACTTACAATTAGTTATAGCTGCATCAATAATCTTGATATGATAATAAAAAAAACACAATAAAATTCTAAAGCAACAATATAATATTAATTACAACCAACATAACATAAATAATGATAACACAAGTTCTGCAACTGTCATAACCCTAAAATATGTCCTATGCAAAATAAATGCCTTACAGGTTCCATTGTATACCAAGTTAATATTACTACCAATGAAAATTCTAATATTGCGAAACATTATATCTGATGTAATCAATTTTAAATAATAAATAATTTTAAATCTCTATTTTACCAGCATAACTTAGCTTTCAATAATAAAGAATATAGTAATTCTACTTCTCTCTCTAAATACGAGTGGCAATTGAAAGATGCAAATAAAACTCCTATAGTTAAATGGAAAATATTAACTTAAGCTAGAACATGTAAATTTTTATATGAAATGTTTCCCTTGCTTACAAGAAAAAATCTGTATAAAGAAACTCCCAAAATTTGACTCACTGAACCAACATAATAAGATAACTAATTTCTGCAACCACAGAATCTTCTATACCCTTAAATATATCTGAAATTATCTGCAATTTATTTCAATATTTTCACAATTTGATCATTTTGTTATTGAAAAAAATTTAGCTTATTGAACTGGATTTTTTTTTATTACAATTATTATTTTATTTTATCTGTACTTATGAACAAATCCCCATATAACTTAAAAAAAGATTTGGCTTATTGAACTGGCAAATTTTTTTTAAATACTGTTATTATTTTATTTGTACTTGTGAAAAAAATCCCCTTATAACTTAGAAAAAAAAAATTATCTTATTGAACTGGTAATTTTTTAATTAATATTATCATTTTATTTGTACTTATGAAAAAAATGCCCTTCAGTATATATTTTAATATCTCAGTTTATCATTATTCTTACTTTTTATCTTTTCCAACATTTGAATACATCTTTCTCTTTTCTTCTCTTCTCTCTTGTTTTTTTCTTTTTTCCTTTTATTTAATTTTTCCACTTTATCTTTTTCTTATTCTGGTTTACAATTTTTGACATGTCTGGCTTTCAGCAATGAAACATTTGCTACACTACCGTCTTGTGAGTCGTACACACATTGTTCTTTGGGGTGTTATAACCTCCGACCCCACTTAATTCATGTCACTGGTTTTATTTCTTAATTTTTTTTTTTATACATCTAGTTATCAATATGATACAAAATAAATCATCCACATTTTACTGCCTGATGATGGTGTTTTAACACCGAAACTTTATAGATATTATTTTGTAGTATGCTATTATTATCATATTAATTACTATATATTTATGCTCTATTTTTGTATTGAGCACTTTTTAAAGTAATTATTTAACTGTGGAATGTGCTTCCATTAGTAACCATTATTTACATTATTATGATATATGTTTGGACGATGAAGGGATCATATTCTTCCCCGTAGCATGCAACTCTAGTTTGGGTGTGTGGTGTGCAGTACGCCTTGATGAGGTTGAGAAGTTTGGTCGGGAAGCCATTGTGACACATGATGTCTCAGAGGCTTTTGTGATCCACCAAGTCAAATGCTGCGGTGAAATCAATGAAGCAAACAATGGTAGATTGCTGATAGGCCCACCACTGTTCGAGAATTCGCCTGAGGGAGAAAATTTGATCTGTGCATCCTCTGCCCCTACAGAAGCCTGCTTGGTTCGGTCAGGTTTGGAGGTCCCGGATATTCTGGAAACAACGTAGTATGATAATTGAGAAAATCTTTGAGGCGACATCAATCAAGCTAATACCTCTATAGTTGCAGCAGTCACGACGGTCACCTTTTTTGTAATAGGAGAGGAATATTGCATCGCTCCAGTCCTGAGGTAGTTGTTCAGACCGCCACACAACATTGAGAATTGGGTATAAGCATCTGGTTATACGGTCGGGACAGCTCTTGTAGAGTTCTACTGGAAGACCATTCTCGCCTGCAGCTTTGTTATTCTTTAGTTTTTTGATGACATCATGTATCTCTTCTTCTGTTGGCGGATTGCAGTTGGCATCATACTCGGGAGTGTTTGTTAGGGTGGTAGGGGGACGTTGCGAGCGGGGGTTATGGTTCAACAAATTTTTGAAATGTTGCTTTCAACGTATTGTGCGGTCTGCCATCTGGGATATAGGAGTTCCATTCATGTCCAGCAGCCTAGTCCCCTATTTCTTTTAGTTGTTGTTTTCAGTGTCTGATAAAGTTTACAGGAGTCGCCTACTGACGCTGCTTACTCCATGTCTTCAGTGACGATTCACCAGTAGGTATTGAGATCAGCCTTCACAGAATGGGTAGTCTCACAGCACAGTCGGCGGAAGTCATTATTCTCGGAGCAATGGGCTTGTTTAGTTTGATTTGAGTTCGATAGTGCAGACAGAGATCCAGTCCTCTGCTTGCCATCTGGTTTTACCCAGGGTTTGTGAGGCAACCTCGTTTACGCTGTTTTTAAATGACTGCCAAGAGTTTTCAGCTGTGTACTCAATGGTTTGAGATGCTTGAAGACCTGCAAAGTGATTTGATAACTGGAGCTGGAACTTGGCTTTGGTTTGCTGGGATCTGAGTCGTAAGATATCGTATTTCACCGGGCAGTTGGATGATTGTTTGGCTTTTATACAAAGGCACATCTTTGATCGAACCATGACATGGTTGAAGCCATGTTCATTGCCTGTTTTGGCTCCCCGTAATGTGTGACAGTCCAGGACATTAGAGGCCCACCAGGACTGGACAAGAATGTGACCAATTTTGTTGTTCAAACGGGCATCCGCCAAGGATGTGTGCTCTTCCTCATCCTGTCCAAATACATCATTGACTGGATCCTAGAAAATCCTAGCTGGCTTCGCTGGTGCCAGATTAGGTTGTGACTACTCCATTACCGATCTTGACTTTGCCAACAATGTTGCAATCCTTAGCGAGTCCTACACAGAGGTCCAGTATGTACTTGACGAGGTCAGTTACATGGCTAAAATGGTGGGGATGAAAATTAATGCTTCCAAGACAAAATTTCTCTCTGCAAACTACCCCCTACCAGACCGAGTAGCTATAACCCTTGATGGTGAAGCTGCAGAAGAGGTCAAAAGCTTCAAATATATTGGTGCCAATTTTACAGCCACTGGTCAAATGAAAGATGAAATTACCACCCGTATCAATCTGGCTAGAGCTGCCTTTGTCCATCTTCAAAAACGACTTTGTTTCGCCAGGTGATAAGACGATCCACGCAGTTGCGAATCTACAAGGCCATGAACAATTCTTCTCTATGGATGTGAGACCTGGCCATTATGCAGAGAGGATCTTCATAAACTTGAGGTCTTTGATCGCTACTGCCTTCGCCGTATCTTGAGCGTTCGCCTCTCTGACTGGATACCCAACACGACCATCTGCGCTAGTTGCAACATCCTTGGCCTGGAAGAAACTCTGCTTTGGTGGTTCGGCCACTTGCTGCGCCAGCCTGGTGATGAATTTGTCTGTAAACTGGTGGCACCCAATGCACCCACTGGTTGGAGGAAGCGCCGAGGTGGTCAACTTAAGACCTGGCTCAATACTGTCAAAGCAGACATGGAGCTCATGTCCGGTCCTCGCGTTTTTGGTGTCCGACGCTGGAACCGTGAATGGCTAGATCATGCTGCCGATTCTGCTGATGATTGACAAAGGTGGATGGCCTTGACACGCGATGCAGTTAACTCCATTGGAGCCGGCTCAACACACTTCGGGTGAATGCCGTTACAAGTACAAGTAGTATATATGTATGTGTATAGGTGTGTGTATACATGTGCTTGTATAGGTGTGTATGTATATAATCCTACGTGTCTATGTCTCTCTCTCTACTAAACTCAGTAAGCTATTATAGCGAAGAAAACGGCGACTTACCTCGTCAAACCAAGCGACAGCATGTCGCGTTAATACTATGACGTAAAATGTGGCGAAAAAGAAAATTACATACCCAAAACAAGTCCGCCGTAGGAGTTGCTATGGGAGTGTATGCAAATCTTTGGCGTCCTCTCTGTGTTGTCGGCCAATGGAAAAAATTGATCAGCTGATAAAAGCAGTCATTCTCGAAGTGAAGAGGAGGTTTAACTGGTTAGGTGGATAGCAGTTGGCGAGATTGGACCGGCGAGTTGAATTGTCAGCATTTTTCTTTTTCTGGCCTGAAATTCGAGCAATTTGCAAGAGAATATTTTTTACAGCTATCTCATCTGCTGACTGTTGCATGATAGATAGTATTTCTGATAATGTAGAAAAGGCCATTTTCCTTCACCCATTTACTAATATATTTGTGTGTAGTGACTTTAAGGTCTGAAAATTCTGTCATTGATCTTGATGGCGTCAACGCGCTGAACTTCTGAATCACTCAGTCTCTAACATGTGGTGGATTTCCTCATGTATTTCTCCAGTAACCCTGATGGACATGCTTCTCTTGATCTCTTCCTTACTTTTATACCTGACTCTTGCCATGTCATACAGCTCTGCTCTCGTGGAAACTTTGATCATGCTGTGGTGTCTATAAATATCTCTTTCTATTCCCCCTCCATCCAGGAACCTCTTATCAGCAGAATATCTTGCTGCTATCAATGGGTGTACTGGGACTTGCTCCAAGATTTCCTTTCTGATGTCTCTTACAACAAATCTTTCATCTCAGCTAGGAAATTCCAGTTTAAAACACATTCATTTCCTTGTTTCTCTCCTGTTTGACCGGAGA
This sequence comes from Ascarosepion bandense, assembly GCA_037127315.1. Taxonomy (NCBI): domain Eukaryota; kingdom Metazoa; phylum Mollusca; class Cephalopoda; order Sepiida; family Sepiidae; genus Ascarosepion; species Ascarosepion bandense. The sequence continues at coordinate 597,618 of JBBBDQ010001249.1, read as the reverse complement.
AACAATTTTCACTGGCTTTACTGGAGAGACATGTTTGATCACAATAGGTGCTACTTTGTATCTACTTTTAATGAATGTAAGCGTGTCCTAAATGGTGCTATGTTTTTGTTTGCTGATGAATTGAAACAGCATATAAGCATCTCACAAATTTGGTTCCAAAGTCTACTGACAGCTCTGCAAGTGTGTGCTGAGCAACAGCAAACATTCCATCCCTCTATTCAATCAATTTGAAGTCTTCACATTCACTGTGAACAAAGTTGAGTGCTTTGCTCACAAATTCTCTTCCAACTCCACAATTACCTCGTCTGGAGTACCCATACCGAAGTTTCCACCTAGAACTGAAGTAAGTAATGTCTGCATTACCCTGACTCTTGTCTCTAACATAATTTCTAAGCTTGAATTTCATAAAAATGGCTCAGCAGCATATTTTTGCATAAACTGTCAGAGTACCTCTCAACATGATGTTTGATCACAAAATTGAGAATGAAATGGCTTGCCACAAATCCAAAGATGAGCATTTTGTATCTAAAGCATACTAACCTATCTTTGATCTTGAGGAAAAACCAGAAATGGTTTTTGTCTCTATCCTTTTTTAATTTTATCATTAAGAATGCTTTCTGAACATCAGCCAACAATACATAACTGTCCATTTTGAACTGTAAACTCAAATCCTACATGCCAGAATAGAGATTGATGCCAGGATATACACAATCATTAAGAGAGGAGTGACCACCGGTATGGGAGGAACAATTGAATACAGGACGTATTTTAGTTGAATTTTGACTGTCCAATTTAAAAACTGGCCTGTGAGTTATCCAAGTATAAGTCTTAAACAACTCAGGCTTAACTTCGATCCTTTCAGTTATATCTTCCGCCTAATGCTCTAGGAAAACCTTGCCATACTTATTATTGTACATGCCCTATTTATCCAACTTAGTAACAACATGATTAAGGATGTTCACCATTACCTGATGATTGGACAGAACCAAAAGTAATTTGTTTTCATCCCAGGGTAACTTTTCATAATAGCAGTTATTCTCATAAGTGATGGATTTACAAAATAACTTAATCTTATCATGATTGAAGTCACTGATTGCATCCTCTTCAATACCCAAAGTCTCAAAACTAAACATCTTGTCTATGCTCCTCTCCACTCAGGATTCAGCAAAACAGTCCAAAGGATCTACATATGTGGCCTGGTATAATACATAATATACATGCGTCACAGAACACTCTGAATAATTGGCTACAATCTGATTATAATGAGTGTCACAAGCTCTATTTCCCTGAGTAACAGTCTCTGGTGCCAAAAATCAGCAATATTCCCAAAAGGTATCAATCCCTGAGGGAACCTAAATGCAGAGCCATTCATAAAACTAGTCAACTGCATGGGATTCAAAAATTTGAGCAAATCCATGCATAACAACTCTTGCACAGAAATCGAATCATCCTGGACACTTGAAAAGTACACCACCAACTTAAAACTACTAGCTTGTGTACTGTCTACTGCTGTGCTTAGATCAACCACATGAAAATCTAGGTCTAACTTTTCTTCCACCAGAAACATATCAATTTCATTTTATTAAGAAGCTTGATGTCCAACAATACTTTACTTAATATTTTCTGTGTCGAACCCATTAAGGTTTTAATGACAATGTTTTTTTTAGCTGTTTGAACAGGTTTATCATTCATTACACTATTTGAAAGGTAAGACTATTGACTGCCAGTGCCTACCAAACAATTTACCTTTTTCTCAGTCTTGCCCTGCCCAATTACAATCTCGAGCATGGGTAGCAATAAATCTCTGTTCTTCTCAGAACAAGGGTTTACATTCACTTGCTTCTTATCAGCAGAAGTACACAAAGCGCCACAATGTAACAGGCTCTTGCAAACCCAACAAGGCTTAAATTGGCCTTGTACATAAGGGCACTGCTCGGTAGAATGTGAAGGGATAGTGCATTTAGTACATAAATTAGCTGACTTACACACACTCACACCGTCCTTTAACGTAGGATATTTTCTACAAGAATATCCGGTATGAGTGTTGGAATGACAAAAATTGTACCTGAACTCCTTGGATGCAGCTTTCACTTAGAAATTTTCCAGGGTTGAGAGTTTTCTATCAACTGGATGTATTTTAACCTTGCTCAAACCAAGGGCTCAATGCTTTTAAATCTTTCAAACAAGACTAGCTATTTTGGGCTTAGTAATTTCTCATGTTTGGATAGCATCTGAATATAAGGAGAATAACTCCCTTTAAGTCATGGTAATTATTTCCCATCCAGTTGATAACTTCCCACTGAAACAATACTGGCAGTTTATTGAACACTACGTGACTCATAAACTTGCCACCTGGAGAACTTTTCTTCAGGAAGTCCAAAGAGAACGAATTCTTCAATTCATAGAGCTGTGTCTTAATGTAGTTGAAAAACGATCTGACGTTATTCCACTCTTGGTCTTTAGCACTCTGAGTTAGAAATGGACAGAAACATTTGATCCATTATATGTTCCCTATCAAGGAACTCTCTATTGTATATATCCAGATGATTTCTGAGAATAATCAACCTCACGCTCCTATCAGTTATGCTCAAAGCACAGCTTTCAAATCTTTAAAAAAAGTTCAGATTTTGCCAATTTGTCTTTCTCTAAAATTTCTGGGTCAAAAATAGGGCACTCCAGCTTGGGAGTTACCTTGTAATGAGCCAGACTGAAATTATCCTGTGGCTTTGTGAGGCAAGCTCAGCTTTCACCATTACTTCACTTTTTTATACAGCCTAAATAGATTTCTAGTTTATGAAGATTATTCACTATTTCTTCCCCTGTTCGTCTTCCATAAGGGCATTGCTAATTTGATTAAGCATTTCTACTGTACTAAGCTGGCTTTCAATCTTAGCCCTCAGTGACAAAAAGGCCTCTTCATTTACATCATTTCGGGAGTCAGTGTTCAGAATAAAAGAGTCATTTTATCCTTAATTATGTCTCTCTTGTGAATATGCAACTTAGTAGTGGGGGTGACGGACATGTTCATAGCCTTAAAGGAGAAACTTACTGATAGAATAAAAATTAAACATTAAATAAATTTTTCCTATACAAAAAAATGCATGTGCAAAGATATACATGGAGTGACACAATACTTGAACAATAGAATTTCCCTTCATAGAAGCAATATAAGATTATCACATAACAGAAAATTATATGTTTCCCAACATTTGCATGAATGTAGTGATGGCAAATTCAAAGTTATGCCTATATATCAAAACACAGAGGATGAAATATTAATAATGCAGGAAGAAAGATTCATAAAAATACAAGCCTTCGCTCAACAAAACAACATGTAAAACACACACACACATACATACATACATACACACACACACCAAATTCAAAAGATAACCCCAAACAATAAAAAAGAACCAGATGACCCATAAAAAACAATTCTGAAACATAAAGACGAAATAAATAAAAACACACACACACACACACACCAAATTCAAAACACCATCAAAGCAATAAAGAACAACCAACTAACTGATGAAAAGGATGAGAGATAAGCAAAGGCGACTAGAAGATAATTTTAACATACTAAAAAGGCAACCCCAGACCAAAATCCTTTCAAATTGGAGTAAGCACTTGATTAATTCATCTGTTTATTTATCTGTTTATCCATTTATACATGTACTGATATGAAAAAACACAGATCATTCAACGTGCCAACATTTGATTTATTTTATTTTATTTTACTGATTTTATTTATTTTTTTATTTTTTTCTACTTATTCATAAAACAAGTTGGACATCAGAAACAAAAAGAACTCGATAAGTAAAGCCACAAATTTATTTGCCTGAAGAGTCAATTTTAGACTCAAAACACATGTAGTGTCACAAATACCATTATGGACACTTAATGTATCTTAACATATATAATAACAAAAACAATAAAGATACAATTTAAAGAAAACGTTCACAGCTTCTCACGCTTTTTATTCTATACCAATTTCTCTTGTTGGAACAACCCTATTTTTTTATCCAATATATATATATATATATATATATACACACACACACACACACAGTGTCAGGGAGACCAATCTGCAAGACCCTTGAAAATTAAAAACCTTAATCTAAATAACTTAAAGTAAACTATAACAAATTTGCAAGCAAAACCACTGTTTGAATTTTGCAAAGCAGAATTTACAGAGTAAGAATTTTTGCAAAGTTTCAGAAATTTTGTTTTCTGAAAGAAAATAAAACCTCTGCAATAGTATTTTCTCTATAGCCCGAAGTAATAACGAAAAAGAAAGGAAAAAAAATGCAAATCAGATTCAATTACAAAGAAAAAAATATTTATTTCTAACCAACTAAACAAGGGTGCTTGCAAAAATTCATCCCTTTGTGCTGAGAATAGGATAACCTATTCTCTGACTAACACAATCTAAAACATATATCAGAAAAAAACAAAACTTTAAAATTACAACGCGCAAAAAACCAAACAAAAGAACTGGGCGCACCTGCTGTGTCAACGATAAAAAAAAAAAAAAAAAAGAACAGGGGAGAACCTTAGCTCTACAGTACACTTTCAGTTCTTTCGAGGTTCAAAGTTTTTATCCTTTTTCTTTTCTCTCTTGTGTAGACAAAGTTTTCTACTCGGTGACCAAACTCCCTTCTCTTATTTTCCTTCCATCTGTCTGGAAATTACTCCTTGCTTTTACGGCTGTAGAAGGTGAAAATTTACTAAACATGTGGTAAAACACTTCTTAAAAACTTTATATTGTATTATATTTGTTTTGTTGAATGTATAATTAATATAATTTTGATTATATAGTGGTGTGATGGTATTTGTGATTACAATGGATTGATTAACTATTATCTCTTAAATATTTTTAATTTTCTTAATTTTTTTAGACTCTAATTTCTTATCCTTTCACCATTAATATATAATATTTATTTTTATTTTCATTTTCTCCTATCATTTCTTTCTAATTTAAATTGATTCCTCTCTTTCTTCTTCTTTCCTTTTTCGTTTATGCTTTAAGATACTTACCCTTTCTCTTTAACGCTCACTTAACCCCCTTAACTTTTCAAATCTACATGTTAGCAGGCTAACTGATTTGCATAATGTATCTTTGACATTGGCTCTTACACATGCTCTAATTATATGTTGCATGTATATATATGCTTATGTATGAATGTGTGTGTGTATTCACCAAACTGATGTAATGATGTATTTTTAAAAAAAATTTTTTTTAAGGGAGTAATCTTTATTTTTTTTTTGTTTTTTTCGGGGTCTTTGTTTGTGAATTTCATTCGTGTAAAATCTTTTGTACAATAAAGATGGAAGCTGATGATGGTTTGCCTGAAATAGGCCTATGCTATACAATAGAAAGGGTAGAGCAATTTATACCAGCTCCCCTCCGATGTTTCAAATGTCAAAAATTTGGTCATCACAAAGACATTTGCAGAGGACGCCAAGTCTGTGGTAAGTGTGGTGAATGTGACCCAAACTACACAGAGAGTGAGTGCAAAAATATAAAATGTGCAAACTGCCATGAAGGACATCCTGCCTTTTCAAGGACATCTGATGTCTACAAGAAAGTAAAGGAAATAATGCATGTAAAACATAGCAAAAATTTACCTTTCCCAGCAGCTAGAAAAATTGTTGAAAGCTATATGGGAACAAAAACATATGCCAATGTTGTACAAAAGCCAAATAAAAACCTTCAGGACACCACTTCAATAGATAACTACAAAAAAACTTATTGAAAAGTTAGTAAATTTGAATACAAGAGAATAGCCAATGTTCCAAGAAAACCTAAAAAAAATGTCTTTAACAGAAACAAAGCAAACCGAGTCTGGTACGAAAGTAAAGGTAAATATTGATAAATATTGATAACCATGTAGGATTGCCCAAAAAGAGTTTCAGGACTGCTGAATGTACAAGTGAAAGACATCAAAGATCACCAAGCTGACTTCCAGATTCTAACAAAGACATGATTGAAAATAAAACAGAAGATAATACTATTAAAAAGAAGACCTCAACTAAAAGAATAACACAATCCGCCCCGATAACTACATCAAACAAATCCAAGGAACCTGAAGAAATGGTGATTGAAAATAAGACTCAACAAATAAGCAAAACTCAAAACAAAAAACCCATAAATCCCAAAATTATATCTAAATGGAAAATAATTTAATCCAATGGAATACCAGAGGATTAAGGGCCAGTTATTCAGTATTGTTATTGCTCATCACTAAATACTGCCCAGTAATCATATGCCTTCAAGAGACTAACCTCAAAAGCAGTTATACCATTAAAATTAAAAACTATCATTTATACAGTTATATCAAACATCACATTGATAGACCTTCAGGGAAATCAAACTAAATACAAGTCTACAAGCAGCCACTATATCAGCAACTCTCCATAAAACAATAATGGTGTGCTCATTGTATATTCCTCCAAGCCAAGAAGTAAAAGAATCGGAGTTAGATAATTTAATAAAACAATTGCCAAGACCCTTCAGTATAATGGGTGACTTCAATAACCACAATGAGATCTGGGGAAGTAAGAAAACAGATAAAAAGGGCAAAAAACTTTCTTGCAAAACTCATCCGCTAAAAACTAAAAACTTCCAAACCATCAAAACCAGGGCAGAAAAAGTAAAAATAAAATTTCAAAACAAAAATAGAGAAACCTATAACTAGCTTTTTTCTTTAATAGAACTAAAAGAATCTCTTAACAAGGCCCACAATACTGCAGTTGAACCAGATAAGATTCATTATCAATTCCTAAAAGAATTACCAGAAACCTCACAAAAATATCTCCTACAAATATACAATAACATATGGAACAGCAGGAACATCCCTAAAATATGGAAACAAAGCACAGTTATATCAATACAAAAACTGTTCAAAGACATAACAAATGCAAGAAAATTACAGGCCCATTGCTCTTAGTAGTTATGTGTGCAAAACACTAGAGCGGATGATCAATGCCAGATTGACATGGTACCTAGAAAAGAACAAATTAATAACTGAATATCAATCGTGTTTTACAAGCTGAAGAATCTCACTAGATCATCTGATCAGATTAGTAACATTTATCAGAGAGGCTTCTATTAAAAAAGAACATCTAGTGGCTGTCTTCTTCAATCTAGAAAAGGCATATGGTACAACCTGGAAATACGGTATAGTAAGAGACCTCAAAAACCTTGGGCTAGAGAGTAGACTGCTGGTATTTATTAAAAACTTCCTAGAAGATAGAAAATTAAAACTCCGAATAGGAAATATCTTCTGAAGAAAAGGAACAAGAAATGGGTGTACCTCAAGGTAGTATATTGTCTGTTACGCTATTCAATATAAAAATAAACAATATTGTAAAAAAACCTAAACAGAGGAACAAACTGTGCTTTATATGTGGATGATTTCCTGATATGTTATAAAGCAAAAAACATGAACCACATTGAAAGACAACTTCAGATCTGCCTTGATAAGCTAAAGAGATGGATCACAGAGAATGGACTAACATTTTCAGAAGAAAAAATGAAATGTGTCCACTTCTGCAACCTACGTAAACTCCACTTTGACCCAGTACTGAAAATCGATAATACCGAAATCCTAGTAGTAAATCATTACAAATACCTTGGAGTCATTTTTGACTGCAAACTCTCCTTCATTCCCCATATTAAATACTTGAGAATGAAAGGCAATAAAACTATACAATTACTCAGAACTATAGCACATACTGATTGGGGAGGAAGCAAAGAAACATTAATAAAAGTTTAGCATTATTTAATCAGTTCAAAACTTGATTATGGCTACTTCATTTATGGAGCAGCCAGAAAAGCATACTTGAAAAAACTAAATACGATACATCACCAGGGAATTAGATTAACTCTTGGAGCATATTTCTTGTTGAGAGCTTGTACAAAGAAGCAAATGAATCACCTCTTAACTTGAGTGGGGAAAAACTCGCTCTGCAATATTACCTTAAACTTTCATCATGCCATCTAAATCCAGCCTTTAGTATTATTTTCCAACTGCAATACACAGAGCTTTTATAGCAAAAAGAAATGGCTATCAAACCTTTCAGTTTACGGATTAAAGAAATCATACAAGAGAACCAAATATATACAAGTTCACAAATCAACTATATCTTCTACACCACCCTCAACCAAAAGTTATTCTTGATTTGACAAAATACCCAAAATACAAAACTAACCCAATCATATACCAATCTGATATATGGATCCGGTATGGGACAATAAAATAATGAGTCAACACAGTGGTAGGTCAAGAACATATATTACGTCAACAAGAGATACAAACAGATACAAAGAGATACAAAGAGAAAGAGTAATAATAGCTTGGCTACAAGTGACCAACAGACAGACTAGGCTGAACTGAACTGAAGTCGTACTGGAAACCAGTTTCTCTGTAGCCCCGGCTCTGTCCTCTAGAGTAATTAACTCTCGGTTAATATAGGCAAAAAAAGTGCCCATTATTAATTGGGTAACTCCCCACAACACCTCCCTTCCAAGAGCTTTTTCCCCCCAGAAAGCTGTTTAATATTTTTTCTGTTTAGGGTCTACGATCAAAGGATCTGTGAACTTCCTTTTTTCTACTAGATCACCTTCTTTTGGGTAAAGCTTGGGCTGCCTCAAGGTCGAAATTCTTGAAGATGATATCTATTGGCTCTTCATTTGACGGTAGTGAATTATTTATGCCAGTTGTCCGGCATTTCCTTATTTGATTTTGGTGGTGTTTATGTATATTCTTGCGACCTTGTATCATGTAGACCAGGTCTCCCACTCTTTGTTTTATAGTGCCCACTTCCCAAAATGTCATGTTATTTTTGTATACTTTGAAAAGTACTTTTTCGCCACAAGAGTAACTTTTTTGGGGAAGTGTGATTGTCTTTTTGAATTTAGCTTGCTTGGGGATAAGCTTGTCAAAAACTGATCTGATTTTTCTCGCAAACATTGTTTCTGCTGGTGAAAGTCCCACTGGTGTATTGGGATTTGGAGTAATTCTACAGAAACTGTTTCAGCACTTTCTCAGTAGGTATACCCTGTGCTTTCTTAAGTGCATGTTTCAATGTGTTGACGAAACGTTTCACTTGCCCATTAATTAGACCTAGGGTGGTATTGTGGAGTCATGATATGGTTCACTTGAAACATTTCGCAGAATTGTTTGAATTTGCAAGATGTGAACTGCGTTCAGTTATCAGTTACTACACAATCCATAATGCTGAAACGTACAAACAGTTGATGCAGAAAAACTATCGCGCATCCTGTGGTTGATCTTTTACATCTGAGGACTTCCGGCCATTTAGTGTAGCTGTCTATAACCATGAGGTAATAGTGATCCTCTAATGATCTGGCAAATTTGATGTGTCCTCTGCCATGGCTGGTCCATCTTTGACCAAGGCTTGCATGTAACTAGTAGAACTTTAGCAGCAAACGCGCACCTTTTGCATGCGTCAATCATGTCTGTGATATCTCTGTCCATGTTAGGCCAGTAGACATAACATCACATGAGGCTTTTAGTTTGGTCTATTCCTGGATGTCCCGTATAAAAGTCTTGAAGGATTTTCTTTTGTAAGCTTCTTGGTATCACCACTCTTTTGTTGTATAATAGTACCTCATCATAAAGAGAAAAAACCTCAGGCACACTTGAGTCTTTTTTGTAAATTTTATTCTAAGTAGACGTAATGAACTCGTCCTTTGGTCATGATTGTTTTGTAGAGTAAAATGTCTACCATGTAGATATCTGTGGAATTTGGTCACAGCAAAGATTATACTTAATGCTTCTTTTTCGATCTGTGAATACTGCCTTTCTGCCAGCAGCATAGATCGAGAAGCATGCGCTATTGGTTTTCTCGTTCTGTCCGGAAGCTTATGTAATATACAGGCGCCAATACCATAAGAGCTCGCTACTATAATATCCAATTTTGGGTTATAGTGGGTGAGGGAAAGGTCTGATGTAAGTGTATCTTTTATTTTCTCGAATGCTAATTGACATTCTGGTGTCCAATTCCAGATTTTATCTTTCTTTAAAAGATCATTCAACGGTGCTCTCAAGTTATGCATGTTCTTTATCAATACTTGATAGAAATTTGCTAGGCCTAAAAATCTTTGCAGTGCTTGTATGTTATCCGTGCTTGCATGTCCTTAATCACCATAGCCCTATGAAGATCCGGTCGTCGACCGTCTTTATCAATAATGTGTCCTAAATATTTTATTTGGGTCCAATATAATTCGCACTTAGCTTCTTTAATTTTAAAACCATATTCCTGGATTTTATTGAATATGCTTATTATATGCCATCTATGGTCTTTCACTGATTCACTCGTAACTAGAATGTCATCAAGATAGGCAGTTGCGAAATCAAGGCTGCCCAGCATGTTGTCCATGACCTGCTGAAAAATAGCAGGCACGACCTTGATCCCAAAAGCCAATATATTAAATTTATATAGACCTCTATGTGTATTTATACACAGCAGTTTGGAGCATTCATCGTCAACCTGGATTTGTAGGTAAGCATCTGATAAATCGATTTTTGAAAAAAAAATTTGCCCCCATTCAATTTGTTGAATATTTCTTTGGGGATAGGTAGAGGATAATGATGGTCTTTTAACAAGGTATTCAAACCCGTGGAAAAATTAGCGCATACTCTGATTTCATTTGACTTCTTCTTAATGTACACCACTGGGGCAGCCCATTCCAAAAATCAGTTTTAGACAGGATACGTGCATTTACTAGTCTGTCTAATTTTTCATCTATGTGGTTTACCACTGCGAATGGAATGTTCCTCTTTGTGAACACAGGCTGTGCATTATTCTTTAACTTGAACTGAGCTTTTATTTTAGTGTATTTCCTTAAGCCACCTGAAAACACCTCCGGGAATTTTTCCTGTAGTTCTTGTTTCAGTTCTTCAATGTTGGACGTTGTAGTTTCTATTTTGTGACAGAACATACTCATTGGACAGTCCCACAAATTGAACTTTTCAATCCAATCTGTACTGAACAAATTTTCAGTATTTTTCATCACATATGCTCTCAATTTTTTAGTTGTTCCATTTAATGTTATTACAAAAAATACTTCTAAAATGTTTATTTTTTAACCTGTCACAGAGCGTGCCGTTTTGTTAGTTCTCAACCATGAAACCTGGGATCAAATCTCATCATGGTCGATTTGTCAGGAAGGGGACTTCTTGATATTATTGGTCTGGATAATATAATGGATAATCCTGCTGAATGACACATTTTTCTAACAAAATTTCTCATAAATAATAAGGTTGTCTGAGATGATCCAGGTATCATCACATGCGGATTGTAATCACCATGGTATGTTACAGGCTAGACACCATCATCAGTCTATGATCAATATATGAACTAGAATTTTAGGTAACTGCCTAGTAGGTCTATATATTCTTCCAGCACATTGTACAGGATCTGTCTTCAGGGATTTTATTTCAAATACACTATCAGAATTTCTAGAGAATGTACCTCTGTTAATACAAAGATGCATGTGGTTCATGCATGAAGGGGCTCCAACACATTTTAGTCACATTGTTCGCAATGCATCAGTTGACATTTACAATGAAAGTTAGATTGGTAGGAGAGGACCAAGTCCATAGCCTGCACATTTATTTGACTTCAAGCCCTTGAATTTATATCTGTGGGTCCACATACAACAATTGGTTTATGCAGCAGCATTAATAATGCAGAGATGATTTTTCAATATGTCATGGGGGCCTGCTTAACCATTACACTATGTGAGAGTATTTGAAAGAGTCAAATAGTTGATGATCTGACAGGTGCATCCTGTGTACAAGTAAGAAGATGCTCTGAATATTTGTTATGAGTTGCTGTGTTGAGGTACAATGGCATCCTTTTGGACATAAGTTTATATGAACTATTTTACCATGTTTTGGTGTCAGGAACATACACCCAATTTTTTATAAAAGTATTTTTGCATTGTATCTTAGATTTTTACTTTAACAGTGTATACCGTAAACTTTAAATTTAATAGTTCAAAAAATGAAGGATTTGCTGACAAATCTGACCCCAGAGTTTGTAAAAGTATTTTTGATACACCCAACTATTTATACGCATACACATACACCCTTGTGCAAATTAATTGAAACCAAACAAATAATGTCTTCCTTGGATCTTTCACACTTTTTTTAATCACATAGATGTTGTCTCTTGGCATTGTTTTTCTCTTCCAACCACATTTTCCTTTATGTCTTGGACTGATGGATTCATTTTGTTTCTTTGCCTTAATGACACAACTGACAGTTGAAAGGCTGCTGCCAACAATATCCACGATCTCACTGTAAAGCTTGTCAGAGTGTTTGTGCAACATTACAATTTTCATATGCTTCCTTGAAGTAACATCCATTGAAGACTATGGCCATAAGACAACTAACTGAAACTTGAGACAATAGTGTTTGTGTGTGATAAAAATCTAATGCAATCATGGATGATGCAATATTTTTCAAAAACAAACAAATTTCATTGTACACTTCGAAAATTTGTATTACTGCACACCACTGCAAATCACCTAATCTGAGGAAAAAATACACCCTGCGACTGTAGTGGATCTAAAACTGATCGTATAGTGAAGTAAAGGAAACTAAAGCAGTTGTTTCAGTTAATTTGCACAATAGTGTGTGAGTACATATACATACAAAAATACATACACACACACACACACACATATATATATATATATATATATATATATATATATATATATATATAGACATAAACACACAAACATATATATCCTCACTGGTCATTTTATAAGGTATTCTCTTATAGCACTGAGGCTCTCTTGTCATTCTGATTCACCTGTATTCTTTTGATGATACAACTTTGGGCTTTCAGGAGAAAGGAAAAAATCATAGTTAGGTTGGATGAGTAGGAAGGTTGCTCCCGATGGTCATTAATGGAGACACATTTTACGAACATATAAACTATCAAGAGGGCCATGTTGAGGAAACTGCAGAGAATCCTGGCAGAATTGTTCCAGTAGTGCATGGAAGTACTGTGTAGAAGGATGTGAATGTGCGTTAGACTTGATGGAGATAATTGTGAAAAGGAAAACTTGTTTGGAAAATGTTTAAATTTCATGTAACTTCAGTCTTGTTTCTTTTCTTTCATACATTGTGTGTGTGTGTGTGTGTGTGTATATATATATATATATATATATATACACACACACACATACACACACTTGTGATAATTACTTGTATGGCTTATCTATTTGTATTATTTACAGAGGCATGCTGGACTTCCTTTGTCAGACTGCTGTATGGAGGAAAACATCTCACCAGCATCACCATCATTAGCAACAGCTGCATTTCCTTCATTACCACAACCATTAATACCATCGCCTCACACTTCTACTACAGATAAATACAAAATGGAAGCAAGGGATATGATCAGTTAGTCACACTATTTCTTTTTTCTATTTGACTTCAATAAAATTTTTTTTTCCATCATCAAATAACTCTAAAGATAATGCCTCCTAGTTTCTAACTGTGGCCCATTACATCAGTGCCATATGTTGGTGGTATGACAATAAAAAATTGAATGTTCTTGTCTTTGACCTCAAAATTTGCCTCAGTTTCTGATAGCAATTCATTCCCTGGAGCATTCTTTTGAGGTCTGCAAACAGTAGTTACTGAGAGTCAGATCTGGAAAATAGGTTGGATGTGAAAACAATTCATGTAGTTTTGTCATCGTAGCAATCGACTTGTGACACAGTGCATTGTCTTGATGAAAGATCAATTCTTTCTTCTACATTTGTGTTTGTGTTTTGGCGATTTCTTCTTTCAATCGATGTTATATAATATTCACTATTGATGGTACTTTCTTTCTCAAGATAACTGATGAACAAAATACCTTGCACATCCCAAAGTATGGAGGCCAAAACCTTGCCTGCTGATGTTTGCGTCTTTGGTTGCTTTGGACGAATTTCACCTGTTGCTCTCCACTCAGCTGACTTCTGATTTGTCCATGTTTTATCCATTGTCATATATTTAAGCAAAAACTCTTTGTTGTTGTGTTGAAACAGTTGCAAGCAATGTTCTGAATTGTCAACGCATTGTTGTTTTTGATCAACTGTGAGCAAACGCAGCACCCACTTTGAACACTGCTTTCTCATTGACAAATGTTCATGCAAAATGATAATTACACTGCCTTCTGATATATTCAACTCCTTTGCTATCTCACACAACTTCAATTTACAATCGGCCAAAATGAGTTTGAATTTTTTTGGTGTTTTTTGGGACAACTGCTGATTTCAAGAGCATTGATAATTTTAATGCAAAGAATTTGTCACTTTAACTGAGCAGATTGATGTCAAAGTCGAAGCTTCATGAGGACACCGTTGTGATCTCTAAATATCTGAAGAAAGTTCCAAAAGTAATGTCTCCTATTTATTTCTACAGAAACTACTGCAAATACAGTATCTGTGTGTGTGTGTATATATATATATATATATATATATATATATAACCTGCTCAGTTAAAGTGACACATATATAAAATATTGAGAGGAAATCTCAACACATAATTTAATGGTTATAAATCCAGAATTTATTTCAGCAGTTGTAAAACACACTACTTTGTCAAACCCAGAAATCAAATCTTACATTTAACTCAGAATATTCCAAAAAAAAGATTTTCACAGAGAGGAAATAAGGTTACGTGAATGGTAACAGTGTATACAGTTAAACATTGCAATGACAATACAGGAAGTGTCACAAAATTAAGAACACATACACTAAATTACACATATACACAAAACATTTTAAAGAAAAAAATGTGTGAAAACACAAAATAGAGAATAGATATAAACGTAAACAAAGTAAGAACACACAGACATCTAATTATAAGAGGCCATATATGTACACAATAATGACACACCATAATAACACAAAAGTAACCAAACTAAAGAACAGAAAGAAATACAAATCATAAAGAAATAAAAAGGGGCTATTATCACAAAAACATTTAAAAAATTATAAAAAATTAAAAATAATTAAATATTCACAAGAAGTGATATTCAAAAATTAGAAAAGAGATTCAGAAAGAAAAAATTCACTAAATGACCATAAAGACAAAACATTATAAAGACAAAAAAATGTTTCAAAATACAAGGCAAAAAGGAAAATTAAGAAATACAAGCAAAAAACAAATGAGCCAATATATTAAAAATAAAAATTAAATACAGTCATAAGTGGTTAACTGTTACAAAAAGTAAAACAGAAGTTTTAAATATAAAGAAAGAATAAACAAAATATATTGATAAAAATGATAATGATAAAAATAAAGTATCAAATTCACAATAGAAGGAACAGCTGAATTTGCTAGAAAACTATTGGTAAGGAAAAAAATTCTCATCTTACAAAACAGGTAATTTCAATCTAATTCTGTGACAACATTTAAAAATCATTCATTCCATTGGTGTAAAAGCTGATTATTACCTATAAATTTAATTATTTTAATTTTTTGATCTAAACACAGGTTCATATATATTTCTAAAGCTAATAGGAGTTTGTGATTTTCCTATGATCTTCAATTCAATCTGTGGAGAGAGTCTGCTATCTTTTAATTCCTAGGAATATTTAGACAGAGCTATCTGGAATTTAAGGTGGGGCTTACAAAAGGAATATTTATCATTATAAATTCTATGTTTCCAAGATCTAGCAGAAATTCCAAAATATACTTTGCTTTATCATATTCCATAGGAAAAATAGTAGCTTAATATATAACTTTTTCAGACATATATATATATATACATACATACACCTTCACCTGAACAGTTATCCTCAATTCTACAATTACAGGGGTGGCTTATATTTATTTGATGATTATAATAAAAATTATCTACTATTTTATTATTACGAGAATTAATGATGCCGTGAGTATTGCTAGTACATGAATAGCTAATTTTTAATGTTTTTCTATGAAAGATCTTACTTAGTGGATTGTTAAAATTAAAATGTTTATCAATCAATTTCAGAAAATATTGACCACTATTAATGTTAGACAATTAACAAAAAGCTGGGTTGAAACATAACATTTTTCTTTTTCTATTTTAAGACTTAATACCAGTTTCATTGCAGGGTGGGGTGTTGGATGAAATAATTCCAGTTCAAACCCATTGTTTCTTTTTTGTCTTTGTTGTATACCTACCTCTCTACAGGAATGAGATGGTCCTATTCTATTACATATGTGGACTCTATTGCTTGTTGAGTAGAGTAATATTACTGACTAGAAGTGTATCTACTTCATGCAGCCTGTGAATTTTGTGTTTCAGTTATACTATTTTCTCCAACGTCCATTTGGGTGATTACTCATGTAGTAACCTTTTTAGGGTTATAACATTGGCAACGAAAATCATGCAGTTGACTAAAATAAAACATTGCCATCAAAGGTTGTGCTATTGGTAAAATACAGTATTTTGGTAACAAAGATTGTGGTGTGGTGATGAAAATTTTGACTGACCTTAAGAGAAAAAAACATTCAAAGAAAAAAGTTACAAAGTCAATGGTTTTCAAGTAAATTACACCAAGGAACAATATATATATATATATATATATATCTATATAAAAGGCAATCTGTGAGTCTGTGTGTGACTTTTCCCTATACACACCTACATTTTTTAAGCTACCTCATTCAAACTTTCTAGAGACACATATCTACAGGGAAGCCAGGTCAACACATACTTTTTGAGTTTAAGTTCAGCAATTTTCATTCTCGCAAGTTTTGGCCAATGGTGCCGATTGTTTACATTTGCTCCATAAAACATCGAAGATCTAAGATGGTTGCTAGATTACGTCACAGAAATCAAATCACATGTGTTAAACGCGACTAAAAAAAAAATGAGCCTTTATATTTAATTTTTATTCGTACGTTTTCAAAATTCATTTGGTCAACAAAAAAATGTGAATATTTTTCTCCGTGATTTTTAAACAAAAGAAATATTTTTAAAAAAGTTTCTTTTCAAACCAAAACAAAATATGTAAAAAAAAAAAAAGTGCCAATGGTTATTTTAATTATTTAAGTCTTTTTTTTCAGATTTAATATCTCATACTTAAGAAAATAAAATTTAAAAAATAAAGCTTTTTTTTTTTCGTTAAATATTTCAAGCAGGAAATCAACTGCCTGTATATGATTTCTATCTAATCCTCTCATTGGCATCTTCTCTTACTAATAAAATGTTCTGAGTTGCATGGGTAATGTTGGGCTATAATGCTAGTATATATATATATATATATTTTCTTGGCTATAATAATTTTCAGGATTAGGTGATAGTAATTAATTGTGCAGAACGCAACATTGAAAGAAAAAATATGTAAAAATATATATTTGCAAAAAGTGAGAAAAAAAATGTGGAGTTTAAAAAAGTTGTTGGAAATTGTAAAGCAACTAGAACAACAAAAACAGCTGGAGCAAATGCTGAAAAATTTCAAGGAAATGTTTACGAAAGAGTTGAAAATGTTTTCAAGTAACATTAATAATGATTTGAGTTTTTTTTCTCATGAAGCTATCATAAAAGCAATATCAAAGTTTAACTATGGGCCTGAGGAAAACGTAACTTTTACATTGAATTACCTCAGGACATTGAGAAGACAGACTGCGTAGATTGGTCAGATCAGGAAAAGATCAGACTGATTTTACAAAAACTAGGCAATGTTGAATATATGAAGTTCATGAATTATATTCTACAAAAAAGACAAGTGATTTAACATTCAGTGAAAGTTACATTACTTTTGGAGATGTTCAACCTGAAAACTTCATTATTTCATAAGAGATAGAAGTATATGAATTTACTGAAAAATGACAAGGATGACTTCACTACATTTGCAAGTATTGCAAATCTGTGAGGAATTCAAATTGGCAGAACTAAACCCTGACAATTTAAAATGCTTAATATTTGCTCATGGTTTAGTGTCAGCTAAAGACACGAAAATCAGGAACAGGGTTCTAAATAAATTTGAAAATGAACCCAACTTGACTCTGCAAAACCTAACAAAAGATTTTCAGAGGTGTATAAACGTTCAGCAGGATACTAATGGTAATGAAAGAAGTTAATTTACTGTGATTGTAATGTTAAGCAAAAAAACATTAAAATTAAAAATATTTGTGAAGAAAAACTGAAATAAGCTTTTTGGTACAGGTTGGATAGAAAAATTCAAATGATAGAACTGCCCAATAAGTTCATTTTGTCAAAAAGTGAGTTATACCAATGAAACAGAATCTCTAAAAAAAGAATTAAAAATAAATTCCCAGGGGTATTTTCTGCTGGGATTGGCAGGCGTAAACAAGTTTAAAGCGAAATTTTAGCTGAAAGAAAGCGTACAACCAGTTTTCAAAAATAAAAGAATTTCTCATTTGCATCAATAAAACAAGTAAGTAATGAGCTTTATCGATTTGAAAAAAAAATCAGTGTTTTGTCCAAAGTCGAGCACAGTGACTGGGTTTCACTGACTGTATGTACTAAAACAATTTGAATGAGATATGCAATTGCGCTGATTTTTCTACTAGTTTAAACAATGCTCTCAAAGATTATCATTACCCAGTTCTGGGGACAAAAGATGTTTTTGCCCAATTTAGCGGTGGTAATATTTTTTCAACAATAGACCTTATCTACAAATTTAAGTCAAGGAAAAATATTCAAAATGTTTGACCATAAACACACACGGTTATATAAATTTAATTGTTTACCATTAAGCATTAAAGTCACTCTAGCTATCTTCCAGCAAATCATGGGCACGATGCTAAGACTTAAAATGGGTCTGGATGTTGCAGTGCCAGGAAGCATTTTAAAAATAAAAAATATACTAACTTCAGATTTATTTTTGGCACACAACGATCCTAGAAAGAATTGATAGTGGCAAGTCACGTGAGTGCTTATGGTATTGAAGCTCATGTTATGCATAAATTCAGTGACAGCTCTGTTAAACCGATTGCACATGTATCCAGGATGCTTCTTCTAGCGAAAAAAAGTTACTCAGTGATAGAGAAGGAAAGCTTAGGGATTATCTTTGCCCTTAAAAAGTTTCATAGAATTATTCACAGGTGAAATTGCAGACAGATCATAAACTGTTGATAATGGTTTACGGGTAAAAAAAAAAAGGTTTACCAACTCCTATGATTACCAGATTCCAATGATGGAGAACCATTCTGACTAATTGTGACTTTAGAATGGAGTTTTTGCCGTCAAATAAATCATGTAGTCAGATTGTCCAGGCTGATTTCTAGGAACAATGAGCCCTTTGAAGACAGTCGTTGCTGCTCTACAATCAGAGGTAGAGATTAAAAATATTTTGTGCAATACTGTGTGGGAACTAACTGTAATGTTTGGAGGATATAAAAAAAATGCACTCAATGACAAATTCATTATTGAATGAGAAACAAATTAAAAGACAAAAATAAAGTTTATTCAGTATGTGACAATGTTCTCATGTACGGTGAAAGAATAGTGGTACCTTTAGCACTACAAAGTAGGATCCTGAAAGGATTCCATGCAGGGCACCTTGGTATATCCAGTATGAAGAGTGTAATGAGAAGCTATGTTTATTGGCGTACATTAATAAGGACATTGAAACTTTGGTAAAGTCGTTCAAAACTGTGCTTTAGCACTTAAGGCACCACCAGTTAAGTTTAATCTATGACCAGAAACTGACTGCACTTGGTCACATCTTCATATTGATTTTGCTGGTTCAATGAATGTATCAGACTATTTTATTGCTGTAGAAAGTATTTTGAAATGGCCAGAGATTGACAGATGTAAGAAACCAACTACAACAGTAGTAACACAGTTTTTATATGAACTGTTCGCAAGGTTTGGAGTTCCAGATTCAAGTGTTTCCGATAATGGTATGCAATTTACATCGAGAGAGTTCAAGGAATTTTGCAAAATGTTTATGGTAAATCACATTACAATTGCTCCTTACCATCCAAGAAGCAATAATGAGGCAGATTGTTTCGTGGATACCTTTAAAAGAGCTTTAAAAAAGGCCAATGGTGGCTCCACAGATGCAGCAATTTCTGCAAGTGTATAGAGTTACATCGAATAAAAATGCACCTTCAGCTGTAGTGAACAGGAAATTAAAAGTAACTCTCTTCTCTTTTTCACTTTTACAAAAATTCACAATTATGTGTGAAATCCTAATTTTGACAAATAGGAAAACGATTGACCCCATACTGAAAGAAAAAGATGAAGCCAGATTTCATGATCAGATGTTAAATTAGTTTTCTAACCAATGAAATGTAAAACTGAGAGAAAAGTTAATAATCCACTGTAAAAAAAAAAAAAAAAAAAAAACTAAATGGCTATAAAAACACAAAGAAAGTCAGGATCAGTAAATGGAATGAAAGCAGCGATATCATACACAAGCAACATCTGACAAAAGAAACTTCAAGTCTGACCCAGATGTAAGATCCCAATACACATTTGTTCTACTTCTTCACTCATGCTAATTTCCTTTACCTCTTCTTCTCCATCCTCAACATTCTTGCAGTCAACAAAGACAACAACAACAAGATATTTCAACTGACTCCTAAAAATTAACGTCCAATAAACACAATTTTCTTTATTGCTTCACCTTCCTTTTCACTTTCTTGCCGGCTATAAAAATGGAAAGGAACACACTTTATTAGTAACCTGTTAATCTTTCTGCATACACACATTTTGCTACGTACGACTACAGTCTCTGGATTCACTTGACTCCTTACTACTATTTCTTTTTGAGCATTTAACTTTTACAAAGTGATTAACTACATGAATTTTCTCTTTTAACTTCTACAAATTTATGTTATTTTGTTCTTTTAATAAAATTTCACTTTAACATACAAATGAAATACTTTTATTCTTCCACATATTCCACATTTCAGCATCCAAACTTCCACCTTCTAATGACAATCTGATAAACCCTTAAGTTGTGGGGAGTGTCGGCTATGGTTGTGAATTGGCCTTGTACCAGACATGGCTGACAGCCATTACTACACAGCCATGACTTCAACAGAGTTTATGTTTGCATGTAAGATACGATCTGTGTTTGATAAACTGATTCCCAATATGAGAAAATATGAGCATGCGAAAAAAAAAAAAAACTGGGAAAGACTGGGAAGGATTGGTCAGAAGGTTTTTTACCACATGTATTGGGTAAATAAGACATGTTCGGTAGTTGATACTATTGTTTGAAGAATCAGAAAAAAATATACCTGGTTAAGGGACTAGAATTAGTGCATAAAAGGAACTATAAACAAATAAAGAGGCATGGAGATCAATATACCAGATGAGGTGGAATCTATAGATGTTCTCTTTGATACGCTTGACAAAGCCGTCCCACGAAAATCTCCTGAAATAGAAGTCTGGAAAAGGTGTATTAAGAAAAAGAGAAAAGATGCAGAAAGGAAAAAAGAAAAATTATTGACTCGGGGAAAGAGCCAATCTAAAAAGTGGGGTGTTGTATACCTACTTGTATACAGGAATTAGATGTTTTTATTCTTTTATATATGTGGACACTATTGCAGTGTGGAGTAAAGTAATGTTACTGACTAGCAGTGTATTTAATTCACAGAGTGTGTGATTCTTGCATTTGTGATATATTATTATCTCCAATCTTCATTTCAGTGATTACTCAGGCAGTAATCTTTTAGGATTAGAACAGTTTTTATAATCATTCTGTAAATCTTTTTCTTTATGAATCTCTTTTCCTATTTTAGTATATCTTTTCTTGTGAATTATTATTTTAAATTTTAAAAAGTTTTTTTGATAGCTAATAATTTTTGGCTGTAAGTATACTATATAGTCCCTTTTACTTTATTTCTTTTTACAATTTTTATTTGTTTCTCTTTTGTTTGGTTATTTTTATTTTTGTAATATTGTGCATACATGGATTCATATAATTATATGTCTAACATATCACTCAATAAGTTCCAGGCCTGACATATAGATGACATCACTAATGAAAAATCCATATGATTTTTATGAAGTACTAACCTTCAAATGGCACATGTCAAAATTTAGGCCCAATTGGATTATTAGTTTACTAATTAAGAGTTATTTAAGTGAAGCTACTGTTGCAAATTTTCAAATCAATGGAAAAATCTGAATTTTGTGTGTTAATAAAGCATTGCTTTCTGATGGGAAAGAATACTGTTCAAGCAGAGCAATGGCTTGATAAGTGTTATTCAGTTTCTGCATCATTGGAAACTACAGTTTAGCAGTGGTATTCTGACTTTAAACGCAGTCATACAGATACAAATGATACTGAACGCTCAGCTTGCCCAAAGTAAGCAGTTGTCCCAGAAAACACCAAAAAAATACACAAGCTCATTTTGGCCAATTGTAAATTGAAGTTGTGTGAGATAGCAGAGGAGTTGAACATAGAAGGCAGTGTATTTGCAAGGAGAAAGCTGTGTTCAGAATGGGTACTGCATTTGTTCACAGTGGACCAAAAACAACAATGCATCGACGATTCAGAATGTTGTTTGCAACTGTTTCAATGTAACAAGAAGTTTTTTGTATGTGACAATGAATGAAACATGGATCTGCCACTTCACTCTGGAGTCAAATCAGCAGTCAGCTGAGTGGACAGCAACAGATGAAAGCTGTCCAAAGTGACCAAAGAAGCAAACATAAGCAGTTTTGGCCTTCGTATTTTGAGAAATGCTAGGTATTTTGTTCATTGATTACCTTGAGAAAGGAAGAACCACCAATAGCAAATATTTTATGGCATTATTGGTGCATTTGAAGGAAGAAACTGCCAAAAAATGGCCACAAATGAAGAAAAAGTGATTTTTCACTAAGACAATGTACAGTGTTATAAGTTGATTACAACGATGGCAAAACTACATTAATTACACTTAGAATTACTTCCACATCCACCCTATTCTCCAGATCTGGCCCATAGTGATTTCTGGCTGTTTACAGACCTCAAAAGAATGCTCCAGGGAAAGAGACTTGGTTCCAATGAAGAAACTAAAGCGTATTTTGAGACCAAAGACAAATCATTCTAGAAAAAAGGCAGCAAATTGTTAGAGAAGCATTGGAATCAGTGTATCCCCCTAGAAGGAGACTATGCTGATGAATAAAGTTGAATTTTGTCTAAAAGTTCTTGTTTTATTAGTTAGGCCTGGGATTTATTGAGTGATGTGTTATGTGTTCTTATTTTGTGTTAGTTTATATCTATTCTTGTTTTTTATGTTTGTATATATTTTTCCTTTAAAGTTTTTTTGTATATTTGTGTTAATTTTGTGACTTTTCTTGTATTGTTGTTACAGTGTTTAACTGTATATACCACTGCCCCTCACCTAACCTTATTTCCTATTTGTGCAAAATTGTTTTTGAATATTTAGAGTTATGTGTAAAAGTTGATTTTTGGGGTTTGACAAAGTAGTGTGTAATTAAATGAAATAAGTTCTGGATTTATAACCATTTATTTATGTGTCAAGGTTTCCTCTTAATATTTTATATTGCTCTGGATAATATCCATTGAGCTCTATTTTTATTTATTTAATATGTTATATTAATTAAAATTTTTTTGATTATGCTCTGTTTATATATATATATATATATAGTTTTAGTGCAAAGAATTTTTCACTTTAACTAAACAGGTTCATGCCTTCTTCAACATTTTGTGAGGACACTGGTATGATGTTCTCACTCACTGGGGTTGTTGTTTTTCTGCTGACAAATTCTTTGCTCTGAAACTACCTGTTGTTTTGCTGTATCAGATCTAATCAGTGGGGCTAGACATCCACTTGCTTCCAGTCGGGATCAAAACTCGACCAATTTGGTATCAGTTGGGGTTCCTAGTACCTAAGCCATCAACGCATGGAATGAGCTGGGAGTAAATTTTAGTCTATTATATATATATATATATATATATATGCAGTGTGTACACATGCCAGCCACTGGAAGAACTCAATTTGTTAGTGAGGTGTGATGCGTAAATTGCTTACACACACACACACATCTATTGTATTTGCAGTAATAGAAGGTATTACTTTTGGAACTACCTTCAGATTTTTATACTTTCAAAAGACTTACAAACAAAAATTTGAAATTTTGGGATAAGAATTTATAATTTACATCCAGACTAATATTTTGATGTTTGTTATTATAATCATAATGTTTCATCCATTGTGCTCTCCCAACTTCTTCTGGTGTCTGTCAGTCCATAAGACAGTCCTTT
Organism: Ascarosepion bandense; assembly: GCA_037127315.1. NCBI lineage: Eukaryota > Metazoa > Mollusca > Cephalopoda > Sepiida > Sepiidae > Ascarosepion > Ascarosepion bandense. The sequence continues at coordinate 573,395 of JBBBDQ010001249.1, read as the reverse complement.
TAAATTATACCACTGATTTGTTAATTTGGTAGCAGTAACTGTGAGCTTGAAAAGGTCTGGTGAGAAGACGCATCCTTGTTTTACACAACTTCTTATTTTTGTATATTTACTAAACTCATTTCTTATCCCAGTACAGTCAGTTGATGCCTGTATAGGTTTTAGACTTTTCTAATATTCTTTCCACGTATATCAAGTTTACTTAGCACTTCATTGTAACTTAGTTTATCAAAATGTTTTTACCTGTAACCTATACAGCAAGGCCATTTCATCATTTGTTATTAGCAGCCATAATTTTAATAACATTGGATAAAAATACCCAGTCTTCACTTTCCAGTTTTGATAGATTCCAAAAGCATCTCCACATCTTTGTTGGTGACAAATTATTTTCCACCCTCTAACCTCTTTCTCACAGATCAGATGTATTAAGGCTGTTACTGCTCTATTGCTACTTCCATGGAAAGTACTCAGACTAACTGTATTCCTTGGTCCCACCAGTTATAACCTTCCTGGCTAGGGCTTGCCATGCTACACATTGTAACAAGCCACCATTGTTCTCCCACATTACATTAGTGAGAAGTTTCACTTAAATAGCTTCTTTGTGCACAAACCACTACTCTGTGAAACCAATCACTACAATTTTAAGTCTAGTTCATGTCTAGGGTTAACTGTTATCTTCCCCCTCCTATCTGCATAAACTGCCTTTTACTCTGTAACCCTCTACCTTGAGTGGCCCCCAGATCTTTTACAGGGTGGACCATACTGTAAAAAAAATTTGCACCAAATTATCTTCACCATAAATGGGCATTTCCATAATACTTAGGTACCATGATACATCTACCTGAATCATACATATTTTTCTCTTTCTCTCTCTTTTATATATATAAACCTTGTACAGAGTGAATATGTCAGTAATTTAGGATGGTTTTCATTTATCTTTAGAGGGATAAATCTCTTTATTATCAGAACAAATTGTTTTGGGGGTGAGGATAAATGATACCAGGGATGAAAAGCTATTAGATCAGAACCAGGGCCTTCTCACACCTCGGAAGGAACTTCACCCTGAATGACCATGTTGTCAGTGGCTTAGCCATACACATAAACACACTTGTTCAATTGCTAATTAACTCATACTTAGAAGTTTCATATTCAGCAGTGTCCTAGACTGATTGCTACCCAAGCAGTATGTCCTGCTATTTATCTATAGATGGTGGGTGGGAGTGAAGTGATGGATTCATACTTTTTCCAAGGATATTTGCACCTAAGTAAATGTAACAAACTCAACTATAGTTCAAAATCAGTTTTCTGATTATTCAATTCCTACCTTTCATAGTGGAGTAATGAATAACAAAAATAAAATTGGCTAGTTTTGTTTAATGGCATATCAACTTCTATGAGTTATTTAATGCTAAAATCTAAATAGTTTGTTTGTATTTTTAGAGGCAATAATGATTTAGTGATACAGGTCTTTCTAATTAATTCATAGGGGATAGGAAGTAGATAGTTGTATATGCAAATACCGATGAGAAAGGGTATTTTCATATAAGTGAATATGACAAACCCAACTGTAATATTGTCATTTTGGTGTCTTGAGTGTGTATATCCTAAGGTCAGCTGGCTTGACTTCCTCTTTATATTTTAGAGCTGCCAATGACATCTACTGAGGCTTGATTCCACATTTATTGGTCATTAAGACACCTTCTATATCAACTCTCTTAGGCACAAGCAAGATAACAAGCTATGATGGAAAATATATATATATATATATATATATATTCATTCAGATATATATATATATATATATATATATATATATATATACTTATACACACATAAGTAATTCAGATATATATATGGATCAAGAATCAAAATCCGACAAGATGAATAGAATAAGTAAAGAACAGGTAGGGCAAAAGTGTCTTTAATTTAACATGTTTCACTTTAACAAGCTTGTTCATAAATTTTTTAAAGACAAATGATTTAAAAACTTTTTAAAAAATTTAAAAGAATAATTTCTTTTTAAATCAAAAGAGAGTATGTTGATTGAGATTTTATTTTATTGCTCAGACATATGTAATAAAGCAATCGATGAATATTTTAAATGTAGAGGAAAAACTTAAGTCAATTTAAGTGTTTTTTAAATCATCTTTAAAAAATCTCTGAAGAAGCTTATTAAACTGAAATATGTTAGATTAAAGATACTTTTTTTTTACCTGTTCTGTACTTATACTATTCAGCATATATATATATTTTTTTCTCTCTCTCTTTCTATATATATATATATATATATATATATATATATATATATAATAAAGAATTTTCGATTATTACACTGGATAATACATATTTCACTGCTTTGATGTTCTTATCGTGGTAAGCAAAGAGGACCATATGTCCCAATATGCGATAACTAAACGAAAAAGCGACCTGTCCAAGACTAAGCTACCCCACACCCTTCTAACCACGAACGGTCGTCCAAATGCTACAACAGTAGGCACTTGAAATATCACCCCCCCACAAGAATTTCTTCTCTTTTATTTAATTCTACGTAGACGCCCACATGTCCATATTAGGGCAGACATTTGTGATGGTTATATACGAAAAGGTTCTTGTTCATTTGAAAAAGTGCCCCAAAGAAAGGGGTAGGCGAGGATACAGGAGGGTTGATGATTGATTAATGCAAAGAAGAGAGAAAGTTGAAAACAAGAAAGAAAACGGGGGAACAATCAAAAGAAAAAGGGGGAAGTAGAAACAATCGGAATGGAAAGCAAGAAGCAAAAAAGGAAGGGACCAAGAGATGAAAAAGGAAGAGGCAAAGAGATACAATCACAGGAAATACCGTATCAAAAGAAAAAGGGGAAGCAGAAACAATCGGAATGGAAAGCAAGAAGCAAAAAAGGAAGGGACCAAGAGACGAAAAAGGAAGAGGCAAAGAGATACAATCACAGGAAATACTGTATCAAGAAATAAATGTTGATGCCATTTCTCCTGATAGTGTCTCAAGACCCCTACCTGTTTTCATAGAAAAACCGGAAAACTTTAACTATGAAATTTAATTTCAAATATACTGGAATACATTTACGGTACGGAAAAAATCTTATATCATAATTTTAATACAATTTGAAAACATAATTACTCTTACTATAACTTAAAAATTAATTCTAATTTAAAATAATTTTAAAACAACTGAAAATATCAAAATTAAAAATGTAATTAGAGAAACAGAAGAAAAGAAATGTTACCAGGAATTTTTACCCATAAAATAAAGTCAACTATAGGGAATCTTTATGGTGAAAGTAAATCAAATATCCTAATGTACATTATACCCCTAGTTGTAATGTATTCTAACTATAGTTAAAATAATAACTCTCACTCGAAAATATAATTTCTTAAAATACTCCATTAAAATAGGATCCTAAAGATTATCCAAGATACAAGTAATACTAATAATAGATAATAGTAAACTGGAGAATAATAACAAATGAAACAATAAAGAGATAACAAATCTATGCATACCTACGCATATACATATATAAATTGTCATAACTGCACATAATCGACCCTCTAAATACAAAGAACAAAGACTGTAGAAATAAAAATAAAAGAAAATAGATCCCACACCCCACCTGTAAATGGTGGTAAATTAAACTATCAACACTGCATAAAAAACTATCGACACTGCATAAGGTAAAGCAAAGAGAACCATATGTCCCAATATGAGATACCTAAACTAAACAAAAAAGCGACCTGTCCGAGACTAAGCTACCCCACACCCTTCTAACCATGAACGGATGTCCAACTTCCACTACACTTGGATAGCAGTAAAACAAATAAAATGTCTACCCTTCCTTAAGAAAACCATAAACCCCCATATATGAACTCCCCAGACAAAATAAATAAGGAACCTGTCTTAAAGTAAGCTACCCCTCCTAACCCATATCTCTAAGGCTACAATGCGGCTGACAAAATTGGAATAAGCTCCCAACCCCGCTCTCATTTAAATCTCATATCACCATACATAGACCATTTTGACCATTTAATTTACATTACAATTCTTCCCCGATGAGAAGTGCGCCTTGGAAATCAAAAAATGAAACGTTAGAAAGATAAACATGGGGGGGGGGGGATTAAAAAGAAAGAGATAAAGATTAAAACGATATAGAGAAGAATTTAAATTGAAATAGCTTGCAGTAGCTTTCATATATAAAAAACCATCTATTACATTAGTATTCATTCTTAGGAACATGATATGAGATTTCCTCTTAAATTAAAATATATTGATTCTACTGCATATTATCAGTTAAAATAAATCAAAAGTCATAGATCCTAATGTAATTTACAATATGACCATTAGTGGTAATTTATTTAAAGTAACGATGAAATAATAATGCCTAGTCTGAAAAACTAACTAAAAAAATTTAAAAATGAATGAAAACCTTTAAGTATTCATTATAAGATTCATAATGATAATAAAACGACAAAAAATTAAAAACAATAAAAAATTCCAATAATGTGAAATCGAAATTTGTAACAATATATCTACATGTGTGTGTGTATATATATATATATATATATATATATATATATATATATATATATATATAAAAAGTGTTTATTTTGAGAAAATTCTGGAATTTGCTGCTAATATCCTTTTGCAGCAAAGGTTGTTTTGTCTCTGTGATGGTTAAATTTTAATTTTTGTGATTTTTTGATTTTTTTTTATGAGTATTATAGTTATATATCGTTTTATATGTTTTGGTTTATAGAATAGTATTATGTTATTACCATTATTTTTTATTGCTATCATTTTTTATTCTTATTAAAGTTTGATAAAAAGTTTTTGGTTTGATGAACACGCACACATATGTATCAAACTTTAATAAGAATAAAAAATGATAGCAATAAAAAATGATGGTAATAACATAATACTATTCTATAAACCAAAACATATAAAACGATATATAACTATAATACTCATAAAAAAAAATCACAAAAATTAAAATTTAAAATTTAACAATCACAGAGACAAAACAACCTTTGCTGCAAAAGGATATTAGCAGCAAATTCCAGAATTTTCTCAAAATAAACACTTTTTTTTAATAAATTTCAATTCATGTAAATCGATATAATTCACATTAATTCAAAACATAATCAGTATTTAGCTATACTATTTGAAATCTATTTTTGTGCCTGCATTTAAATATTAATTAGTTCTGCTGATTTAATAGTTCCTTTGGATTATTATATTTTATAATCATTAATTTCTCCTCCAGGCATAAATTTTACCTATCCCTGAAATTGTTGGGAGTGTTGGCGTATTTCACAATCCTCCATCTAACCAGTGGGGTAAATCCTCCATCTTTGATATTCCAATATTGCTTAGATAGGGCAATTTGATTTTTCAAGGAGGCATTGGAGAAAGATTGTCTGTGGTTGTATAGTCTCTGCTTCCAACTACCTGCAGATATCCCTCTATAAACTTTTTTATTGTTGGGGTCCTCCACTGGATAAATAGTGGCTTCATAGATAGCTTTTTTGGATTTACACCTACCATCAACGGGACAATTTGTATTAAAGATGCAATTACAGGAAAGCTTGTTTGCTAAAGAAGTCTCTGAGTAATTTGTTATTGTGTGAGATGACTATGTTTTGAATGTTTCTTGTGGTAGAATAACTAATTTTAAGTGTTTTCCTATTGAACAATTTACTTAAGGGTGGTGTTGGTGGAAGTGCTTGCTAACTAGATTTAAAAAGTATTTACCTATGTTTACCTTGGACAACTTGCAGAAAGGAGGGTTGAACCATATTATTTTTCTTTTTGTAGTTCTATTTTTGTTTCTGGCTTTGTCTTTCAATTTTTCTTCAAATCATATTTCACCCTTAAATTCACTCTTTTTAAGGGCTTCATTGTATATTGCTTTATTCTCATCAAATATTTCCTTATTGGACGATAGTTTATTAATTCTAATTTTGACTGTCTTGGGTATTTGTTTTATGATAGATTTAGGGTGATTGGAATTAACATTAATATAAATAGGGGATTGGTTACTTTTTTTATACAGTTTAAATGTATTTTTGGATAGGTTAAATCTAATATCTAAAAAATTAATGATCCTGAGATTAGATGAAATTTCGATTTTGAAGCCCAGCATTATAAAAGCTATAATAACTTTTTTAGAGATTCTTGATGTCGGGACCATTAGTGTCAGGGATATACATAAGACCATCGTCCCAGTAGATACCTACTTGATTTGGCTCAACAATTCTACTGAGAGTATATAATATATAAATTCCTATCAGATCCGCGATTTGAGCTGAATCATAAGCTCCTGTTGGGACATCAAAGTTATTGCTAATATTTTTAATCCAGGTAGAATCATTATGTACTAGTAGAGATTCTCTCGAAGTTAAAATGATATCTATTTCATTATTAGAAATATCTGTGAAGTTTCTAGCATAGTTTAAACTGTTAACCAATAAATCATATGAAATGGAAGGATAAAAAGCTACTATATCAAATTGCAAAAATGAGGCTTTTTTCTAGTTCGGGATGTTTTGGAACCATGTTATGGTATCCGAAGAATCTTTCCATAAATTGGAATTGAGACTCTCCTGTACTGATGTTACAATCCTCTCAATTATCTTACTAGAAACTAACCTTAATTAAGTTTTAGAGGGATTGATTAATCTAGTTTGCAGGTTATTCTCGAAATTTGGTTTATGGTCTTTAAAAAGTAAATATGTATGTCTAATGTATATCTATACATATATGTATGTCTTTAAATAAACCATCTGCAGACCGGTCTGTTTCGCTGTATCACAGCTCCTCAGTGTGGCTAGATTATATATATGTCTATTGTCATGAGCAGGGTGAAGCTTTGAAGGATACTCAAATTTTCTCTGATAACCCCAGCTGCTGTGTCATAAAAAAAATTATATTTTTTGTTGGATATACCCAGATTGGCTCAGGGATGTGGTTTGGATATAAACATGGATTCAGACAAAAATTTGGTTAACAGAAAGAAACAACAAAATAAAGGTAGCAGCAATTCATCCAAATAACTGATGAAGAAAAGATGATCGTAACAATCACACAACAATTTAATTTGTAACTTGAGGGAATATATTTTTAAATCCAATATTCACAAAAAAAAAGAAAGTTATAGAGAGCGATATTCCAGTCAGTTATTTTTATATCAAAGTGAATTAATGTTCACATAGGGAATACGATTATTTTTTACTTAGCTTTCTGTCCGTTAGTTACAATCCATCTACTTCATTTCACAGAGCATCTTCCTCTGTTTTGTTCTCGTTGCCATGGATATGAGCATTTGTAAGTCTCTTTTTCTTGGTTGGCATGGATATTCTTGTCACTATATATATATATATATATATATATATATATACATACATACATATGCCTGTGTGTGTGTGTGTGTATATATATATATATATATATATATATATATATATATATACACACACACACATATATAAATATTAATTTAAACAAAGAAGTAAGTATATTTTTCTTCCTGCAGTTATGGATTAAATAGCAGGACAAATTGGGTTCTGATGATTGCTTTTAGCATGAAACAGATTGTTGCTTCTTTAATGTCCACTTTTATATTTACATATGCTCTATGCCTGATATTGAGCACTTTAACCCATAAATACAGCATACTTTAACACTATATTTTGTCATATAAAAAAACTGGACCCTGACCAACTATACAGCTGATTTTTTGCTCTGGTAACTTTTCTGTCATATAGTGCTGAAAAGTAGTTGGCTTGGCTTACATTTGAAAATTTGGCCAGGTATCAACTTCTTTCTGGGTTAGGCTTTTTGTTTGGGCCAAGAACTTTTCAGCATTTCCTTGTAGATGATAAAAGATAATTATATTTCTCTTTTATTTTATTTTATTTATTTTATTTTTTTTAATCTAACTGTTTTTCCTTTGCCAGGGAAAACAAAATCTTTGGAACCTGAAAACTCTCAGAACCAACCAGGATTAATTTTTAATAAGCAAATAGAACCGTTCTTCCCAGTTTTTCAATCTGCCTTTCAGCTGTCACCCCCAGTGCAGAAGACTCGTATATTCACCCTAAATGGAACAGGTATGTCTACTCTAAATACAAAACTTTAAGTTTCTTTGATATACAAGTGACTGGACTCTTTCTCCAAAACCAAAACATTAAATGTAAAAGTTCCAATCAAGTTTTTATATAGCCTCATCAGATAGAGACTGCCATGCCATTCTCTAATTCTCTCATTTCCTCATGAATGTAAGATTGTTTGCGTCCTCTTTTTTTTTTTTTACAAATTTATAGCAACTGCCCTGATAAGCTTTTTTTGCTGGTGTCTCAACTGCATGAATTTAAGCATGCTACTAGATTGGCATCTTGGGGCCACCCATTTATTCCTGATATACCTAAATGCAACAGTTTTTCTAGCACTTTCTGTCTGTGGCACTCCCTTCCATTTAATTGCTTACCTGATAGTTACATCCTTCAAAAATTTAAGTGCATTGACAATTGCCATCTTTTCTTTAAATTTAAATACCTGGAGAGTGTTTTAACGGAGGACAAAAAGTGCAACAATGAGATCCTGGGGCATATTGGCATAGCCAAGGATGCATTCCAAAAGCTAAGTAGAGTATTGAGAGACAGGAAAATTTCATTGGAAACAAAGAAAAGAGTACTTGATTGTTATGTGATGTCTGTCCTTCAATATGGTAGGAAATGCAAGGCAATCTCCTCAAAGATGAAGGAGAGATTCAAAGCTCAGAAATGTGGTTCTAGAGAATGATGCTGAGGATACCATGGATTAAACATGTAAGCAACAACAAGGTTTTAGAGAGAAATAAAAAGGAAACATACATAACACCAGGAAAAGGCAGCTAAAGTTTCTGAGACATGTAATGAGGAAGGAGGGCTTGGAGAATCTGATACTCATCGAACAGATAGAGGGAAGGAGAGACAGGGAAAGGCAACACATGCCATACTTGATGGGTTTGAGCAAATGGATGTTAGAGCAGGGTTTGGGAGGGGTAAGAAGAGGAAGCATGTTAAGAGCTACAAGGGATAGGGAGATGTGTAATGCCATGGTTGCCTACGTCATAAAGAGACATGGAACATAAAGAACAGTGTTTAAAATTAAGTAAAAGTTAAAATTATTATTTTAGAATGTACTGTAAAGGTTTCTTGACATGCAAAATGTTAAAGTTGTATGAGTTAACAGAAGACCAATTTAAGTGTCTTGTTTTTGTATAACATTTTTCTTCTTGGTTTTTCTTTTTGAACTTGTTAGAAATTTCTGTTGCAGGTAGTTTGAACTTTAATTTTTTTTTTCTTTCTCTTAGTGGGTCAATCATCACTAGCCCTCTCCAGTTACTGGTCTCTGCTAAAAAGTTAAAATTTCTCTGCAATTGCAAAGCATTTTTACCTAGCTAGCCGTCCCATGTGTGGGCTGTGTGACAAATATTATTATTTTACTATTTCTCTCCCCATCTTAAAATCGCCACTTTTTCAATCATGTCCAGCATGCTAGATTTTATTTAGTCTTGAATATCAAAGCTAGACCCCCATGAGGTGAGCGGAGTTGATGGAATCCCGGTCATTGTCCTGAAGAAATGTTCCCCTGAACTCTCCTCTGTTCTCTCTAAACTCTATAATTACTGCTTTTCTGCTTCCTGTTTTCCTGTCTGCTGGAAGTCCTCTTCTGTGGTTCCTGTGTTTATGAATACTGGAACCTTTGGACACATCCACTTATCGCCCTATCAGCTTCCTACCAATTTTCGGAAAAGTGTTCGAAGCTATTATCAATGCTGAGATAGTTTAACATCTTACTGCCCATAAACTGTTTTCAGACAGGCAGTATGGATTCCACTTTTCCAGGTCTACTGCTGATATGCTAATGACCATCATGGAGTACATATACCAGGCCCTCGATAAGTCCGGCGAGGTTTGTGCTGTTGCCCTGGATATCTCTAATCTTTTGATAGAGCTTGGCATGTTGCCCTTCTGTGCAAGCTTCAGGGCTATGGTATCACTGGATGGTTGTTTGATCTGATCCAGTCTTTCCTATCTAACTTCATAATGAATGTCGTCTTGAATGGGCATGACTCCACATCCTATCACATGAACACTGGTGCCCCCAGGCCTCTATCCTAGGCCTGTTGCTCTTTCTAATTTTCATAAATGATCTCCCAGATGTGATCAAATCCCAAGTAGGCATTTATGCAGATGGCACCACCATTTACTCTGGCATTAGTAAGAAATCTGGTGAGGCAGACAATCACAACCTTGCTGCTGAGCTTGAAAAGGACCTCCACTCAGTGGTGGACTGGGGTAAGAAGTGGCTTGTAGATTTTAATGCTTCTAAAAAGAAACTCTTATCTGTCAACCATCACAGGCAATCTCTCCTGCCACCCATAAGCATAGATCAAGCAAGTCTCCCTGAAAGCAATACACTGTGCCTCCTCGGCCTTACCCTATCTGCACATATACAAATCAACATCTGAATATGCATAGAATACTGTTGTCATATCTGGTCAGGTGCCCCTGCTGTTCATCTCAGTGTTCTTGACAGGCTCCAAAGGAGAATCTGTAATGTGATTGGTCCCGACCTGGCAGCACGAGTCTAACCACTTTTTCATTGGTGGGATGTGGCTTCTCTCTGTCTCTTCCATAAATATTTTTGAGTTTTTGCTCCGACACATTATTTAATTTTTTTCTGTATGTGGCGTACACTTTCTGGACATAGGTGATCATGGCTTTCCACAACTCACAGTCCTTAATAAACTTTGTTATTTCTCTTCCAACTGGTACCCCCCCCCCCACCACGACAAGAATTTACTCGGGCAACCAGACCGGCAACATGGTCTTACCCTTTTACAGTTAGATCAACCAAATGCAGGCGACAATTCTACTCCAGCAGCTTCTTTTCTCGTGCTTCCCACCTGTGGAACTCCCTTCCATATACTTGCTTTCCTGACAGCTATAACCTCCAGGAATTTGAATAGAAAGTCAATTCCCAATATGGTTTATTAGTTAGCAAGCTTATCTCACTAGATCAATATTGACTGAGTAGTAACTTTTATTTTCACTGGGTTCTCTATTCTTTTAGCCCTCTGCCACATCTACTGTGTTAAGGCTTGTTGTCACATCAGGCTGAAACACTGCCATATGATCACTAAAGTTAAGCAACATTGAGTACCTCGTCAGTATCAAGATGGGTGACCACTTGCAAATACCAGGTGCTGTAAGGTTGGATGTGTGGGTGTAATAGATAATAGCTTGGAATTGTTAATGAGAGAGCCAAGTTTCAATTCCTATTGGATCAGTTATATTCACTTACACACAAATACCTTTGGGAAAAGTATGAATCTGCTTCTTCTTCCTCCAACTACAGGTTAATTATAACACCAAACTCTTATCGCAAAAAAAAAAAAAAATTTATAATCTAAAAATTTTTTCTGTTTTTAAATAACTGATGATGTGTTGGTAAGCTATCGAAAAGAAAACATCTGCACTAAACTAATTAAAATTTATTTTATTTCTTTAGTGTTCTGGGGATGGTCACATATAGTGTAATAATACACTATTTAGATTTTATTAAAATATGTCGAGCAAACATGTAACTAAATGTTTCATGGTAATTGAACACACAAATTAATCTATGAGTTCTCCCAGAGTTCTGATATTATTTCAAAAATCAGTTTTATAGAAGTATAGGCTCATTGTTTTACTTGTTCAAGGATTGAAACTTTTAGTTATGCCCTTGTTCCTTATATTTTGATAAGATTTTAAAAACATAGCATTAAACTATTATATTTTATGTATTTTTCATTTAAAATATGTTGAAAATATTAGAGTTTCTTCTCTCTTCAATGCTCGAATTTGCAAACAAAAATAAACTCATTATGACAATTTCTTTTTTTCTTAAAAAACTTAAATAAGATACAATCCTGTGTTTTTAAATTCAGGGAAGAAATTACATTCTTGGGTATATGACTTTAAGCAAATGGCTGGCAGAGTAGAACTTGGGAGGAGTAACAAGATAAAGGGTGTTAAAAGCTACAAGGGATAGAGAGATGTAGAAGGTCATGATCACAGCATAGAAGATACAAGCCACTCCTATGTAAATTATTTTTGTTAAGGTGTTCTACATGTTCAAATAGGTAAAATCCCATTTGCCAATCTGAATACATTATCCATTATGATCTCAATATTGTAAATATATTTTACTAAAACAGATAATTTTTCAAAAAATTAAAGAATAGAAATGAATCATATTTTGACATTGCCTATTTCCAGTCCTAATTTTTATTTCAAAACCTATTTTTCAGCTTTCAGTGAAAGGTGCTAATGAAACATATCTTGTATTACATTTTTAGATGTTGATTAATCAATATACTTTTCTGTTTGATATGACTTTATTATAATATCCCCCACATGTTTTACCTTTAATTTTCATTCTACCTTTCTTGTATTGTACACAAGTATATATGCTATATGAGAACTGTCACAATAGAAAATGAGTTAATGAATGAATTAGCTAAAACTAAATAAAATGAAGTATCAACTTCTATGTCTACTGATAGGAAATTTGGTCCACTGTCTTATGCCAGATAATTTTTCTTGTCATCTTAAACATTTATAAATCTACCATTTGTCTGTGCATTCAATACTGCTGTTATATCTTGTCTGGTATCTTTTTAGTCAATTCACACCAAGCAAAGTGATAAGTCATTACAATGCAAGGGGGTACTGGGAGTGAAAGGGAATAAGAAAACTTTAGAAGGAACAGGAAACAAGGGATAAAGGTCTATTCCTGTTCAAAAGAATGATAGGCAAACCTATCTACTCTTATTGAGAAGAAAAATAATTAGTAAATAAAATTTCAGAGTTCAGGTGCTGATGTTAGAAGTAGAGAGTTGAAGCATGGAACTGGCTCTCAATTTAAAAAAAATCTAGAGCATGTGAATCAGATGATAGGTAAACATATTTGCTCCTACTGTTGAAATAACTAGATCTAACTGTAAGCTCTACCTTAATAGTTTCTTGCAGTACTTACCTTCTTTATGCACCAAAAGCTTTGGAATTTTACTCAAAAGATATCAAAATGCTTCCTGATAAGTGACAACAAGTTATGGCAAATAATGATGAATATTTAATTAAATCAAAATTAATTGTACTATATGATTTAAGAATAAAGTCAATAAAGAATAAGGGAAATTATTTATGACACAAACTCAGTAATTTTTATAGTCACTTTCTCATCACTATGACAAGGCTTTCCTCTGTTTATTCTTTCCACTTTGGTTTCTTGATTGCATGTATTTAAGCGTACTACTAGATTGACAACTAGGTCTCACCGTTTTACTGCTGAATTAGCTCAATATAGCCGTATCTATTCCAATAGTTTTCCTAGCCTGTGAAACACTTGCAGTTTCTTGCTTCTCTGCAACTTAAAATCTGCAATGACCATTACCATCTTTTATTTTCCTGAATTATGTTCTTTATTATTATTTCTCCTCATTATAATCTTTTCATTCTCTTTCACTTCCTGACATCTTAGTGGCATTATTGCTTTGTTTTGGATTAAATATTTATTTAAAAAAAAATGAATTCCAGCAAATGTATCACATTTCTTATCACAAAATTCTTAGACAAATACCTACTGACTATTAAAGTAGTGTAAAGTAGGAACAAAGAAATAGCTTCTGGTGAGACGAACTTGCAAACCATATCCTGGATGCTTTACATGCACTTCAGCTAATTCGACCATGGAAATTAAAATTTTGGAACATCTAAAAAGCCGTTATTAGATAAAAAAATTATTTGTTAAAAATTAATCATAAAGGTGCTTCATCTTGGAAGTGAAAATGTCCTTTAGCATTGAATATTTGGTAAATCAAGTCTCAGTTTCTATTACAAATGGATAACGGTGTCCATTTAGTAAAGAAAGATATTTAATGCTGAGATACATAATAAGGAAGAATAACGAGAAATCGGAGAGCCGAGTTCGAATTCCAGTTGAATTTCTTGCATTCACTTACACGCAAATACCCTTGGGAAAGGTATTAATCTGTCCCTTCCTTCCAGTTATGGGCTAAATAACAGGACAGATTGGGTTCTATAGCCTTGGTCGGCAACCAGTCTACTGCAGAAAGCAATGGCAACCTACTGCGGGATAATCTTCTGCCCAGTCAGTCATGTCTGTTTCGAGACATCACGTATGGCTCTTAACTGACTGTATGTCAATTTATTAAAACATTTAAAGTTGAAACAAGCAGTGTTCACATTATATTTTTGTTTGAATCACCTTTAATTTAATCATATTAATTAACAAAAAGATTTCTTTCATGCAAAAAACGTGCATTTGTTCTTTTATTTGTTACATTTAAATATTTCATACAACTCTCTCTCTCTTTCAGGACAGCAGTTGTCATTAGTTAACATTGAAGAGCTTGCTCTGAACACACCATCTCATACTTGCCAGTCAACTGAATTTCAAAAAGTACCTTCCATTCAAACTTCAGCATCTGTTCCGAATTCCAGCCCTCAAAGCACCATTAACTGTCAGTCAAATGATGTTGGAAACATTAAGTTTAATTCTGAACCAACAGAGGAATTTGGCAATGACATAGATTCTAATGCTGGGAATGAAGAAATGAGTCGTTCAGTTATGCTTACTCAAATCGAAGAACTCAATAAACAGCACCAACAAGCCGAAAGGGTTTTGAGAATGCTTCTGCAAAATGATCAACAATTGGGTGCTGGAGTCAGTCCTGAGATAGCATCTGAAGAGCTTAAATCAGAGCTTTCACACAAAATTCATATTGAACAACCTGATTCAATGAAACAAGATCATCTGCTTTCTGTTTCCAATGCAAATTCCAGGAGCATTAGTAAATTTCCACAAAATCAAGTTTCAAGTCAGCAATCAAAGGAATTTTCTGTTGCAGTATGAAAAAAAAATTAACGAATCCTGTCAAAAATCCTGGGATGAACAATTATCATAGTTTATATTATTTCCAGTCAGATTAATGTACTAAACTCTCCATTGGTGTATTTTATCAGGTTCATGACAGATAATTCTGGGATGAGGAATTATCATTATTTGCATGTAGATTATTGTCTTTATCTTTGTTGTGTCCTACAGCCTTTAAGTTGCCTTCAGATAATTTCATTGTTAGAAAATAATAACAAAATTAGGACAATAGTTTGCTTGTTAATAATGTTTTGATGATGCAGTATTATAAGAGGGTGCTTTTTTTTTTAATCCAGAGAAACTATTTTCTGGGTATTTTTGTTTTTTGATGCCATGAAAGAAACTAGATTAAAGCATTTTATCAAAATTCAATTTTTTTCCTGTTTTTATTAACTTTCTGATTTTGATTCCAAGTCTTTGATTCTTTGTAATATTTACAGAAAATTGTTGGAAATTGTAGTGTACTACCATAGAGGGCTTTGAAGCCCAAGGTTGCATGTATTTTTTGCAACACTAAAGAAAATGACCTAGTTTCAGAGTCAACGCAGATTTAAACATGCCTCATGCATGAACTTTCTCCAGAAAATGGTGGCTTCTTGAGTTATATATTTAAAACAAATACTGGATCCTGGAGTGAGATACTCTCTCTTGAGATTATCTTTCCAAATGTGTGAATTTTGGTTGTAAATGAAGCGAACAGAAAAATGAAGGTGACAGAAGATAACAATTGATATTGCATTTAATTTTTTGAAGATCAAACTTGACTGGAAAGCAAGAAGCTGGAGAGTTCCACAAGCAAGAAATGTGGTAGGAGAAATTGTTAGCATAGAATTTATGGTCACATTTAACCATTTCAACTGTAAAATGATGAGATCTTGCTGCTATTGTAGTACTGTGTTTAAATTCGCAAAGTCTAAGTATCATAGAGGAAATTTCATCAGAATAATTTACATGTAGTAAAGGCACAGGGAAGCTAAATTACAGTGGTGTGAGAGTGATTGAAAGTTTGATGCTAGGTGGGGACCATTGTCATGGTAGATTTTTCTTGGAATTTAATTAAAAAACTCTAAATATATAACAGAAGCATGAAACCAAATGTGGCAGCAATGTTCAAAGCATGGATGAATGGTGGACTTATAAATATGTTAGATACTGGCAAGAAAAATTGTCTAACATGACACAGTGAACAAACTTTCCTAGCAGCAGGCCTAGAGTGGGTTCCATATAATCCTTTCGTTTCATGTCAGTTGAGAAAGTTAGACCATAGAAACATGTCATTTTCCTGGCGGCTAGCATCAGCCATGATGGAATGCAGAAATTTTGGAGAAAAAATTTCATTAGAAATCAGGAAAATAATACGGGACTGTTACATTATCTGTCCTATATGACAGCGAATGCTGGACGATCTTCTGAAAGATGAAGGAAAGGCTCAAAGCATCAGAAATGTGGTTCTGTAGAAGGGTACTGGGAATATCATGGACTGAATATGTTTGTAATGATGTGATTTTGGAAAGGATAAAACCAAAATGAAAACTTATGCTTAACACCAGGAGGAGACAGTTGAAGTTTCTGGGACAGATAATGAAGATGGAGGGCTTGGAGAATCTGATACTCACAGAATGTATAGAGGGGAAAAAGAGACAGGGGAAAGCAACATATGGATGTCAGTGCAGTGTTTGGGGAGAAATAATAAGTGAAAAGGTGTTAAGAGCTACAAGGGATTGGGGGATAGAAAGCCATGATTGCCTACATCCTGAACAGACATGACATAGAAAAACAAAAGAATGTAGGTAATTTTTTTAATTAACTGCCATTTTGTCCTCCTCAAACCACTCAAAATTCCTTTTAAGACAAGAGTAAATATAAAAGCAATGCAATAAGTTAATTTGATAAGGATTAGCACAGAATAAAA
Organism: Ascarosepion bandense; assembly: GCA_037127315.1. Taxonomy (NCBI): domain Eukaryota; kingdom Metazoa; phylum Mollusca; class Cephalopoda; order Sepiida; family Sepiidae; genus Ascarosepion; species Ascarosepion bandense. The sequence continues at coordinate 556,488 of JBBBDQ010001249.1, read as the reverse complement.
AGAAACCATTGATTTGAGCAAAAGTATATCTAAAGTAATTAAACACTAACTATGTATGTCCAGACTAGAATTGGTTTCTAAATTTTTTTTCTTTGTTGTGTCCTATGATATTAAACTGTCTAGGCTAGGTAAAAGTCTTTAGTTTTGGATAGCAACATAAGAGAAGGAAATTTTTTAAATAAAAACCTCTACACCTACTCTATGTAAAAAAGGGTAGGCTTGATATGTAATTTTCCTAGCAATGGTGTCTTGATAAAAATAGTGTTTCTAGTCTCTTAAACTGGTTGATGTTAGTAAGGTAAAACTCACTCCAATATTTCATGATGGTTCAATTACAGATGATAGGTAAACCACATAAAACATGGACCCAGCTTATCAAGGGTGATTTAAATTTGAGTTTACAGCCAGACCTTATACAAAATTGGGCAGCTTAGAAAAGAGCCATCAAGAAAACTCCATCCAACCCCTGCTGTCATGGAAATGGACATTAAACAATGATGATGAACTCCCCAAAGGTCACAGGGAACAGTTGTTTAGAATAAACAAGCAACCTTGGCTACACATTCTTCTTCTTTTATAAGTCATGTTTCTTGTGGATGTAGGCGATTGTGACCCTTCACATCTTTCTGTTCCTTGTAGCTTTTAATACCTTTTGTCTTACTCTCCATTTGCTTCAGCCAGTCATGTTGTCATGTGTCATTTCCCTGTCTCTCTTTCCCGCTATTTGCCCTTTGAGTATCAGGTTCTCCAAGCCCTCCTTCCTCATTACACGTCCCAGACACTTCAACTGTCTCTTCTTGATATTAAGTACAAGTTTCCTTTTTGTTTCCATTCTCTCAAAAAACTCGTTGCTTACATGTTTGGCCCATGCTATCCCCATCGTCCTTCTGTAGAACCACACATGAAACATCTCAAATCATTGAACTGAGTTTCTTTCTCACATTTTTTCTCCCTCTGTCTATCTATCTGTCTCTTTCTTTCATGCATACTCACACTGTTGCCATTTCTTTTACTGATAGTTCATTCAATGCAGGACCCAAAAGCCACTCAGGGTAGACAGTTACTGAGTAAGATTATAAGGTTTGGGGAAGTAAGAAATTATCATGAGGATGAGTAGGATAGATGTTGGTTGACCCTGGACTTAAAGAAATCAAGATTGTAGACGTCAAGGAAGCATTCTCTTGGAAATTTGTTTTACAAAGAAACAGTTTTGAGGTTGTATGAGTTGAACACGCACAGAATAGGGATGGTTTGCTACTGTGAACACGTCTTGGTTGGTCCTAGCTGTAAAGGTCACAGATAGGGAACATAACTTGTCCAAACATCTGCCTTTATAATAATGATAAAGTAGTGAAAGACTGGCAACTTTTCATCTATGGGGAAGTAGGTTGCAGGGTGGAGAATAACTTACCAACCACAAAGCTGTGTAAGCATTTTAGACTGTCGATGCTGAGCAGTAAAGATTGAACAGCACCAGCCTAGATATGGCAGCAATACTTCATTCTTGGACTGATCTAACTCTTGTAAAGATTAAGCATGGTAGCAGGTATGAGGTATTTTGTGGAGCGATATAAAGAATCGACCATTCTTCTAGCATTGTTGATTATTTTTGCAATAATAATGCATATTATAAGTAAATCGATTAAATGAAATGTATGAATAGTGAAATTGATGATTAGTTCAAATTTCAGCCTAGTTTTTTTGCATATTCTTTTACAAAAATACTCTTGGGAAAAACTTTAATCTCTCTATATCTGAAATCAGTAAGATTATTCATTTTCAGCTAACGAAGTTGACATGCACTTAAGGACGATGTACAACTATAAACAATCGTGCAGACAACAAGTAGGTAGTCATCATATATAGCAATATGATATGATCCCACTAGTGTTTGACCACCAGACTACACAAATTGTATCCTATGCTGTTTTCTCAACAGTATTTTTATTTTGTTCATGGTTTAATAATGTTCTATAAAAACTGATTAATTGATGGATTTGTTTTTTATGGCTTATCAAACTTTTGCACTCATCATAATTGTTACAGGGTTAGGACCTGCTTGGTAGTGATGAAGTTTATATAGTGAAAACTATCTTTTAGAATATTGGAAAAATTTTTCATTATCAGCTAACTTTATATTCAACAAAATTGACATGTACTCTTCTGACAAGTTTTTTTCTGTAGCGCCCCAACTACATGTATTTATGCATGCAACTAGATTGGATCAAGATCCCACCCCTTTTATCATTGAAATAGTTAAATGTAACTGTCTCTTCTACTCTAACAGTTTCTTTTCTTGCACTTCCCGTTTGTAGCTATCAGGGAAGCAAGCAAATGGAAGGGAGGTCTACAATCCCCAAAAGTTTAAATGCAATGTCAAATGCCATTTTCTATCTCCTTGATTCGTATCCTTCTCTTATCCTTTCTTCGATATCTCCTGTACCTTGTTTTTTTTTTCTTTTCTCTTACTCCCTGCACAACAGTGGCAATCCTGCCTTGCTTGGAGTGAAATCATTATATATAAAAAACAAAGAAACTTAGCAACTTTACATCCTCAGCATTTGTTCTAGCATTTATCTATTTTTTTATTTACAGTGGTATTCAATTTGTACAAGACTCAGGGTTCACTTGTGGTAGGGGGTTACACAGTATTAGGCACAGCTTACTGGATATGTATCTAAGATAACGGTTAATTCTAGACTTGAACAGGTTAAGAGTGTAATAATTGTAGAAGCATGATCTTTGGGAGTTAGTTACATAGTGGTTTATGTGTAGAAGCTGCCTGTGTGGAACTTACATCTCACGAGAGGGATATTCACAGAATAAAGGATGTTTGCTATGAAGAGTGCTGCATGGCAGATTTTAGCCATGAAGGTTAGGACTGGTGGAAGTAAAGAGTGTAGTTTATCTGAACACTCTCCATGGAAATAGTAATAGAACAGTGAGATGCTTGTGACATTTTATATGTGATAATAATTCATCCCCTACAACGATGCGGAGATGCTTTTGGGCTCTATTGAGAGTGGAAAGTGAAGACTTGGCTGCTTCTTTTCATATATGGCAGCAGCACTAATTTTTAACCTGATCTAGCTCTTGTAAAAGTAGAGAACAACTGGAGGACTCAGATGCTTGCTGGAGTGGTACAGGGAGCAGGCCATTTTCCCAGCATCTTTAGTGATGGACCATATGTGCATGTTCCACTTGAGATCTGGGTTTAGTTTACATCCCAATAGGTGCTCAAAGCAAGTGACTTCCCTCAGGGAATATCTGTTCATCATAATATGTAAAAGTTTTGTGTTTGATTTGTAATAGTAGAAGATCACTACTTTGGTTTTTGTGGCATTGAATGTGATCAGGCAAATCCAAAGTCACATTGTTATGGCTTGTGTAATCCATGGATCATCCCTTAAGTCAAAGTTTTACTGCATATAACAATTCCCAGCAGAGCATTTATATAATCTGGTACTAATATTTTATAATTTAAAAAAGTCTCACTAGCATGACTGTTCCAGATGCTATTTTGTACCAAATACAAATGCTTTGTGACACAGGCAGTCTCCATTTATCTTGACTGGTTTCTTGTTACTGGATCAATGCTGTCTGATGCTGAGAGACTACACAGTATTGTGCAATCTATTGTATAAATATAAAGAATCACACAGACAAGTGGGCAGTCATCTGATATAGCAGTGGTTATATTGTTATATTTTATGATTCCAGCATTATGGTCCTATTAGTGTTTTACCATTAGACCACAAATAGTAATCTGGAGTATCAAATACGACTAGTGACTTTAAGCTCCACCTCCAACATGGTACTAATTTGGTATGGTACACTTATTATTTCTAAAATAGTTTTCTTCACAGTATTATTATTTTGTTCAAGGTTTATTAGACTTTTATATAAAAAAAAAGAGTAGGTAAATTTCTGGAACAATTCAATGAACTAATCATTCTTTCAGCCTCATGTACGATAATACAAATATATGTAGATTCAGTAGATGTTCAAGGCAAAGAGTGTCTTTGAGGGTATGACACTCACCATCAAGTTTGGTGTGGGTGAAGAGTCTGATTGGTTGTGATGAAGTTTTATATAATAAAAACTATCTTTAAAAATATTGGAAAAAAATTTTCATTTTCAGTTAACCTTTATATTTAACAAGATTGGCATGTAATTCTCTGACAACTACCTTTCAAAATATTTGAAAAAAATTAATTTCCAGTTAACTTTATAGTTTGACATGTACTTATTAACTTAGCATGGTTTCCATTAAATATTTGTTCTTGCATTTATCTAACTTTGCTCAATAAAAATTGAAAGACTGTTTGTTTTGACATATTTGACCCAGGCAACAAATGGGCCAAACATTATGGTCTCCCTAGTATTTTACCATCACACTACACAAATTGTATTCTTGAGTACCAAATACAAATGCACTGGCAAAGTTACATTCTTAAACCCCCACCCCCAGAATGGTGATGATTTTGTATGTTAAGGTTATTTTAAAACCTAGTTGAGTTTTTTTTGGTATCAATGTTTTTTTTTTTTTTTTATCTAACCAAATTTAATAAAATCAGGATTATCCAAAGTATTTTACATTTCCTCAATTTTATAATTTTTCAAATCCAAGGAGTAGCAAGCATCAGATAAACTGTATCAGATTCATTTTTGATCTTCCAAAAACCATAATTAGTGAATAATAGATACAATTCAACAAATTGTAAAAAACCAGGGTGGTCAAATAAACTATTTGCTGGTAGATTTGGTTGATATTTTCCCCAATTCAGCTGAAGAATTAATAGCTGAAGCATTAAAATGTGTATGTTTCTCACTTTCTCCCCCTCACATGCACACAGTATATATTTATAGTGAAAACTGTTTTAAAAATATCTAAAATCAGAAAAAAAGCAAAGTTGACATGTACATAGTAACTTAACACGGAACCAATGAGTAATTTCCTTCTAATAATCATGTTCAGAGACTGCTGCAGAAAATAAAAAGAACTACATATTTTATGTGCCATATCTCTTCAGGTATATGTAACTAATTAAAGAGTCTTTTCAGTCTCTCACTGATGAGACAAACCCACGTTGTGTATCAATTCTTATTTGTGGTGGTTCGCATGAAAACGTGGAAAGGCTGTTGATAAAGAATCGAAAGGTGAATATGATGCCACGACAGGTGAGAAATGCAAAACACAAATGCAGTTCCCCATATAAAGATTGTCATCGACTTTTGACAGACGCGAATTTATGATGAAAAATATGAATTGCTATATCGTGTCATGGGATTCAGGAGAAAATAGGAAAATTGGTGAGTCAATTTTATTTGGAATTGTAAAAAGGAAGATATTAAGGAGTTTTAGACACAGAATCTGAAGAACATAAAACAGGAGAACTAATTTTTTTTGAAAGAATAAAAAATAAAATAAAATAAGAAAAGGAGGAGGAACAGCGAGGCCATAAAGGAAATTATTTTGAGATTATTATTTAAGGATTATTAAACTGATTATTTTATGCCTGATAACAGGCAGTTCAGAACTACACTCATTTCAAACTTAGACTTATTATACACCTGTAAATGAAAATCGTTGTTATTGATCGCAAAATTTTAAACTTTGTTTTATTTCTTTCTGGTCAAGGGTATTTAATAAAAGAAATATAAGAGTATTAATAAAAATATGAAGGCCATTGTAAATTGAGAAGTTCTAAGGACAGATATCTTCACAATAAATGACCAGATATCAGAATCAGAATAAATAGAACTATGATTATTTAGAAATTAATTATTGATTAGATGAAATAAAAGGTGTTATCATTATTTACAAGACCAACGATAGATTGAACAAAGTAACTGTCGTTATATTCAGTTACAAACTAAAAATTGATTGGACAAAGTAAATGTTAGAATCAGTTACAAACTAAAGATTGATTGGACAGAGTAAATGTCATTAAAATCAGTTACAAACCAAAGATTGATCGGACAGAGTAAATGGCATTGTAATGATTTTCAAGACCAAAAACTGATTGAACAAAATAAATGTTGTTATAATCAGTTAGAAATCAAATATTTATTGTGTTATATTACTGCTGCTACTGCTGGAAGACAACAATCGTCTTAACAGACAGCATCAAACAAGAACATGTATATATAAAATTATAAACTAATATTTTTTATTCTTCGTCAGTGACGGTTGTGTAGAGGAGGAGTGGCCGGAGAGAGAATGTGCTCACTCAGGAGCTTTTGGCGAGTCCTCAACCAACAGAGGTTCCCTGTTCTTTCTTTCTTTCTTTCTTTCTTTCTTTCTTTCTTTCTTTCTTTCTTTCTCTCTCTCTCAAACCCCAAACTGATATAACCAAAAATTTCCACGCACCCCTGGCCCCTTCGGGCTGCCACTTAATTGACTTCAATCATTTTTGTTGGCGATTTTCTTTCAAACTTTGTTAACGCTTTGTGTTTTCTGCCGTTGATATCGATTATGTCTTTTTCGGCTATTGCATGTGTTTTCAGCCTTTGATGCCAATCATACTTTTGCCGGGTCAAGATAATATATCGAAATTGGACAGAGTAAATGGTGTTATAATCAGTTAAAAACTAAAGGTTGACAGTGGCGTTATCGCCTTGCTCGGGGTGATATGATTAAAAAAAACAAAAAAACACTTGAATTAGTTTTTTATTTTCACTTTGCAAAATCCAACCTCCCATCTATGACCTAAAATAACAAGTCACAGTCGAAATATTGCAAGTCATTTTTCAAATATTTAAACTTGATATTACTTGGATTCTGTTTTATTTTTATTGTTATTTTTTTTGAGTAGACTGAATGCCCTACTGCACATTCAAAATTGTTACCTGACCAATGTTAGCACAGACATTGTGAATGAGGAAGAAAAAAACACAACTATTCTATATATATATATATATATATATATATATATATATAATTCGCATACGGGCTTGTTTCGCTGTTTCCCCATATATATATATATATATATATATATATATATATATATATATGGTAGATAAACTTAGACAAAATTTCTTAAAGCTGATTAATAAACACTTTCCCGAAACTAATCCTCTTGGTAAAATAATCAATAATAATACTCTCAATTTAAGTTATTTTTGTACAGATGATCTAGAAAAAATAATTAAAAAACACAATAACAAAGTTCTTAAAAGGTATAGAAATACAATAAACTTGGAACATTACAATGCTCAAATGGATTGTACCAAAGATAACAGAACTAATAGCAGCGAATGTAATTGTACAAATTTTATGGAATGCCCATTAATTAATAATTGCTTGGTTCTATAGTTTATCTTTGTACTATCTCTAGAATTGAAAATCCTGATACTAAAAGTTTTATATCAATTCTACTAAAAACCCGTTCAAAACTCGCTGGTATCAGCACACACTATCTTTCAATTATAGTTCCTATTAATACAGTACTTCGTTATCCAAATACTTTTGGTCTTAAAAAAAAACACCCAAAGTTAAATGGAAATTTCTCACAAAGACTCGAAATTGTACTTTCCTCCGTGCACCTTGCTACCTTTGTCTCAATGAAAAGTTAGAAGTTATCAAATTTAGGGACAAGGTTATATTGTTAAACCAGAGAAATGAACTTACTGTTCATTGTAAAAATAGTTCATTATTTACTTTAAAATATGGGTTGTAATATTAAGAATTTATGTATACTATTTTCACTGATATCACTTGTTACTTGCCTTTATTTGATGGATATTTTTATCTGATTTGGATGTTCTAATTAATTTTTGCTAGGTATTTTATTCGGCATATATTATCATATTAATATTCGCTGAGTACTTAATCTAACATTTTTCGTCAAGTTATATAGTTCTGAGCTATTTAATCTAATATTAATTATCATGTCAATATTCGATAGATTTTATTCTAGCATACATCATTTGGTTAATATTTCACACGTATTTATTATAGCACCAATTGTTAAATTAATATTTTGTAATTGTGATTTTCAAAGCATCGATTTCACATTGTTTCTGAATTTTTTTATTAGTGCTTGGTTTTAACTGTTTGTACTTATGGGTCCGTTTTTTATTTATATAGGAAATGATCTTAAGTCCGTGAATGGCGACGATAATCCAACCAGATCTACTTAATATGAAATATTAAGTGTTATATCTATATAGAGAGCACGATGGATGTTATCCAAAGCAATATGATATTTATAAAGGAAAACTCAACATATCATTTAGATTCGTTATACATAATAATTTATTTTTATGAGCTAAACTAGCTAATTTCATCAGACGACACTATATTCCTTCTATTCGATATAAATATTTTCCCGAAATAAACATTTCTTTAAAATGAAATGGAAAACTTGTAACATGATTTAAAACAGAGACCTTAGCCTTATCTCAATTGGGGCTCTCTAGACCGGTCTAAAAGAGGTCATTATTCTTGGATAGTGACCATAAACTCATTACACGCCCACTCACAGGTACATGAATACCTATATCCGTAGAACCATACATATTAACACAATCAGGTATACTTACTTGTATCCAAATACACACATGTTCACGCTTCCACATATGTACATACAAATCACATATGTACATACAGAATCAGAGTAAATGGTATTATGATTATTTAGAAATTCAATATTAGGTCGACAGAGTAAATGGAGCTATAATTATTTACGAGACCAAAAATTGATTGGACAAAGTAAATGTCGTTATAATCAGTTACAAACCAAAGATTGATCGGACAGAGTAAATGGCATTATAATGTTTTCAAGACCAAAAACTGATTGAACAAAATAAATGTCGTTATAATCAGTTAGAAATCAAAGATTTATTGTGTTATATTACTGCTGCTACTGCTGGAAGACAACAATCGTCTTGACAGACAGCATCAAACAAGAACATGTATATATAAAATTATAAACTAATATTTTTTTATTCTTCGTCGGTGACGGTTGTGTAGAGGAGGAGTGGCCGGATTGAGAATGTGCACACGCAGGAGCTTTTGGCGAGTCCTTATCAGCAGGGTTTCCCTGTTCTGCCTTTCTTTCTCTTTCTCTCTCTCTCTCTGTCTGTCTGTCTCTCTCTATGTGTGAGTGTGTTCTGCCTTCTGTCTGAAACCTCAAACTTATATAACTAAAAGCTTCCACGCATCCCTGCCTCTTCGGACTGTTCCTTAATTGACTTACATCATCTTTGTTGGTCATTGCCTTTCAAACATTTGTTGTCACCTTGGGTTTTCTGTCTCATATCTTTGTCGGCTATTGCATGTGTTTTTTACCTTTAATGTCGATCATATCTTTTTCGGCTATTGCCTGTTTAAGCTACGCCATTCAATCTTTCTAGGGACACATATTTACGGGAAGCCAGGTCGACACATACTTTTTTAGTTTAGGTTCAACATTTTTTACCTTTTGCACATTTTGGCCATTGGAGTGGATTGTTTACATTTGCTCCGTAAAACATCTAAGATCTAAGATGGTTGCTGAGTTACGTCACAGAAATCAAATCACGCGTGTCAAATGCGGCTGAAATATTTTTATTAAAAAAAATGAGCCTTTATATTTAATTTTTCTTTCTAAAATTAAATGTCTACATTTTTAAATATTCTTCGAACATTTCTGAACTGAGAGCGTAATAGTTTTTATATTTCTAATTTCAGTAAAACAAAATAAATATTTTTTTATGTTAAATTCATTTAGTCAACAAAAATGTAAATATTTTCCCACGTAATTTTGAAACAAAAACAAACGCAATGTTGTTTACAATGTCACACAAAGCATCAAATCACGTTTACGCAAAACAAAAGAAAATAGATTTTTTAATGGAATGTTTTAATAATTTTTAAACAACAACTTTTTATATAATTATTTTTTATATAATCGAGTCCTACTACTAAAATGTTCTGAGTTGCACGGGCAATGCCGGGCTATGATGCTAGTCAGTTATAAACCAAAGATTGATAGGACAGAGTAAACGAAAACAAATATTGATCAAACAGTAAAAACAAACTGTTGATTTGAAAGAAAAAATAGTACTATAATTAATTAAAAGTCAAAGATTGATTGGACAAAGTAAATGGTGTTATAATCTATTAGAAACCAAAGATGGTTCTGACGGAGTAAATATTTGTATAACAATTGTGTTATAATCTGATAGACACCAAACATTGAGTGGGCAGAGTAAATGGTGTTGTAATCAGTTAGAGACCAAATATTGTTTGGACAGAGTAAATATTTGTATGATATATAATTTATATAATTGATTTTTAGCTCCGTAATTTCTCATTTATTCAATAAAACGAGCATTTTGATCATATATCTGTCTATGTTTCAGGCTTCCATTGAAATTCGTAAATACTTTAATTAGGCTTTTATTTTAACTTTGCAAAATCCAACCTCACATCTATGTCCTAGCATAGTAGGTCACAGTCGAAATATTGGAAATTATTTGTTAATATCTAAACCTGATATTACTTGGATTCTATTCTTTATTTTTTGTGGTCCAAGTGATAGAAAGTCCCATTGCATATTCAAAATTTCATTTATGTTACCTGACAAATGTTAGCACAGACATTGTAAATGAGGACGAAAAAAATCACAACTGTTAAATACATAATTAGAAGCCATTCCGTCTGCTTACAGAGAGGAAGCTGGTTTATTATACACATATTCACTGCAATATACCTAATGTATAATATGTCTAATATTTTCAATTGGTGATTTGAATGCGCTCTGCTGATTATGGGACTCATATCCTTTTTTGTTTTGATTTTATTATCCTTGCACTTTTTTCTTCCTGTTGTAACTCCAAATATAAGGAACAATAAAATATAACAACACAGTTATACAGATAAATATATTTTGAAACACATCAATATTCGGATATATATATATATATATATATATATATATATATATATATATATATATATATATATATAAAGCACGCAATGTTCAAAACATTAACTTAAAACAGTGCTCAGTATAAAGAAGAGCAATGTATATTTATTTCTAATTGTACTTTAGAACATGTACAAACTACAAATAAATACAAAATTGTACATTTTGTTTCGATATTGAAAGAACAATGTCTTATCAGGTAGTTAAAATGATGATAATAAAGGTTTTATTGTAAAAATTTTTTAAAAAACATACCACTTCCTGTTATTTTAGGAAATATTTTTCTAGGAGGTAAGAAGATGTTAAAAAAGAGGGGAAAAAAGAAAGAGGACAGAAAAGATGAGAAAACAAAATGAGAAATCAAGAAAGGGAAAAAGAAAGAGAAAAGGGAAAAGACACTGAAGAAACAAAAACAAAGAGGAAAACGAGGGAAACCACTGAGAAGAAAAAGCTAATAGAAACGGCTAAGAGTGAGAAATTTAAAATTTAAGCAAGAAATGAATTGTAGGCAGATATAGATATCCGTTACATGGTGTCTGTGCTCAAATCTTTTTGCATAAAAAAAAGAAGCAGCTGATAGCGAAGAGGAGAACAAAGAGGAAAAAGTGAGAAAATGCACAGTGGGAAGAAAGGGGAGATACAACAGAAACGGCTAATTAATAGAAATTTCAAACTTTGGCCGGAAGTGAATTGCAGACAGATACAGACGTCGGTTACATTGTTTCAAACTAAATTCTTTGGCATCAAAAAAAAAAAAAAATGATGAAATCAAATACAAAAACAGAAATTATTCATAAAACGTAAATAGCTTGACAAGGACCTCCAATCCGTCGTGGAGTGGGGTAAGAAATGGCTCGTAAATTTTAATGCTTCCAAAACGAAGCTGCTATCCATCACAGACAATCGCACCTACCTCCCATTAGCATGGAACAGGCTTGCCTCCCAGAGAATAAAACACTACGCCTCCTTGGCCTCACACTCTCAGCGGACCTCAAGTGGAAAGACTATATCGAATCCATTGCTAAATCCGCTGCTATGAAAGTCGGTTCTCTGTGCAGGTCCCGGAAGTTTTTCCCGTCTGAATCTATCCTGCACATATATAAATCTACCATCCGGTCGTGTATTGAATGCTGCTGCCACATCTGGTCAGGTGCCCCTGCTATTCTCCTCGGGATTCTTGACAAAATACAACGGAGAATCTGTAATGTGATCGATACCGACTTGGCAGAAAGCCTGCAGTTATTCTCTCACCGGCGTGTCATGGCTTCCCTGTGCCTCTTCTATAAATACTTTTACAGCTTCTGCTCCGATGAACTTAGATCACTGGTGCCCCCTAGGTACGAATTTGCACGAGATACTAGATTAGCAACTAGGTCCCACCCTTTTAGAGTGAAACCGATAAAATGTAACCGCACTTTCTACTCCAATAGCTTCTTTTCTCGAACTTCCCACCTGTGGAACTCCCTTCCCATACTTGCTTCCCCGATAGCTACAGTCTCTAGGAGTTTAAATGTAAGGTCAATAGACACCTCCTAACACACTAACACGCATCCATTCTCTCAAACACTGTTCCCATCTACATCCTTACCCGTCTATCACCCTCTTTCTGACATTTCCTATATCTAACCACTCTTTCTCACCACCTTCCCCTATGTAACCCCCTGCGCAATAGTGCCAGTGGAATGCCTTGCTTGAGGTGAAATGATTAAAAAAAATTTAAAAACAAAACACGAAGGTATAAATTGTGATCGATTAACTGCCTTAAATTTTAATTTTAGAATTAATTTTAATTTAATTTCTCTTAATTTAAATTTAAATTTAATTTTTAATTTTAATTTCTTTTATTTTATTTCTCCAATTTATTATATTAGCGCTAATGAATTTATATCCCACTCGATCATTCTAAGAAGTACTTGATTCCTTTATCAGTACTTTACCTTTACGAGCATTACAACAGACCAAACGTGAATTATTGCTGCTATATGTCTACTGAGGCTTTTTTCGGTTAATTCTAATATCCTAGGAAGTACTTGACTCGCTTTAGATGCTTTACCATTACAAATTTTGCTTTTTTATTTTCCAAAAATGTTTATAGCACCTCTCTGGCTACTATACTGCACTAGTACATCAAATCAATCAAAAATTAATGCAGAACAATACACGCGAACAATAGTAATACAAAATTATCAATATGAAAGGTGACACTCTTTCCGCCTCTCTACTTCCTGCGATTGTGTTTCTGTTTCTTTTTCATTAATTCTGTGCAAAGAGGCATTTTATCCAAAGTAAACTCTAAATTTGTCTCTTGAGTTAGACATATTGATGATTAAGGCCAGAACGCAATTTGCATTAATTTTTGTTTGTTTTTGACTGGGTATGACACGTTGGCGTTGGGCACTATGACGTAGTGTAAGGGTTATCGCTAGAACAACTATGACCGAATAGCGAGGTCGAGTCTCACTAGGTTCTCCATAATTTCGGCCTTATATCACATCTAAGCCACAATTAACTCACCATTCCGAGAAGCGTAATTGCATAACTTATAACTACAAGATAATTTATCTTGCGCGTATTTTTGTCACCTTCTAAAATTTTCTGCACATCTCAGACTCTAATCATATCCCCCAACTTTTCAGTTGGACATTAACTCTGTTTTTATCAATCCCTTTTATTCCTTGATCCTTTCTTAATTTTTTCCATTATTTTATTTATTTCTTCGAGTGCAAACCCAATCAACTCTCTCTCTCTCTCTCTCTCTCTCTCTCTCACACACGCGCGTGTGCGCGCTTTCACTCTCTCTGTTCTGTTCTGTTTTGTTTTCGACCAGAAACCCCAGACTTATATAAATTAAATTTCTTTTGCATTTTTGCCTTTTCTAGATGTCGCTTAATTGATGTCAATCATATCTTTGTCGGCTGTTGCTTTTCAACCCATTGTTATCGAATATGTTTTCTGTCTTTCATGTCAATCATATCTTTGTCAGTCAAGGCAAGATATTACATAGCGAAGCAGCACTAACAACGATATAGTGATCTGTCCCTGAAAGGGATATATATATATATATATATATATATATATATATATATATATATATATATATATCATTCGAGGTAGTTAAGCGGTTTAAGCAAGTGTAAACGGGTAGGACAATGTAGTACGTAGACGTAATGGACGGTACTCGTCGTATGCAGTATCCTGAGACGTAGGCGTAGTCAATAGACGCAGACCAATAGTCGTAGACCTCTAGACGTAGATCTCTAGTCAAAGATCTGTAGATCTTTAGTGGTAGACCTATGGACGTGAACGTCTATGCGTCATCGCCTTAGTCGGTATTCATGGTTGACACCAGCCAATCACATTACTGTGAGGTGGAACCATGGTGTATGCATATACATTACATAACCTCCTCCTGAGCTAAAATTTCCCGTGAAATTTAGCTTCAGTATTTCCTCTTTTTAGGGTCTGGACATAATCAATCGACTTCTTTCCTAATTCTTTTTCGCCTCAATCCTCCCTTTCGAGGTGACGTTTGACACACTGGTACTTCTGGCCTTGGTCTTGATTACCTCCAAAATTGGCGAATGTTGACTTGCTGGAACGGTAATTTTAAATATGTCCTACAGGGCTTTCATTGGAATTTCTTCGGTATTTTCCGTGACGTCTGTAGTGTGTCTGGGTCTCAATTGATTCCAATGTCTTTTTGCACCGAAAATTTTCCCCTTTTATGTCATATGACCTGTCCAATCCTTTTGGTTATAATTCCTTCTTCCCAATACATTTTTGCAGCCCTAAAGTTCTTGAAAAAACTTTTTCACCTGGCTAATACGCTTTAGTCATCTGGTTTTGTTTTTTCGCAGTTTTCTTCGCCGGACTAGGCAACAGCCTGTCAAACACAGAGCGTATTTTTCCTCACAAAAATTAACTCTGCTGGCGATAATCCTGACGTCGTATTCGCGTTTGGTGTGATCCAGTATACTGCCAAAAATTTTTGAATACTACTTTCATTCGTGTTCACACCTTGACTTTTCTTTAACGCTCATTTAAAGATGTCCACGAAATTTTTCGCCTGTCCATTCGATCTTGTAAGTTATACTGGTGTTTTTACGTGACCAATGGTCAATGATTAACAGAATTCCTTGAATTCTCTTCCCGTAAACTGTGTTCCATTGTCGCTGGCTAAAGTTTTGGGGAGACCAAAGCGACTAAAAATTACATTTCATTCTTGCTTTTTTCATTTTTTTTTAATGAAATCATCATTCTCCGCTGCTTTTTTCACGTCTTCTAGCATAACCGGTAGTTCTCTAATAGTATTGCATACCAGATTCGACAATTCACTTTCGTCCCTTATCGCCGCTATTACTGTTTCTTCCAATGGTTCCATATATTCAGGTATTAATCTTGATAACCCATCGGCGTAACTTAGCTTTTCTGAAGGCACATACTCTAATTTGAAATTATAATTCAATAGAATTACACCCCAACGCTGTAGTCGATTTGCCGTGTGAGTTGGTACACCATTTTTTTCAAATATTGATAACATATAGAAACCTGTGAATTTTTTTCACAGCGTAGATTATTGCTAAGCTTTCTTTTTTTAACTTGACGTTCTCGAGGCATGTGTTATTGGCTTCTTAGATCTCTCCTCGAATTCATGAAGCAATACAGCACCTCGTCCCTTATTACTGGCATATGCTGCTACAATAATTTTCCTCTTTGGGTCGAAATGCACTAACCTTAGGTCTGCTCATAGACAGCTTTTTTAAAGTCTGTTCGAATTCTTCCGACCATATCCACTTTGCGCCCTTTTTCAACATCTCATTTAAAGAAGCTCTCATATCATACACTTTCGAGATATAAATGATATAGTAGCTTACCAATCCCAAGAACGCCTGGAGTTTAGTCACATTATCAGGTGCTGGCATATTTTTTATAGCCTCAGCCCTTTCTGGATCCGGTTTTCTTTCTTTACTGTCAATGATCTGTCCTAAATATTTTATCCTCTTTAAGAAGAACTCACATTTTTCAGCAGTCAGCTTGAACCCGTATTCCTCAATTCTCTAAAATACTGCTCTAATATACGTTTTGTGCTGGACCTAGTTTTCACTTTTAGTCAAAATATCTAAATATGCGATTGCACACTCCATACCAGCCAACACTGTATCCATTATTTGCTGGAATAGGCTTAGCGCTACCTTCAGTGCAAACGGAAGTCGATTTAGTTTAAACATCCCTTTATGCGTGTTTATTGCCAGATACTTCGAATATTCTTCACTGACTTTAGTGAATATATCCTCAGGAGACAGCAGAGTGTACGCAAGATCTTTCAAATAGTCATTTAAATCTGTCGAAAAATCAGCACACTGATTTTTTGGTTTTTCTTTTTTATATATACGGCTGGAGACGCCCAATCTGAGTAATCGACTTTCGAAATTACGCCACTTCTCTCCAACCTTTCTAATTCGTCATTTATTGTGTCTAGTGCTGAAAATGGTACTTTTCTCTTTGGACTAAAAATTGATTTAACGTTTTCTTTCCGTTCGAAATTGACATCTGTTTTGTGCACAGACCTAATCCTGAAAAGATGCGCGGAAATTCGTTTTTCAAATCTGTAATGAATGTTTCTGTTTTCTTTGTCTTATCGTTCTCTCTGACGTTAACTTTGTTGCAGAAAACATTTACCGGTAATTCCCACAAGTTAAACAAGACAGTCCAGTCTAAACCAAAGAGGTTTTATGTTAATAAAAAAAATCGCTGACAATCGTCCGTTATTTTTGTAGCGTAATCTTCGGATCCTTTTCGATGATAGTGAGTATTCTTGGCCTAATTTCTTTGTTCTTCGGTTTCGTTAGCCCCTGAACAAAAATTAGACACTTGAACATGTCACTTGACAATTCCTTCAATTTAAACAATTATCCTCTTTTACATTTAGGCACTTGCATCGTGTGTGAAATAGGCTATATCTTTTATGGAAGATTTTCGACAAAATTTCCACCGTTTCGCTGAACGTAATTTCTTCTGGTTTCTTTGGGAAGACTAAATTCTGAAGCCACTTTAATTACTTCAGCAGTTTGTTCCGTTATGCCAACGTATCCAATTAATGTATACAATAAATTTTTTAAATCCAACAAGAGGGGGGCACTTACTTTCTGTCAGCGTCGCCTAAGTTTTTTTCTTTTCTAACGTTCCTCGTTAGTAAGTGTTCAAACAAAAAATGAGAAAAACTTATTTCTGTAAGTGTCAACGAGTTTTTCTAACATTCTTCGTTAGTAAGTGTTGTTTTTTCACTTGTGAACTGGTTTCGAATTCTTCGTCACAAACTGATATGTCCCAGAAAAGGATATATATATATATATATATATATATATATATATATATATATATATATATATATCGTTCGAGGTAGTTAAGCGGTTTAAGCAAATGTAACCCAGTAGAACAATGTAGTACGTAGACTTAATGGACGGTACTCGTCGTATGCATTATCCTGAGACGTAGGCAAGGTCAATAGTCGAAGACTTATGAACGTGGACTTCTATGCGTCCTCGCCTTAGTCGGTATTTATGGCTGACACCAGCCAATCACATTACTGTGAGGAGTAACCAAGCACGTCAAAAGGAATTTTGTGTTAGATTGTTACAAAAATAATGGCCGTTGGAAGTCTTGTATTTCGAAAAGCGTTTTGACTTAGCCTTCACGGTATATATTAAGTGAAGTTTTGTATACTTAATACTGTTTTCTTTAAAAAATTATTTTATTCTTGAAGCATAGAAACCTTTATGAACATTACTTTTCTTGTATAAGTTAAAACTTGGGCACAGTGTTTCCATAACTTCTGCCAATAGCATCAGAGCATGGGGAGGTGAGTCTACAAGTGACCAGACAGTGCGAAGATGAGTCCAGAAATTCTGTATTGGTGATGAGAGCCTTGAAGATGAAGAATGCAGAGGACGGTCATGCAGTCTCGACAACGAAAGACTGCAAACAGTTGTTAAACAAAATCTACGTCAAAGTGTCAGAGAAACATTTCAGACGTTTGGTGTCAGCATTGCAACAGTCTCACACAATTTGCAGAGTATTGCCAAGGTGAAAAGGCTCGATAAATGAGTTCCTCATGATCTCAACGAAAATTAAAATCTTAGGAGTTTTGAAGCGCGTTTGATGCTTTTTCTGCGTAACACCAATGATCTTTTTCTTGACCGAATAGTCACGTCATGAAAAGTGGATTCGTTATGATAACCTTAAACGATCAAGTCAGTGGCTTGATCATGATGAGTCCCCCAAACATTTCCCAAAGACAACGTTGCATCAGAAAAAGATCATGATGACTGGTGGTCTGTAATTGGTGTTATCCACTACAGCTTTCTGGAAGCTAATCAGAGCATTAATGCAGAGCTTTAATACAATCAATTTTGCTGAAATGCATGCACATCTACAAAAAATGGTGGTTCAATTCTTCTCTACGATAATGTGCGAACACATGTTGCAAGAAAGACGTTCAAAACTCATAAACTTGGGATACGAGAGTTTACCATGTTCTCCATATTCTCCTGATCTTTCACCCACTGAATATAAATTTTTAGGAACTCAGTTACATTTTTTAAATGGTAAAACTGTTAGGGTCACACCAGAGGTAGAATAAGTTTTCAAAAATTTCAGCGAGGAATAAATAATCTCATCGATCGATGGCAGAGGTGCATCGATTCTCAAGCCTCGTATTTTGACAAATTGCAACATTCTACAGTTAGTTTTTCAAAAATAAAATTATATTTCTAAAATCGCCATTATTTTAGTAACAAGCTAATATTTACATAAGCTGTCACCTCATTATTATTTAATCTTGGCTAATAGTAATTCTTACCTATAAGCTCACATTCTTCATCAATCCCTTTGTAATCCATCGTATCATGACACTGTTCTAATAACTCCTTAGGGACAAATAATCTGGGTCTTATTTCCTCATTTCTACCATCGTGTCATGACAATGTTCTAATAACACCTTAACACCTTAGGGACAAATAATCTGGGTCTTATTTCCTCATCTCTACCTGTGAGATAATATAACAGCTCCTCACGTAACATGGTGTCATCTGGTTCTACCTTAACTCTGGTGGCATTGATCTCACTGCCTTTCTGACTTTGTTTTATTATATATCTCCTGTAGAGGGTCACTGATGACCCACGGGGTCTCTTCTACTCTAAACTTTAACACAGGATGGTCTTTTAAACTATGGGGATTTATCACGTAGATTTTGGTATGCCCTATCATCTATTTTTGGTTTCAAATCCAACCTGACTGATTCAGATTCTAAATGGCTAAGAATTCTTGACAATAAATCAGCATATTCAAAACTCAAGGTCTCAAAAATTATAATTAAAAGCACTGGTATACCTCCAGTGAAAAAATCAGTAAATTGAATGATCAACTGATTGTTTTATTTACAGCCTATCACAAAAAATCCTGTTAATCAATATTCCGATAAAAATTTTCAAAAGTGAGGATTTTATCCTTTTCTAGAAACTGTGCCAGCGCATCATTTTGCACATTTCTCACAGAAGCAGACGTTTTATTTGTAGGTTTTGGTTAAGGACTAAATAATTAAATATTGATAGTGGATTTCTGGGTCAAACTGTTCTTGTAAAAATCATTTTTTGATCATCAGTTGGAGAGTGTCTTTCAAAAACAACAGTGAGGTTCTCTATGTACTGTCTTTAACCATCTTCTGATCTTGGGGAAAACAAAATGCACAAACTCTATTTTGTTAATCATACTTACAATGACAACATGTTACATAACAATTTTGACTATTTTGAGAAAGATTTTAGGGAAATGTTATTTAAACTAATTTAATATTAAAAAACAATACTGTAAGAATATTAAACTGGTTAATTTTATTTTGATAATTGTATTCTATAGGAAAAGAAGATGATCGATCTTCCCTCTCGATAAAAAAATGATTATCCAAAAATTTTGATGAGGAAGGTTCAGTTCACTATGTAATGTTAACATAAAACATACGCTGACCAGTGAAATCATTTGGAAATCCTTTGGAACCATGTAATTCCTTAAAGATGACACAAAGTAACATAAGATGACAAATTTCTTTGTTCATACACTCATACACTTTTAATTCTTAATTCTGAATCCTAAATTCACTAGACCTTAAGGTTTACACATGTTCTTCAATAATGAACATATTAAGTACAAAATTATTTTTTTATAAATAATTTATGTTTTTATTTAAGAAAACAAACGTGTTTTTTAAAGTATGTTGGAGTTTTCTGTCTTTTGTAAATAAATAGAAGATATAAAAATGTAACGTTTTCACTGCAAAATTTATGAAAAACGACACTTATTAAATAATTTAGCACATAGTTAATGTCAAAAATTAAGGTCAATAAATTTATTGATATTTTAAAACTATTCTTAGAAATATGTCACAAAAATAAATGAAAAACATTGTCGTGTCAAAACCTTTCTCTACATTTTTTGCGAATATTTTAAACAGTGAAATTCACAAAAAATATATCATTGAGAATTTTGTCACAGAAGTTGACTTATTTTTTATGCTATTATATTTCATATTAACAAATATTTTGACAATAAAAATCATTTTTAAGGAATAATTTGTTTCCTTTGTACGTTGATACAGTCCTTGTAATAAAAAAATGAATAGCATAGAGAAAAATATTAAATTCAAAATTAATTTTGTGATTTCTAAAGAATAATTTCATTGGAAACAAAGAAAAGAACCCTGGTCTGTTACATGATATCTGTAATCCTATATAACAGCGAATGATAGACATTCTCTTCAAAGATGAAGCAGAGACTCGAAGCAACAGAAATGTGGTTATACAGATGAATGCTGAGGGTAAAATGGACTGAACATGTGAGCAACCACAAGGTTTTGGAAAGGATGATATTTATCTTCCTCCGAACCTAGGCGGAATGTGGCCTTTTTAACGCGGGGAATTTTTATTTTTATTTTTTTAAATTTTTTATAAGCGTTTCACCCCGAGCAAGGCATGTCACTGCCACTACTGCGCAGGGGGCTACGTAGAGTGGAGAAAGGATGATTAAATATAGGAAATGTCAGAGGGTGGGTGATAGGCGGGTAAGGATACTGAGAATGAGGGTTGGGTAGAATACATATAGCTCAGTCGAAAATTTATTGTCTAATGTTCCCCAGACAAGACTTTACCCTTCGGCGGAGTCACGACTGGGTTACTCTTCGCCCGAAAACAGTGAGTCGAACAAGGAAAGTGCTCGTGCTAATGCACGATACAGAATACTCAAGGTTTTGGAAAGAATGGAAAGAAAAAGGAAACTTACATTTATCATCAGAAAAAGACAGTTGAAGTTTCTGGGACAGGTGATGAGGAAGGAGGGCTTGGAAAATTTACTACTTACAGGATATAGAAAGAAAGAGGGGTAGGGGAATACAGCGAGTGATATACTTGATGGGCTTAAGAAAATGGATGGCAGAGAAAGTTTTGGGAGAAAAAAACAAGAAAAAAGTTATTAAGAACTACAAGGGGTACGAAGATGTGGAAAGCCATGATCGCCTACCTCTTGAAAGGACATTACACATAAGAATTGCATTTGTGAATTTTACATCGCAATGTAAGCTTAATAAAATAAATATGCTAGTTCAAATAAAATAAATGCATTATACTTACTTCTGTATCTTAAATTATAAACTTAAATTAATCCAAATAATAATTCAAATAAATAATTTAATTTCCTAATCCAATTCTAGCAAAGAACTTTTACCTGTTGGTCCCCAGTCACTAATTGGTCTCAAGGCGTTGTAAAACATCATTCTGTTCGCAGAAAGTTGAAAATGCAGCTGAAGCGAATTTAGTGCCATTATCAGAAACTAGTATCTGTGGGACTCCATATGGACTGAAGGTTTGTTTTAACCTAAGAATTGTTTCATCTGATGCAGGTCACCTGAAAAAATTTTGGCCAATTGTTGTAAGCATCAATGAGGATGAAATAATACTACCCCATTTTTACGATATCAATTCCCGGACGTGTCCCCAATTTTGTTACGTGTTATTTGTAACAAAAGAAAAAAATGATTGAACCAAACTGAGAGATAAACCACAGACAAATATTTAATTTACAAAACACACCAAATAAAATATTTACAAATATACAAGTTTGTTGCATTCAAAACAAGAAAACTGGTGAGTGTTACGAGGAGAGAAGGGGAAGGTAAATTAATTTGGCGAAGAAGTTAAGTGCTATACTCTTTGGAAATCCTTAAATAAGTATATAAAGAATAATTATTAGTTTGGTCAATGAAAGAGTCAAAAATATGTATTTACCCATATAGTTCCATGAGGTACTCTTTCAGGCTTTAGTTAGTCGACGACTTCTTAGAGATTCTTTCGGCTGGATATACATCCTGAATCAAAGCCGGAGTTGATAATGTCAGCACATCCTGTTAACAACTAACTACTCACTGCCCAAACCCTATTTTTATAGGGGCTAACACGTAATTTGTATGTTTCTAGAACCTTTCCAATTCTCTCGAACCTACTCGAATTTTCTCGATTATTCTAGTACCTTCCAAACGTTCGATTTCTAATTTCCTTATTTTTACGACTACTTCATGAATTAAAACATTTTTGAAAGAACAAGTAGGACTCAATAGAATCCCTTGCTACAACTTTTTAGACATTATTATTATTTTTTTATATATAAATGCATCCTCGTAACACCCATAAAAGGGTCCAGTGAAATCTATGTCGTAAGCCTCTCACTGCTCTGTCGCTGTTTCCATGGAAAGTGTTCAGATGAACTACATTCCACAAGTTCTCACTTTTATGCACCTTGTAGTGAACCACTCACATTCTCTTTGTATTTATTTGAGAGGCGGAATTTCCATTTAAGCAGCTTCTTTCCCCCATGAACTTCTGCTTTTTGGAACCAAATCCGAAGGGGATGCTTTCCAGATCACTACAATCTTAACCTGTCTAAAGTTAACCATTATCTTCTCCAAACAAACAAGCAAACTGTGCCTCTTACTCTGTAATCCCCTACTTCGGGTGGCTCTCATGCCTTGTATACAGTGAACATCAGTGTAAAAAGAAAAACATGATTAATAACCTTTTAACACTTAATAGCTAGATCACCACCATAACAAGAATTCTTTTTAATGACTACTTTGCTAAGAGATTTTCAGCACCACTTACAGTTATATCCTCATTGTAATAAGATTTTTAATGAATCATTCGCTAAGTATCTTTCTGCAGACATTATTTTTTTAATCGACTCGGCTAATTATTTTTGATCACCTCTTTTAAAATTTTTAAAATATCTAAATGACTAAGAAATTTTCAGCGCCCCTTCATAGTTAGATTACCACTATAAATAGAATTTTTAACGGCTCATTCTCTAATCTGACTAATCTGAAGATAAAGTACAGCAGACGGAATTAGATCATTTATGAATTGGTAGAATGAGCCGAAAAAGTGCCAGCACTTAGATTGAAGTAAAACTCTATTTTTGGTCTAATCTGACTTTTGTAAAGATAAAGAACGTCATAAGGAGGTTGATATTTTCTGGAATGGTAGAATGAGCCGAAACAATGCCACCACCTACATAGATGTAATGCTATATTTTGCTCTATTTGACTCTTCTAAAATTAAAGCGTGGCAGAATGATTTAGGTAAGTCCTGGAGATGTAGAATGAGCCGACCATTTTTTAAACTTTTTGCAGTGATGTTCATCCTGTACAAGACCCAGGGGTTATTCATGGTGGTTTGTTATAGAATAAGAGGCAAAGATTATGCGGATAGTTAGGGAACCCTAGACTTGAACAGGTTGAGATTGTAGTGATCGTGTAACTATCCTCTTTGCTGTTATTTCCACAGGGCATTGGTTCGCCGAAAGAGGCTGCTCAAGTGGAACTTAATTCCCACCTATGGAGCAAGATGTTAATAAGGATGGTTTGCTATAATGTGCGTCCCATGGAAGTAGTGATAGAGACGCGGGAGGCTTGCTATATCTAGTCTATGAGTGAGGGTTTGCAGGATGGAAATCAATTTGTCATCCACAAGGACGTTGAGGCACTTTAGGACTCTATCGCGACTGGCGTGTGAAGATTGAGCAGTTCCTGCCCAAATATGACTGCGACGCTCCAATTTAGAACAGATGAAGTTTTGCGAATATGTAACGAGGAAGAGGGGATTGGAGAATATGATACTCACAGGGCAAATAGACGGAAATAGAGACAAAGGAAAGCAACGAATGACATACTTGATGTGCTTGATCAAATTGATGGCAGTGCAGGATTTGGGAAGAGTAACAAGAGAAACAAGGGATAGGGAGATGTGGAGGGCCATGATCGTCTATGTTTTAAAGGGACAAAACGTATAAAAGAAGTCGAAGAAGGGGAGAAACGTTTACTGCATGCTACCTGTGCAATAAGGTAATTATATATGAATGGATTTTTTCACGAGCCCGTATGAGAGACGAGCTCTTTGTTGTAAACCGCATATGGTTCCAAAACATTGCTGTGAATAAACAATCCAAGCATACAGTTAAGGTGGATACATAACAAAATGTTTGGTAATGCTTTTGCTTTAGCAGTAACGTTTGCGATTGGCTCCGACATTCTAAAGTTACTTTATATTGGTGGGATTATTTTGTGAACCGGATGCTATTCACGGACCACTGCGCAGAGACGATCTAAAAATTTGCTTATGGCTCCAAGAAAACAAATAAAGTCAACAAAATAGTCAGTGAAGCAGAAAGAAAAGGAGGTATGATATATCAAAATAACATTCACTGTATTGCTGTAAATAAAAAATCAATGCAGACAGTTAAGGTGGATACATGACTCAGTGTTTTGTAATGCTTTTGCATTTTTGGTGTGATTATTATTTGAACTGATGCTATGCACGGGCCACTACGCAGAATCAGTCAGTTAAGTGCCATACGTGACACACGCTTGGGCGATCATGTCTCGAAAAAGACATGACTGACTGGGCAGTTAAGCCACTAAGAGACAAGGGGTTATTTGGTTTTGAAGAATTAGAAAAAGAGAAACATTTATAAGACCGAGAACAAAAGAAGAGTAATCTGAAAGACAGTAGATATCAATTGACATTATATTTGTATTTTTGTAGAGTAAAGTTGAATGGAAAGCATGGAGCCGGAAGAGTGTTCCATAAGCATGTGCGAGAAAAGAAACTGTTGACTTTCAAATTGTGTTTTAAAGTTTTTGCTCTGTCAGTGAATCAATAAAATCTTCTCTAAATTCTTGATTGTCTCATCATCTTCAATTTATAGGAGTATTGATTTATATTGATTTATCTAGGATGTATGTATTTATATTGATTTATCTAGGATGTGCATTATGGTGCAGTGGAAATCGACTCGGAACGATAAATCGGAGAGCCGAGTTCGAATTCTATTTGAATTCGCTGCATTCACTTACGCACAAATACCCTTGGGAAAGGTATTAATCCGTTTCTTCCCTCCAGTTATGGATTAAATAATAGGACAGATTGGGTTCTATAGCCTTGGCTGCCAACCAGTCTACCACAGAAAGCAATGGCAATCTACTGTGGGATAATCTTCTGTCCAATCAGTCATGTCTCTTTCGAGACATGATCACCCAACCGTGTATCACGTATGGCACTTAACTGACTGACTGACTGATTGATTTATGATCCACTCTAAGGAAATTTTCAGGTCTCCAGTGGCAAAATATCGAAACGATTCTGGCGGCATTTCAACATGAGCCAATTTCTTCATGCTTAATCGATCTTTTTTTAGTCGGTAACAACCCATACAAGGCAGTAAAGCCAGGAAGACACAAGGGGGATACAAGAGAGTGTAGAATAATTAGATTGCGAGAAACATTAATAAAGAGCAGGAGGAGGAAAGAGTAAACAGGAAGACAGTAGATATTTATTGACATTGCATTTAAAATGTTTAAGATGAAAGTTGACTGGAAAACATGGAGCTGGAAGAGAACGTCATAAGCGAGAATTGCGAGAAAAGAAACTGTTAGCATAGAACTTATGGTTAGATCTAACCAACTCAACAGTAAATTGATGAGACTCCGTCGCAATTCTAGTACTTTTTACAATTTACATACAATGACCATGAAATTATTCATAGAAAAGATACAGGGAGGCAACTTTACAGCGGTGGAGGGGGAGTGACGGAAGACGGGACACCAGGTCAGAACCAATAATATTGCTGATTCTTCTTTGGATTTTATCTCTAAACATATAGTAAAAGCACCGGACCATGTGACGGCAATATTCAAAGCATGGACGAAATTTAGAAATAATATAAGGAGAAGAAAACATAACTAATGCGAGAGAACAATAAAAAACGGAATTAAGATGACAGAAGATAACGATTGACACTGCATTTAAATTTTTGAAGATCAACGTTGACTTGAAATTAAGAAGCCGGGAAAGAGTTCCACAAGTGAGAGAAGAAACTGTTAGCATAGGACTTATAATAATATGAGGAGAAAACATGATTAATGAGAGAGATCAATCTCTTTTTGATAAGTTTGATATAAGTTTAAAATTATTCATTTTTAAATATTTTTTATATGCCGGATATTTTTGCTTATCATTTTGATGTTTATAACCACACCCAGTGCACATTGTTCTATCTTTTTTCTCTATCACGTATGCATCCATTTCCTCTACCAGATTCATAATTTTGCTGTTTTAAATTTCTAAATCGGTTCTTGTTGCCGAGCAAATTCGACAGACTGTTCTAGTGAGAACTTTCCCAGTTGAAAATTCATAAGAGTTCTGTCCTTCTGTATAACAGTGAATGTTGGACGATCTTATGAAGGAGGAAGGACAGGCTTCATGAAGCAGAAATGTGGTTCTACAGAAAGATACTAATGGTACCATGGACTAGGCACATGAGCATCGATGAGGTGTTGGAGAGGATGCAAATGAGAAGAAAACTCATACTTAACATCAGGAAGAGACACCAAATGTTCCTGGGACACGTAATGAGGAAAGAGGACCTAGAGAATCTAATACTCACAGTACGGATAGTGGAAAAAAGAGACAGGGAAAATAGCGCGAGACATATTTGATAGGTTTGAGCAAATGCTTGGCGGAGCGGGGTTTGGGAGAGATACTTAGAGGAAAAATATTGAGAGCAACAAGAGACAGGGCCAAGTTGATGTCCATGATCGCCTACGTCCTGTAGGGACACGGCACTTGAAGAAGGAGAATTTGCCGATACTTCTCATTTCGAAGGCTCTTCACTAATTTCATTTGAATCATATCCACTTCGGTTAACTGGTTTTCTGACCCCAGTTTCTCAAATTCACATTATTTAGCGGTTTGTTTTAAACGAAGAACATGTTGAATATTGGTTCATTCACTTTTTGAGAAATGTTCACAAATTTAGTCCTCTCTGTATTCACTCGTTTTCTTTTGTGTGTTATGTTTTTCACTGTTCACTCATATCATCGAACATAATTTCCTCGAACTGTCTTTCAGGAAAGGGAATAGAAGAAGGTATGCCCCAAAATGACCAGCGGCCTCAAGTCAGTGGTAATTCAAGTTCCGTCGTGTAGTTGCTTCGAATTCTACTCCAAGCAAGCCCGCCCATCGAGGTCAATATGTAAGACCTTTTTTTTCACAATTTGATGAGAAAAAAGAAGATAAAAATGAAATCAGTGATTTTTTTGACAGTTGTGATTCTATCGTGTAAGTGTCTACTGATATTTTTTCCTCCAAATTTAATTAAACACATTTTCTGTTCGTAAATCTTTCACGATGAAACAATATTTTTGTCTGTTTGCTGTGATTGGATTTTTTATTACAAATCATTAGAAAGATTAAAAAATGATTATTGCAATCTTGTTGTTGCAATTTTTATTTACTAATTTTGTTTTCCTTATTTGTATTCTTTAGGTACCGCCAGAAACGAATAAGTTTTTATTTTAATTATTTTTTATTTAGGAAGAAATTAAAAAAAACATTCAGACAATGATCCGATTAAAATTTTTAGAACTTATTCATAAATGTCTTAGTTGGGTTTTCAAGGCGCATCTTCTATTACATTTTTAGCTGCCCAAAACAAGGAAATGTTCGAATGTGGGCGATCGGAATTTTTATCTTGTTAGAAAATTCTCAAGTGTGAAAACTGCGTAACAAGCAATAAACAGTATTGTCTTAAACTCTGACTTAAAAAAAAATAAAAGATCGCCCCAGCAAAAGGAACATCCACTTGAACTCAAATTTCTCCGTCACGGAAATAACAAGTGAATACACGATAATTTCCATTGTGTCTTATCTGCATGTTCAACGACAAGAATCACTTCTTCCGGCTATACCAGAGCAACAGGTCTGATTATAGCATTTTAAAGCGATCGACACATTTGTAAAGAAAAGTTAATTCTCAGTTTTAAAAATCTTGCAAAAACAAAATATGCATCTCTGACACATTATTTTTTGAAAATTAAGAAATTTTATGTTAAATAAATCTGATTTACTCAAGTATTATATATTTGTAACGTGAAATTTAGAATAAAACTATTTCATAATCACAGTTGACCTGTCCGCCGTATATCAAAACGTGTTGACAGGTTGCTGATTGATAAAAGTGTATGGCGTTCACGATTGACTAAATTATACAATTTTTTGGGGGGGGGGGGGGGTAAGGGGAGAAATCTCTGACTTTTTAATTTGCACATAGAAATTACCACACTAAAAAAAATTCAAATACACACAAAAAATTTAAATAATTTTAAAAATATGAAGGCCAAACGATTTCTTTTAAACTTTTCAATTTTTTATAAGGCAATATCTGAACTTAATCTAACCGAAACAAATCTTTGAAGTATTTAAAAATATTTCTAAAACTTTATAAATTATTATAATTAAAAAATGAATTTTTAGAATATAATTGATAATCGAAACTTTTTTTTTCTTTAGACTGAAAAGTCCTTATTTTTTATTATTTATTCAATCAATTAAAAGCTTATAAAATTAAATAATATCAGTTTTAATGCATTTTTTTTATTTTACTATTTGGAGCAGATTTTCGGAAACAGGCCAAATGAAAAAAACTTAGATGATTGATATTACCCAATGAGTCCTGCGTTTAACCAATGAAACCATTTACGCAACAATGTAAAATTAAAATTTCATAGATTTACGTGGAGTGGGTAAGAGATGCAAAATAGTTTTTACCAAGATTTTAAAAAAATTAATAATTTAAAAAATAATTTCATTTGTGAATGGGTATGAAAATTTCACTAAAATCCGATAATTATTTGATTTTTGCGAGAATTTTTAAATTAATGTGTTTGTCACCGGAAAAAAAGTGAGTAATGTAATAATACTTTTTCCATTGTAAATTCTCGTAACGTTTTGCTTACCCGCTAACTCAAATCAAAACAAGATTTTCTGCCATTTTCAGTTTCACCGTGCTATAACGGCCATCACTGAATTTGTCTATCAATCTTTAGGTAAAAATGGCGAAGCTCGGGCTGTGGCTCTAGATATCTCAAACTTTCAATAGCGTTTGGCATTCCACGCAAGCTCAAGGCTTACGGTGTCACGGGACGAATATTTTGTTTCCAACCCAATCGTTTCTAACAAATTGTGCAATGCAGATGAAGCAACCATTTACTCCTATCTTTGTAGCAAGTCTGACAAACCCGACAAAGTAAACTTGGTGACTTTTAAAAAATATATACATTTAAAATAAATCTTTTGCATCACCAAATTAGAAGATTGGTGAATTATTTTTATATTAACTATTATTTTTTAAGCTGTAGACACCAAGAGAATGCTTTTTCAAAAGGAAAACTAATTCATGTTGTTTGTAAATTTTTCCTTTGGTTAAAAAGAGGTTCCATGTAAACGATTTATTCCCTCTAATGGTAAATCAACAACACTGGAAGAAATTAGTATTTTCTATTTTTTGAACACTGAACAACAGAATAGAGTAATTTATTAATTTGTTTCATAGTTAAAAAAATTTAATTAAATATCCAGATGCACCAAACACATGGATTCTATGTCTGATTCTAGTCTTTTCATTAGATATTTAAAATTGGATGCTAAAAATTTTAATCTTAAAAGAGTGGATAATCCTTTTCTTTTTTTACTTCTTAAAGCGATTCAAATATCAATCGATATCTTCAGTTTTCTTAATTACTGTTCTTTTATTATTTTCTCTCCTTAATTATGCTTTCTTATAATAAGATCAGTCCTTCTTCTCTCGCTTGTGGTACTCTCTTTCGTTTGCTTACTTCAGTCAACTTTGATCTTCAAAAATTTAACTGCAATGTCACTCGTTATCTCCTGTTTTCCTGAAACCAGTACTGTTATTGTCCATTCTCTTTAATAGCAACTCTCATTTTATTGCACCCAATTACCCCCCCTGCATCTTAGTGGCTTTATTGCCTTACTTGGGGTAAAATGCTTAAAAATATCGATTAAGTCGTTTTGAAAAAATCAGTGGACAGAAAATGGGATATGCTTTTTCTTGTTATTAAGTAATAAACTTATCCCTCCATAATTACTACACAATAATAGAATAATTAGTAAAAAATATATTTTAAAATTCAGTTGTGTATCTTCCGACACCAATGATAATAGTAGAATATTCTGACATCTTTGACAGCGTGTGTACATTAATAGTTATTGGACATAAATTGATTTTTCCCTTTATTATTAATAATCAACTGAGCCCAAGAAATTCCTAAATATTAATGATTGAAGAAAAAAATAATAATTAAATCTCTTCAATATAAAAACCTAACAAAATTCGTTCGCCGTGTCGTACCAGTTTTTACTTGTTTGATTCTATCTTTCACATTTATAAATTTACCATTGATCCATACATTGAATACTGTGGCCATATCTGGTCTGGTGCTTGTGCTATATCTCGAAATTCCTGAAAAATTCTAAAGACGACTTGAGTCATTTTCTCATGAGGTTTCATGGCTTCCCTGTGACTTTTCTATAAATACGCCCATGGCAAATGTTCTGTTGAGCTTTTCTCCTCGGTGCCTCGATTGCATTAATTTAAGCATGCTACAAGATTGGCAACTAGGTCTCACCATTTTATTACTAAACTAACTAGATACAACTGTAAGTTTTATTCTAATAATTTCTTTTCTCGCACACCTCGTCCGTAGAACTCCATTCAAATTTCTTGTTTTCTTGCAAACTACAATTTTCAACATT
Organism: Ascarosepion bandense; assembly: GCA_037127315.1. NCBI lineage: Eukaryota > Metazoa > Mollusca > Cephalopoda > Sepiida > Sepiidae > Ascarosepion > Ascarosepion bandense. Next base: position 525,364 of record JBBBDQ010001249.1, on the reverse strand, counting down.
TAAATGCGTCGTTCAACTGCCTTCTTTTGATTTATAGAATCTGTTCTTTTTTTGATCTTTCTTCTCACTAAAATCTTCTCACTCACTTTCCAGCATAGTAATGCTGTTACGTTCTAGTGGTATTATCGTCTTGCCTTGCTTGGGCTGAAATGATTAAAAAATAATGTCATATTGCATGTGTAAAAAGACTATGAATAAAGACAAAAAAAAAATTTCCTTCTTCCTCTTCCTCGAAGAACTTTATCAAGGTAAATGTAAAGAATTTATTTTGCAACATTTATTTATAAACAGAAGTGGAAGGCAAATATCGTTAAGCTTTCAAAATCTTAAATTTAAGAATGCTTTCAAATATTCTTAAAGTTGAGGTAAACTAAGGAAGACGATAAGTGATGTAATTTATTGTCTAGTAATAACATTTACTCACTTTTGGTTTTGAGACATTAAATTACAACTCTTAGTGAAGGACCCTAACTCACAAACCAGCTACTAAGGTTTCGCTGTTAACAGATCTTCATGCTGCTGGAGAAGTAAATAAAAATTCCCAAATATTTTAAATAGACGTTGAAAGCTATATATTTTCATATTTGTTTTCGTTATAATCAAGTATTTATTTTCATTCAGGTTCGAAGAGCGACAGTACATTTTATTTAATTTATTTAATAACTAATTCTGTTTTTTAAGCATTATTGTTATTAGCTTTTTCTTCTGGTATTAACGATAATTATCGGTGTTCATTTTGAAACCTTTGGTTTTTAAACGAATACTTAAATTAATTACAGAGGATATGTCTTTCTCTTTATTGTCACATTTGTAACTTTATTATTTTATAACCGACGCGCACTTTAAAAGCGACAGTTTCGTTTATCTAATTGTATGTTTCTACTGACCTTTTGTGGTGTTAACATTTTGTAGTATTTGTTTCTGTTGAGATTTTGTTTACAAGGTCTCTCCGTAAAGCCATTATATAATTCGTTTCGGAGTCCGTCCACTCCAACAGTTGAATTTCTAAGCGCCGCTTACATATGGCCCTAGGCCAAAAGTATGGGACACCCAGTGAGCATCGAGCTCACTATTCATTTGTAATAGTTTCTAATGAGACAAGCTTGCTGACCATTACACCACGTCGAGGCGCCCCTCCAATCCAACATTTGCCATATAAATTATATTATCTCCATGAAGAGGACATAAATCGTTTTTTTTTTTTTCGTTTGTTTTTTGGCAACAGCCTAGAATCCATTCCATTTCAGATTCGGAATATATAATTTCACTTTGTTTTTCTTTTACCGCCCTGAAAAAAGTAGGTTTACTACTGTAACTTAGCTTAATATAATATTTCTTGAAAATTAAGCACAGAGCTGATTTCTTTGCGTAATTTTTTTTAATACATTGAAAAAGTTTACTTCAACGCTGATTTTTTACTATGATTATCTTTTTTATCGTTTCAAACCAAGCAAGGTGGTAATGCAACTGGTTCGTTGGGGCTGCATAAGAGAAGAGTGAAAGTTTAAACAGGAGCAGAGTGAAGAGATGAAACGGTTACAGGGGACTCATGGGAATACCGGTGAGAGAATAGTTACGAGGGTAGAGTGAGAAAGGAAAAGAACAAAATACGCGGAGTGATGGGTAAAGTACGAGAGGAAGACTGGAGTGAAATAGTTAAGAGTTGGCAATTGACATTGCATTTAAATTCTTGCAGATTGTAGCCACCAGCAAAGCAAGTATACCGAAGGGAGTTCCACAGGCAGGTAGTGCGAAAAATTAAGTTGATGGAGTAGAAGTGGTGGCTGCATTTGGTTGATTTAACTGTAAAAGTGTTGGAAATTGTTGCCAGTTTGGTCGCTTGAGTAAATTCTTGTGGGTTGGGCACCAGTGAGCTAAGCTCGTCGGAGCAGAAGCCATGAAAATATGTGTAGAATAGAGAGGGAAGCCACATTCCGCCTGTGAGGAAGTGGCTAGTGTCGGGCTGTCAGGTAGGGACCGACCTCATTGGAGATTCTCTTTTGGGGCCTATCGAGAACAGTGAGGTGAATAGTAGGGTCGCCCGACCAGATATGATAAATGAATTCAATGCACGGACGCATGGTTGCTTTGTATATGTACAAGATAGACTCAGGCGGGAAAAACTTCCTTGCCCGACACAGTAACCCAACTTTCCTAGCAGCAGATTTAGTTATTGATTCAATGTAATGGTTCCACTTGAGGTCGGAAGAGAGGGTGAGGTAGAGGAGGCGCAGTGTATTACTTTCTGGGAGAGTAGCTTGGTCCATGCTAATTGGTGGGTAGGAGGAACTGCATGTGGTAGTTGACGGATAGCAGCTTCGTTTCAGAAGCATTACAATTTACAAACCATTTCTTACCGAAGTCTACCACAGAGTGGAGGTCCTTCTCAAGATCAGCAGCGAGGTTATCTTTGTTCGCCTCGCCAGATTACTTACTGAGGCGGGAGTAAATAGTAGCATCATCAGCTTAGATGGCTACTTTGGATTTGATCAACTCAGGGAGATCATTTATGAAGAAAATAAAGAGCGTCTGGCCTAGGATAAAGCCCTGGGGAACACTGTGTTCGTATGGTAGGATGGCAAGACAGGTCCGTTCAAGACGACCTTCATCGTGCGGTTTGATTGAAAAGATAGGATCAAACCAAGCAAGCCAGCGTGCCAGACCCTATCAAATTCTTTGGAGATATCCAGGGCAACAGCTCGAACTTCGCCAGTTTTATCGAGTGCTTGGTATATGTACTCGGTGATGGTTGTTAGCATATCAGCAGTAGATCTGGTAAAGCGGAAGCCATAGTGTCTATCCGAGAATAGTTTATGGGCACATTTATCAAGACAATGACGGGGATTCCGTCGCCTTCGCTAGCCTTATTGTGGGTGGGGTCAAGATTTGAAATTATGTTAAATGTCAGAGGGGGGATTGCGTAAACATCTCTCAGTTGAGCCACAGTTCTGAAAGGGAAGTCGGATGCGAAAACACCAGACGAGTAAAATGTGGAGTTTGAGGAGAATCTGCGAGCAAAGCACTCAGTCTTGTCCACAGATGCCGTGAGGACCTCAAACGTATTAAGGGAGGGATGGAAGATTTGCTGTTGTACAGCACATGTTTACAGTGCTGCCAATAGTCTTTGAAGCTAAACGTGCGCATCTATACGCTGCTTCATTCTCTCAGCAAACAACACCTTAGCATCATTCAAGATGCTATTACACTCATACCGAGCTACATCATCGGACGAGATCGTCACGACCAACAACAGCGACCAAACCAACAGTACAACCGGGCGGCAGTGTCACAACTGGGAACGTCATGGTTGTCTGACAGATTTTGCGACTACATCACCTCTTACATCTGACCGCCTAGCTTTGCAGGTTGCAACCCCCTTGATTATTATGCGTGGTGTGTCGTTCAGTGAGAGACCAACAAATCTCCTGGTAACCCTAGAGATGATCTGAAGGAAACGACTATGGTAGCATTCACCAAATTAAACAAGGAGACCGTACAGAAGAGATGCAGGAGATTAAGAAGTATTAAATAAATTTACTCTTTAGTATTTCAAGATATTTTTGTGTTAAGTACATTTGTTAAAAGAAAATATCAGTGTCATTTTCAGTTTTGCATATTTTGGACGACAATTTACGTAGCGCATACTGGAGAACGCTTAAATTTACACAGCCTAGTTACCATAGAGTAGAATTGATTAAGACATTTAACATGAAAGTATTTATAGAAACGGTATAGTGTGTATATATATATATATATATATATATAGAAACGGTATATATATATATATATATATAGAAACGGTATAGTATATATATATATATATATATATATATATATAATGGGACAAACAGCATAGTCTATATATATATAGAATGGGAAACTTTGAAAACAGTCGCTACTCCGGCATATACGCATCGCTCATTCAATAATGAATTAGAGCACTCTAGCCATTGGGCGTGTATAATGATATACGCGCTAAAAAGTCAGCCTTCTTCTACCGAACGCCCAGAGGTAAAATCGTCGACTGACGCCAATTCGTTCGGGTTTCAATCCTGGGTTAAAGAGCGATCGGAGTCAAACCTTATTGATGAGCTGTGATGGAGCGAAACTGATCTGTCTGCGGATGACTCTAGTATATATATATATATATATATATATATATATATATATACTAGCAGTATAGCCCGGCGTTGCTCGGATGTAATGAAAGCTTTAAAACTAATCCATGGTCCTGGAGCTCAGACTCTTTGGACGTGGGCACGAAAGACTAAAAAGCAATAGTTGTTTCCAGTTAAAGCGAAATCGTAGACTGAAAGAAAAATGAATGGATATAAGTCAAATTTTGATTTCCTGGTATCGATATTAAATAAGTTTTTTTCGTCGTAAACTGAATTTTGAAGGCTAAATAAGTCCTCTGAGTAAATGGTATCATGGTTGAGACTAAGAACTACAATTATACCTGCTGACAGCCAAACCCGAATTCATACTAAAATAAAAGGGCTGAAAAACTGATTTTGATCAGACCCGGTAGGATATCGGGGTATCGATTTCCAATATCGGAGTCAAATAAGTCATCCAATGATAAACTAACCTAAGTAAGTCTATGAGAACTTATCGTACCCATCGGGAGTAAAATTGCAGAAAATGAGCCATATTGATGGCTGAATATCAGTTTTTGATCAGATTCGATGGAATACCGGGGGTATAGATTTCCGATATCAAGGATATTATCGATTTTCTGCACTATTGTAAGAACTGCAACCTTGAAACTTCTGAATATCGTTTCTTATGTTTTGTCAATTCTTTGAATGTATCAAATTTGATTAAAATCGGACCACTCCTTCTCTAACCCAATTTTTTCGATTATCCAATTTCGATATTTATCGGGGGTATCGCGACACAAAACCTAGCCAAGAACACTCGCAGACCCTTATAGGACAACTGTGTAAATTTTCAAGAAAATCGGTTCAGCCGTTTTGGAGTCTATAGGTAACGGATACACACACACACACACACACACACACACACACACACACACACACACACACACACACACAAAGTTCCATTTATAAATAAGAGAGCGTGGCCAAAGCTGAGACTGGTCAACACTTTCTATCCTAGACCTAACTAATCAGATTCACTACCTAATCACTCATTACAGTTTGTTCATTCACCACAAGAGCTCGTTCATGATCTCCCACTTATTTACAGGGGGGAACTAAAAGAATGGAAAAAGTCATGACCAAAATTCGTTTAATCTTGTAGTGAATGACTGTAATTATCTTGCCTCTCCCCATTTTTTTCTTTTTTTCTTAGCCGATGAAATAAGCCGGTTTACAATTTAATTTGACTCAGTCCCAATCTGTCTAGTATTGAAGCTATAACTTTATGTTCGACTGCCTGAACTTGCTTTTGTGTGTCAACGCCAGTTTTTTGTTTAAACCTTTTGACATATTAATGTTGATATGTCTTGCATATATTGCTTCCTTGATTTATATTCTTTTTGCCTTGTTATTTTCTTTTCGTTTTTTTCTTTTTATTATCAATTCTGTTTGTTGGACAATCCTGCTATTTATATTTTGCATCTGACCAAGGCCAAAATTACAAAGAAACAAGTGTAACAATGAATAACTAAGGCAGTCGTGGGTTTGCAAATAAAGCTAAGACCATTGTCGAAATGGGCAAAGATATTGTATTTGAGAAAGAGAAAATGGAACGTCGTCTACCACGTGGTAGGGATAAAAAAAGAATTGGCGGCAGGTGGTGGTCAGCAACTGTCGATGTAATGCAGGAGATCTTATCTGAGGTAAAGAAAGAGGACCCCGTGACCGGGATTTGGCAGATCTCTAAAACAAAAATTCGACTAGCTGCAATACTAGCAGTATTGCTATAGACGTGGTCGTAGAGATTGGTGGTTTAGTCACCAAAGATGCATAATAGCTGAGAAAAAAGTACGATTATAACCACATCAATGCGACTGAATTGGATGCTGTATAAAAAGGGCCTTACTTTGGCCTAAAATATAGAGTTAAGGACTGATTTAGCCACAGTACTAAGTTGGATGAACTCTACTGTAAACAAAGAGTTTGATTGTCAATGAGTTGAAGATGTTCCAGTATGCTGTCTAGGGACCAGAGAACTAGAACAGTTGCATTGTAGACATTATGTGAGAGTAGACAGGAGTCGATGTTTTGTCCGACGAGTCGACCTAAAATGCGAATAAGTCCAGAGGGTGGTCAAGAACTGCATCAGATGTCAATCAATTGACTTTACTCAGAATGTGCCTGATCCTTGTAAGATTGGAACGACAAACAATTGGAGAAGCTTATTTGTCACTATAACACATTATTGTTTGTGTGTATTTGTCAGTGATTTACTGTGGTCCTGGGCGACTGACGATATGGAGAGAATTGCGTGTAGAAACGGCAGCTGTGATTGCAAAGGACTGGAGAAAGTGATTCTTGAACGAGGTAAATGTTATAAAATTACTTGAAGTGGTACTGCAAACAATTATTTGTGAATTCAAGTTCTTTTTATAATTGTGAAATGTCTTTTAATAAATATAACCTTTTGCATTTTATTGTTTTGGCCTTTTATTGTCCATGTGTGTGTGTGTGTGTGTGTGTGTGTGTGTGTGTGTGTGTGTGTGTGTGTGTGGCAACTAAAATACCATTTCAATTTAGTTATGTCTTGAGAAACGAGTTTTTCTTGTGCTAAAGTTTCTTACTTTTCTTTCTTACCTGTCATTTTTTTAAACCATTTCATCCTAAGCAAGGCAAGAAAGTCACTAAGACACAGGGTCTTATCGAATGTGGAACAATATAAAATATAAACATTAAGGAGTAAGAACAAGAATGTTATTTAGAAAGAGCATATCGACTGACATCGCATTTACATTTTTGAATACCGAACTTCACTGGAATGCAAGAATTCAGAAGTTTCCCAAGTGAGGAATACGGGAAAAGAAACTGTTACTGTATAACTTATGATTACATATAGCTGTGGAAAAGCGACTGAAGCCGCGATGCCAGGTCATGACCAATGACATCACAGATTCTTAGGATTTTATCAACAATCTCTAAATATATAGTAGGAGCCCAATACCTACTACATTTTATTGGTGTGTTTGTACTTGTTAAATGTATTCGTCCTGTGCGTATTAGATTCTCCAAGCTTTCATTCCTCATTCTTTCTCAGTGCCATTTACTTTCAGGATGTATGCGATCATGGCTTTCGACATCTCCCTGTCCCTGGTGAATCTTAGCACGCTTTCTCCTTTCCGTCATCCACCTGATCAGGTCCTTCAAATATGTTATCCGCTGTTTTCCCCTGTCTCTTTTTCCCCTCTATCTGGCCTGTTAGTAACAGGTTCTCCAAGCCTTCCTTCCTCATTGCATGTCCAAAAAACTTTAGTTGTCTCTTCCTGATGCTCAATATTAATTTTCCTTTTTGTATTCATCTTTTCCAAAACCTCATTTCCCATAAATTTCAACTTTCTCTTCCAGATGTTAAGTATTTCCCTTTTCGTTTCCATCCTCTCCAAAACCTCGTCATTGGTCACATATTAGGTTATAGTCTTTATATTATGATCATGTGGTTGCAAGCAGAAAGTAAAAAAAAAAAAAATCTAAATCTCTAAAAATGCTTTCTTTTGAGTTCATGCCTAATGAATAGATATTCATTAAAAAGACCTAAAATGTTAATTATTATGTAATATAAGACCTAAAATGTTAATTATTATGTAATATAATAATTAACATTTTGAAAACTAAATGATGACTTTTAATGTCCGTGTTGACTATCTGTTCAATAAGGAGAATTTCACGTGTTTGTGCATGTAGAGGAGAAGCGTAGTGTTTATTCTCATGGGTTTAGAAAGAGTGAATTAATTATAACAATATATTTGTTATAAACATTTTATTGTAATTATTTTTTAACATGACAATTTATTTCTATTTATTTATTTTATGAACACGACACAGTGACAGTATGATTATTTTTTTTATTTGTGCATTTCTTTATGGACTCGATAAAATTAATGAGAACAGTTTTTTTATTCATAAATTTATTTACTAAATTATTAAAGTATATATGAACCAACGTTAAGCAAATCGTTGTTATTTACTATTTTATAAAAGTTAGAATCAATTGGTAATTAGCCGATGTTTTACTAACCATTCAAAAAGTATAAATAAACAATCTAATAAATAATGTTTTTTTGTTGTTGACAATTGTCAGGAACAAAGAAAATTTATAAATTCACGTTCGTATGCTGAGACTTTATTAAATTTCTAATCATAACTTTTATACAATTAAAATTGCGGAAGACTGAAAAGTAGTTAAAATAAAAGCAGTGTCATGGGAAAAACCGTCCTTTGACAATTCTTTTTTTTCCGGACACGAAGTTATGGCAAAACGCATAGATTTCTAGTTTTTAGCGTATAGTAGTTTGTCCGTTATATTTAAGTGCATTTGTGTGCTGAAATATATTAATTGACTTTGGCCTTGTTAGTAGATAGCCTACTATAAGGGGGATATAAAACAAGAAAATCAATTGTGTATAGAAACAATATATATATATATATATATATATATATATATATATATATATATCAATTAAGTTTTTTTTACAAATAAAAGTAATGACTTTTGGTTGGTACACATATCGTTAAAATGTTTATATCGATAACTGCCGAAAAGAGTTTGTGCGTAAGTAGGTGTAAGCATTTGTTGTTGTTTTTTTAGGAGTGTCTTTGATGTCTCCGCTCAGTCTCGCGGGTAAGTGGCTCAGAGAAGGAGAAGATGAGAGAGAAAGGTGAGGCGACATAATGCGATCGCTTGACGTGGTCAAGGGACGTGATAATTATGCTCGTATTTTCTCAACTGGTGATGCTTCCTGTGTCGGCCTTTTATTTCGTCTTTGGGGCTTCAAACAAGTCATTTGGAAATTCACACCGGATTTAATTTTGGGCTTCCCATTGGACGATAAACAAAATTCATGTCGGCCCGCGAAAAGAGTCCGTAAAAAGAATTTGATATTTATTTATTTTTGGTTTTTCACCGGAACATCTGCGTGGAGCCTAGATGCGCAAAGACCAGTTTTGGTCATTTGTTATCTGGATTTCTGAGGGCAAACATCTGGTCCCTAGTATCACCACAAGCGAAATACTTTTGGTATAAGAAAGAAATCCACCGATTTAAATTCTTATTAAAAGAAGATGAATTTAAACATTTGACATTTTTGTCTTTCAGCAGTTTATATCTGATCTATAAATAGAAAATCAGTTATTGGACATAATTGAATATATATATATATATATATATATATATATATATATATATATATATATATATATTGTAAAATAATTAATTCAACATTTTTGCGACACAGAATTTCTAATCTCTCGGAATCATATTTTAACTATGGCTCCATTTTGTCATATTTCTGATAATATATAATTGTTCATCTAAGCGCAAAGAGCATGAGTCATTTAAAAACCTTTTCTATTTAAAATGGAAAATATTTATAAAAAAACACGAATATTTAGGTCGTTAAACGACCTATGCCCGTTGTGATTACATGAAAAATTATAAATTATCAGAAGTATGAAAAATAAATATATACTGAACTTTAGAAAAGAAATGACAGTGTTCTGGGGACAGTATTTAAGCTTCACACTAGATAATAATCAAAATTTAGAAAAACTATAAAGAAATATAAACATCGATATACATGACAAAAATCGATAAAATAACGAATTAAAAATACCTATGGCTTTATTCAAACACAAATAGTTTTTAAAGAGTAAAGAAACAAAATAAATAACTAAAAAGGCAAGGTGGGTGCGAATAAAAATAAAGATGGTAGTAATTGTATATACAAAGAGGAAATAGAGATAGACTCGAAACCCTTTTATCACGGACGCGTTAAGAATATGACCCTGTAATTTGAGAACATAACTAGAAGCTTTTTATACCTCGTAAATAATTAAAAAAAAACAAAAAAAAACTAACCCCTTGAAAAAACATTTTCCGTTAGTCACCATCAAAATGGTTGCTTGAAGATGGAGTCATATGATTCCGACACATGGGAAATTGTGTTGTGAAAATGTTGAATTAATTCCATTACAATAATATTTAGCTCTACTTTTGTATTGAGTACTGTCAAATTATTAATAAACTTTAAAAAACAATAATTTTCTCATCGTTCTTTCGTTATATATATATATATATATATATATATATATATATACACACACACACACACACACACACACACACACACACATATATATATATATATATATATATATATATATATATCCTTGTGCAAATTAATTAAAACAACTACTTTTCTTTCACCATTCGGTCAGTTTTAATCCCACTGGTTTTGCAGGGTGTAATCAATTTCTGCTTTTTTTCCTCAGATTTGTTGTGGTGTGCAATAATATGAATCGATTTTAGGGATGTATGATGAAATTTGTTTCGCCATGAAAAATATTGTATCATTCGTGATTGCATCAGATTTTTATCATGCCCAGACACTACTGTCTCGACTTTCGATTAATTGTCCGTTAATTGTCGATTAATTTGCCTCGCCTTAGTCGGTATTTATGGCCGACACCAGCCAATCACATTACTGTGAGGGAGAACCAAGGTGTATGCATATTCATTATATAACCTCCTCCTGAGCTAAATTTTCCCGTGAAATTTAGCTTCAATATTTACTCTTTTTAGAGTCTGGACATAATCAATCGACTTTTTTCCTCATTCTTCTTCGCTTCAATCCTCCCTGCCGTGGTGGCGTTTGGCACACTGGTACCTCTGGCCTTGAGGTCGGGATTACCTCCAAAATTGGCGAATGTTGACTTGCTTGAACGGGAATTTCAAATGTGTCATACAGAACTTTTATTGAAATTTCTTCGGTATTTTCCGTGATGTCTGTAGTGTGTCTGGGCCTCAATTGTTTCCAATGTGTTTAGCACCGAAAAGTTTCCCCTTTTGTCATATATGACCTGTCCAATCCTTTTGGTTATAATTCCTTCTTCCCAATATATTTTTGCAGCCCTAAAGTTCTTGAAAAAACTTTTTCACCTGGCTTATACACTTTAGTCATCTGGTTTTATTTTTTCGCAGTTTTTTCACCGGACTAGGCAACAGCCTGTCAAACAGAGCGTATTTTCCTCGCAAACATTAACTCTGCTGATGATAATCCTGGCGTCGTATTCGGGTTTGGCGTGATCCTATATACCGACAAAGATTTTTGAATACTACTTTCATTCGTGTCCACACCTTGACTTTTTTTTTAACGCTCGTTAATTTTCCGCATGTCCATTCGATTTTGGAAGTTATACTGGCGTTTTCACGTGACCAATGGTCAATGATTAACAGAATTCTTTGAATTCACTTCCTGTAAACTGTGTTCCATTGTCGCTGACTAAAGTTTTGGGGGAGACCAAACGACTAAAAATTTCATTAAGTGCGTTTATTGTATTAGTTGCAGTCGGATGTCTGCACTTAATTTCAGGCCACTTAGTGAAATTGTTCACAATCATTAGATAATAAAATCTATTTATGGGCCCTCAATTGTCGATATGCAATCGAGTCCATGGGACATCTGTCTTTGGCCATGGTTAAATCATAACCGGTGGATCCCTTGCTGCCAGTTGACATCCTCTGCACTGTTTCATCAAGTTTTCTATGTCTTGGTCCATCCTCGGTCAAAAAGTATAACTTCTCATTAGAGAGTTCATTCTCGAAATCCCTGAATGGCCAGTGTGAAACACTTTCTTTTCTTTTTTTTTTTTTGCAGAGTAGCCGTCATTACAACTATCTGCGTATAGTAATACCTGTTCACAGATTGAAAACGGTGACACACTACTTCCTTTTTTGGATTTCTCGATCAACAGGACTTGCTTTTTCATTTTTTTAATGAAATCATCGTTCCCCGCTGCTTTATTCACATCTGCTAGAGTAACCGGTAGTTTTCTAAAAGTGTTGCATACCAGATTTGATAATTCACTTTCGTTTCTTAGCGCCGCTATTACTTTTTCTTTCAATGGTTCCATATATTCAGTTATCAATATTGATAACCCATCGGCGTGACTTAGCTTCTTTGAAAGCACATATTCTATTTTGAAATTATAATTCTATAGAATTACACCCCAGCGCTGTAGTCGATTTGCCGTGTGAGTTGGTATACCATTTTTTTCCCCAAATATTGATGACAGCGGTTTGTGATCTGTTTGCAGAATAAATTCTCTTCCATATAGAAACCTGTGAAATTTTTTCACAGCGTAGATTATTGCTAAGCTTTCTTTTTTTAACTTGACGTTCTCGAGGCATGTGTTATTGGCTTCTTAGATCTGTCCTCGAATTCATGAAGCAATACAGCACCTCGTCCCTCATTACTGGCATATGCTGCTACAATAATTTTCCTCTTTGGGTCCAAATACACTAACCATAGGTCTGCTAATAGACAGCTTTTTTTAAGCCTGTTCGAATTCTTCCGACCATATCCACTTTGCGCCCTTTTTCAGCATCTCATTTAAAGAAGCTCTCATATCATACACTTTCGAGATATAAATGATATAGTAGCTTACCAATCCCAAGAACGCTTGGAATTTAGCCACATTATCAGGTGCTGGAATATGTGTTTTTATAGCATCAGCCCTTCTGGTTCCGATTTCCTTCCTTTACTGTCAATGATCTGTCCTAAACATTTTATGATTAAGAAGAACTCACATTTTTCAGCAGTCAGCTTGAACCCGTATTCCTTAAGTCTCTGAAATACTGCTCTAACATACGTTTTGTGCTGGACCTAGTTTTCACTTTTAATCAAAGTATCTAAATACGCGATTGTTCACTCTAAACCAGCGAAAACTGTGTCTATTAATTGCTGGAATAGGCTTCGAGCTATCTTCAATGCAAACGGAAGTCGATTTAGTTTAAACATCCCTTTATGCGTGTTTATTGCCAGATACTTCGAACATTCTTCACTGAAAGTAAGCCCCCGACAAGTCCAACTTTGAAAACACTTTACCTCCGTGTAATTTAGTGAATATATCCTCAGGAGACGGTAGAGTGTACGCAAGGTCTTTCAAATAGTCATTTAAACCTGTCGAAAAATCAGCACACACTTTGATTTTTCGGTTTTTCTTTTTTATATATACGACTGAGGACGCCCAATCTGAGTCATCGACTTTCGAAATTACGCCACTTCTCTCCAACCTTTCTAATTCGTCATTTATTGTGTCTAGTGCTGAAAATGGTACTTTTCTCTTTTGACTAAAAATTGATTTAACGTTTTTTTTCAATTCGAAATTGACATCTGTTTTTGTGCACAGACCTAATCCTTCTGAAAAGACGCGCGGGAATTCGTTTTTCAAATCCTTAATGAATCTTTCTGTTTTCTTTGTCTCATCGTTCTCTCTGACGTTAACTTTGCTCCAGAAAACATTTACCGGTAATTCCCACAAGTTAAACAATACGATCCAGCCTAAACCAAAGAGGTTTTCTGAACCAGGGAGCACATACACTTTTGATTTGTGAATTTTTTTCCATGAACGAAATGTTACATTTTAATTCACCTTTAAACTTCAGTCTTTTTCCTGACACTTCCCTAGCAATTTTGTCTGTGTTAGTCGACGGTGGGTAACCAATTTTTTTTCCATGTTTGCTCTTTTATTACCGAGAGATCACTTCCTGAATCGAGTAATAATTTTACGGTCTGTCCATTTATTTTTACATTGAGGTATTTTCTCCTTTTACCCTTCTCAATTTCGTTTTTCGACCAAACTACTTTCATCTTTGTTTTCGACTTTGCTTTTCCTTTTCTCTGTTTTGCCCGACAATATGAACTTCTACGGCTTAGATGTAAGCATAGACAATAGACGTAGACCAATAGTCGTAGACCTCTAGATGTAGTCAAAGACCTGTAAACCTCTAGTAGTAGACCTATGGACGTTAACGTCTATGCATCCTTGCTTTAGTCGGTATTTATGGCTGACACTAGCCAATCACATTACTGTGAGGGTTAACCGAGGTGTGTGTATATTCATTACATATTCATTACATCATATAGAAGTGATGAGACATTTTTATCTAATCTGATTCTTGTGAAATTAAATCATACCATAAGAAGGTAGATACTTTATGGAATGATATCATTAAATGAAACAGCGCCAGCATCTATATACAAATAATAAGCCGTTTTCGGTCTAATCTGACTCTTGTAAAGGTAAATCATCGCTAAAGGAGGTAGGTATTTTATGGTAGAATGAAGCGAAACAGAGTCAGCACTGATATAGAAGTAATAATCCGTTTTTGGTCTAATTTGGCTCTTGTAAATGTAAATCTTGACAGAACGGCGTAGGTACTTTAAGGAATAGTAGAATGTGACGAAACAGCGGCAGAACTGATATAGAAGGAATAATCTATTTTTGGTCCAATCTGATTCTTGTAAAGGTAAATCGTGGCAAAAGAAGGTAGGTACGTTTTTGATCGTAGTATGAGTCAAAACAATGCCAGCATTTATATAAAAGTAATGCTTAATATTTCGTCATATCTGAATTTTGTGAAATTTAAGCATTTCAAAAATAATTAGGTATTTCTGGAATGGTAGAATGAATCGAAACAATGCCAGCACTTACATAGAAGTAATACTACATTTTTTGGTCTTGTCTGACTCTTGTGAAAGGAAAGCATGTCAAAAGGAATTTGGTGTTAAATTGTTACAAAAATAATGGCCGTTGGAAGTCTTGTATTTCGAAAAGCGTTTTGACTTAGCCTTTACGGTATATATTAAGTGAATTTTTGTATACGTAATACTGTTTTCTTTAAAAAATTATTTTATTTTCAGACAGAAATATTCTTGAAGCATAGAAACCTTTATGAACATTACTTTTCTTGTTTAGGTTAAAACTTGGGCACAGTGTCTCCATGACTTCTGCCAATAGCAACAGAGCATGGGGAGATGAGTCTTTAAGTGACAGTGCGAAGGTGGTTCCAGAAATTTTGTACTGGTGATGAGAGCCTTGAAGATGAAGAATGTAGAGGACTGTCATGCAGTCTCGACAACGAATAATTGTAAGCAGTTGTTGAGAAAAATCCACGTCAAAGTGTTAGACATATTTCAGACGTTTGGTGTCAGCATTGCAACTGTCTCACACAATTTGCAGAGTATTGCCAAGGTGAAAAAGCTCGATAAATTGGTTCCTCGTGATCTCAACGAAAATTAAAAACTTACGAGTTTTGAAGTGTGTTCAATGCATTTTCTGCGTAACACCAATGATCTTTTTTTTGACCGAATAGTCACGTGAGGAAAAGTGGATTCTTTATGATAACCGTAAACGATCAAGTCAGTGGCTTGATCATGATGAGTCTCTCAAACATTTCCCAAAGCCAACGCTGCATCAGAAAAAGGTCATGGTGGCTGTCTGGTGGACTGAAATTGGATTTATCCACTATAGCTTTCTGGAAGCTAATCAGAGCATTAATGCAGAGCTTTAATACAATCAATTTGCTGAAATGCATGCACATAAGCAAAAAATGGTGGTCCAATTCTTCTCTACGATAATGCGAGACCACATGTTGCAAGAATGACGTTCAAAAACTCATAAACGAGAGTTTATCATGTTTTCCATATTCTCCTAATCTTTCACCCACTGAATATCAGTTTTTAAGAAATTAGTCACATTTTTAAATGGTAAAAATGTCAGTTTCAAACCAGAAGTAGAATTAGCTTTCAAAGATTTCGTTGCATCACAGCCAATGACTTTTTATCAACGAGGAATAAATAATCTCAGCGATCGATGGCAAAGGTTCATAGATTCTCAAGCCTCGTATTTTAACTAATTTCAACATCTCTACAGTTAATTTTTCAAAAATAAAATTATATTTCTGAAATCGGCCATGATTTTAGTAACAAGCTAATATTTACATAAGCTGTCACCTCATTATTATTTAATCTCGGCTAATAGTAATTCTTACCTATAAACTCACATTCTTCATCAATCCCTATGTGATCCATGGTGTCATGACACTGTTCTAATAACACCTTAGGGACAAATAATCTGGGTCTTATTTCCTCATCTCTACCATCGTGTCATGACACTGGTCTAATAACAATTTAACACGTTAGGGACCAATAATCTAGGTTTTATTTCCTCATCTCTACCTGTGAGATAATATAACAGCCCCTCACGTAACATGGTGTCATCTGGCTCTACCTTAACTCTGATGGTAGTGATCTCACTGTCTTCCTGACTTTGTTTTATTATATATCTCCAGTAGGGGGTCACTGATGACCCATGGGGTCTCTTCTGCCCTAAACTTTAACACAGGATGGTCTTTTAACCTATGGGAAGTTATCACCTGGATTTTGGTATGCCCTATCATCTATTTTTGGTTTCAATTCCTACCTGACTGATTCAGCTTCTAAATGCCTTGGAATTCTTGACAATAAATCACTATATTCAAAACTCAAGTTTTCAAAAATTATAATTAAAAGCATTGGAATGCATCCAGTGAAAAAAATCAGTAGATTAAATGATCAGCTGAATGTTTGATATCGCAAAAAATCCTGTTGATCAATATTTCGATAAAAATTTTCAAAAGTGAGGATTTTATCATTTTCTAGAAACTCTGCCAACGCAGCATTTTGCATTTCGCACAGAAGCAGACGTTTTATTTGTAGGTTTTGGTTAAGGACTAAATGATTAAATATTGATGGTGGATTTCTGGGTCACACGTTTCTTGTAAAAATCATTTTTTGATCATCAGTTGGAGAGTGTCTTTCAAAAACAACAGTGAGGTTGTCTCTATGTACTGTCTTTAACCATCTTCTGATCTCGGAGAAAACAAAATTCACAAACCCTATTTTGTTAATCATACTTACAATGACAACCTGTTGCATAACACTTTTTAACCATTTTGTGAAAGATTTAGATATCTAGAGGATTTAAAGTGTATGAACATGAAAATTTGTCATCTTATGTTGCTTTGTGTCGTCTTTAAGGAATTACATGATTCCAAAGGATTTCCTAATTTCACGGGTCAGGGTTTGTTTTATGTTAACTTTACATAGTGAACTGAACCTTACTCATCAAAATTTTTGGAAAATCATTTTTTATGGAGAGGGAAGATCGATCACCTTCTTCCCCATAGAATTTAATTATCGAAATAAAATTAACCAGTTTCATATTCTTAAAGTATTACCTTTTTTTTTTTTTTTTAATATTAAACTGGTTACTTTTGTTTGGGTTACATCTTTAACAAAAATGCTAGTAAAATTCAACATATATATTTTTAAATACCCATAAATAATTATCTTTTAAATCATGAAGAATAATATCATCGAAAATTATTAAATCAAATTTTTATTAATTTTTTTTAAAAGCACAAATTTCTATACAATAATTTTGAAAACTTCAGTCAGTCAGTTAAGTGCCATACGTGATACACGCTTGGGTGATCATGTCTTGAAAGAGACATGACTAAATGGGCAGAAGATTTTCCCGCGGTAGGCTGTCATTACTTACTAAGGTAGACTGGTTGCCAACTAAGGCTATAGAGCCTAATCTGCCCCGTTATTTAACCCATACCTGGAGGAAAGAGACGGATTAATACATTTTCTAAGAGTATTTGCGCGTAAGTGAATGCAACGAATTCAACTGGAATTCAAACTCGACTCTCTGATTTCTCGTTCCGAGTCGATATTCACGAGATGTGCAAAAAAATTACATGCGTTTTTGTTTCTTACAATGACTGTATCAACGTACAAAGGAAACAAATTATTCCTTAAAAAATGAATTTTATTATCAAAATATTTGTTAATATGAAGTATAATAGCATAAAAAATAAATCAACTTTCTGTGACAAAATTCTCAATAATGATATATTTTTTGTGAATTTCACTGTTTAAAATATTCGCAAAAAATATAAAGAGAAAGATTTTGCCACGACAATGTTTTTTATTTATTTTTGTGACATATTTCTAAGAATAGTTTTAAAATATCGATAAATTTATTGAATTTTATTTTTGACATTAACTATGTGCTAAATTATTAAATAATAATTAAATAATTTAGCACATAGTTAATGTCACGACTGGGTTACTCTTCGCCCGAAGACAGTGAGTCGGACAAGGCAATTGCTCGTGCTAATGCACGACACAGAATACTCAAGGTTTTGAAAAGAATGGAAAGAAAAAGGAAACTTACATTTAACATCAAGAAAAGACAGCTGACACATGATGAGGAAGGAGGGCTTGGAAAATCTACTACTCACAGGACATAATGGGGAAAGAGGGGCAGGGGAAAACAGCGAGTGCCATACTTGATTGGCTTAAGAAAATGGACGGCAGAGAAAGGTTTGGGAGAAAAACAAAAATATATTAAGAGCTACAAGGGGTAGGATGATATGGAAGATGATTGCCTACGTCTTGAAATGACATTGCACATAAAAATTGCACTTGTGAATTTTAAATCGCAGTGTAAGTTCAAATAAAATAAATATGCAAGTTCAAATAAAATAAATGTATTATACTTACTTCAGTATCTTAAATAATAAACTTAAATTAATCCAAAGGTAACAATTCAAAAGAATAATTTAATTTCCTAATCTAATTCCAGCAAAGAACTTTTACCTGTTGGTTCTCTGTCACTAATTGGTCTAAACGCGTTGTCAAATATCATTCTGTTCGCAGAAAGTTGAAAATGCAGCTGAATTGAATTTAGTGCCATTATCAGAAACTAGTATCTGTGGGACTCCAAATGGATTGAAGGTTTGTTTTAACCTAATAATTGTTTTATCTGATGCAGTTCACCTGAAAAATCCATAAAAGAGTCCAGTGAAATCTATGTCGCGAGACTCTCACTGCTCTGTCTCTGTTTCCATGGAAAGTGCTCAGATGAATTAAATTCCACAAGTTCTCACCTTCATGCATCTAGTAGTGAACCACTCACATTTCCTTTGCATTTATTTGCGAGACGGAATTTCCATTTAAGCAGCTTCTTTCCTCCACGAACTGCTGCTTTTTAGAATCAACTCTGAAGGGATGCTTTCCAGATCATTACAATCCTAACCTGTCTAAGGTTAACCATTATCTTCCCCAAGCAAACAAGCAAACTGTGCCTTTTACTCTGTAATCTCGTACTTCGAGTGCTTCTCAAGCCTTGTATACAGTTAGCATCAGTGTAAAAAGAAAAAAATGGCTAATAACTTTTCAACACTCAATAGCTAGATCACCACTATAACAAGAATTCTTTTTAATGACTACTTTGCTAAGAAATTTTCAGAGCCCCTTATATTTATATCCCTACTGTAATAAGAATTTTATAATGGATCATTCATTCAGTATCTTTCTGCATACGCTATTTTTTAAAAATCGACTCGGTTAAGAAGTTTTGATCACCTCATAGCTAGATCATCACTTTTAGAATTTGTAAAATATCTAAATAGCGAAGAAATTTTCTTCCCCCTTCATAGTTAGATCTCTACTAACGGCTCATTCACTAATCTGACGAATCTGAAGAGAAAGTACAGCAGACGGAATTAGGTAATTTATGAATTGGTAGAATGATCCGAAAAAGCGCCAGCACTTATATTGAAGTAATACTCCATTTTTGGTCTAATCTGACTTTTGTGAAGATAAAGAACGTCATAAGGAGGTTGATATTTTCTGGAATGGTAGAATGAGCCGAAACAGTGCCACCACCTACATAGATGTAATGTTTTATTTTTAGACTAATCTGACTTTTCTAAAATTAAAGCGTGGAGATACAGATTGAGCCAGCCATTTGTTTAACTTTTTTACAGTGATGTTCATTCTGTAGAAGACTCAGAGTTCATTCAGTTGTTATAAAATAAGAGATTATGCGGATAGTTAGGGAACCCTAGACTTGAACAGGTTGAGATTTTAGTGATCGTGTAATTATCCACTTGGCTGTTGTTTCCACAGGGCATTGGTTCGCCGAAAGTGACTGCTCAAGTGGAACTTAATTCCCACGATGTTAATAAGGGTGGTTTGCTATAATGTGCGTTCCATGGAAGTAACGATAGAGACATGGGAGGCTTGCTATATCTAGTCTATGAGTGAGGGTTTGCAAGGTGGAAATCAATTTGTCACCCACAAAGACGTTGAGGCACTTTTGGACTCTATCGCGACTGGCGTGTGGGGACTGAGCTGCTCCTGTCCAAATATTACAGCAGCGCTCTAATTTAGAACAGATGAAGTTTTTGGAATATGTAATGAGGAAGAGGGGCTTGGAGAATCTGTTACTCACAGGAGAAATAGACGGAAATAGAGACAGAAGAAAGCAACGTATGATATACTCGATGTGCTTGAACAAATGAATGGCAGTTCAAGGTTTAGGAAAAGTAACAAGAGAAAGTGTGTTAAGCGCTACAAGGGACAGGGAGATGTAGAGGGCCATGATCGTCTACATTTTAAAGGGAGAAGAAGAAGAGGAAGACAAAGAAGGGGACTAACTTTTATTGCATGCTACCTGAACAATAAGGTAATTATGTATGAATGGATTTTTTCACGACTCCGTAACAGAGACGAGCTCTTTGTTGTAAACCGCGTATGGTTACAAGAAAACAAATAAAACCAACTAAATAGTCAGTGAGGTAAAAATAAAAGGAGGCAAAATATATCAAAATAAAATTGTCTGTATTGCTGTGAATAAAAAATCAAGGCAGACAGTTAAGGTAGATACATGACTAACTGTTTAGTCATGCTTTAGCTTGAGTAGTAACGTTTGTGATTGGCTCCGACATTCTGAATTTACTTTATATTGTTGGGATTTATTTGTGAACTGAATCCTATGCGCGGACCACTCATTTTGTAGCATTCACAGGTTTTGATTTGAAGTGAATCAGAAAGTAATCCAGTCAGAAAGCAGAGTATAATATTTCGTTTCTGTGGGCCTGGCGACTGTTGGGATGTTTCACTTTATCAGTTGATTTTCCCACCCATGTTGTGTTTAAGATTTAAGGTCAATGGGAGCTGGTTGAAGAAAAACTTAAACAAAATAAAAGAAACAGAAAGCGGCTTTAACAAGAGACAAGTGATGATAATTTCTGGAAACAAGAACAGAATTTTCTGTTTAATTGAATTCACCCCACCAAGGCGGTAAAGCCACGAAGACACAAGGGAGTTATTTGGTGCTGAAGAATTAGAAAAAGAGAAACATTTATAAGACCGAGAACAAAAGAAGAGTAATCTGAAAGACAGTAGATATCAATTGACACTACATTTGTATTTTTGTAGATTAAAATAAACTGGAAAGCATGGAGCCGGAAGAGAGTTTCATAAGCATGTGCGAGAAGAGAAACTGTTGACTTTCAAATTGTGTTTTGGGAGTTTTGCTTTGTTAGTGAATCAATAAGATCTTCTTTGAAATTTTGATTGTCTCATCATCTTCAATTTATAGGAGTATTGATTTATATTGATGTATCTAGGATGTATTGATTTATATTGATTTATCTAGGATGTGCATTGTGGTGCAGTAGATATCGACTCGGAACGACAAATTGGGGAACATAGTTCAAATTCCAGTTGAATTAACTGCATTCACTTACGCACAAATGCCCTTCTCTTCCCTCCAGTTATTGGTTAAATAATAGGACAGATTGGTTTTTATAGCCTTGGCTGTCTACTGCATAAAGTAATGGCAACCTACTGCGGGGTAATCATCTGCCCAGTCAGTCATGTTTCTTTCGAGACATGATCGCCTAAAGCGTGTATCACGCATGGCACTTAACTGACTGACTGATTGATTTATGATCCAGTTCAATAAAACTTTCGGGTCTCTAGTGGCAAAATATCGAAACGATTCTGGCGGCATTTCAACATGAGCCAATTTCTTCAGGCTTTCTTTAGTCGGTAACACCCAATACAAGGCAGTAAAGCCACTAAGACACAAGGGGGGTTACAAGGGAGTGTGGAAGAATTACATTGCGAGAAACATTAATATTGAGCAGAAAGAGGAAATAGTAATCAGAAAGACAGTAGATATTGATTGACATTGCATTTAAAATATTTAAGATTAAAGTTGAAAACATGGAACTGGAAGAGATATTCGTAAGCGAGAACTGCGAGAAAAGAAAATTTTAGCATAGAACTTACGGTTAAATCTAACCGACTCAACAGTAAAAGATACCATAGCGAAGAACTCATCTGAACAATGACCATGAAAGTATTCATAGAAAAGTCACAGGGAGGCAACTTTATAGCGGTGGAAGGGGAGTGACGGAAGACGGGACACCAGGTCAGAACCAATAATATTGCTGATTCTTCTTTGGATTTTATCTTTAAACATATAGTAAAAGCATCGGACCATGTGGCGGCAATATTCAAAGCATGGACGAAATTGAGAAATAATATAAGGAGAAGAAAACATAACTAATGCGAGAGAACAATAAAAAAACAGGAATTACGTTGACAGAAGATAACGATTGACACTGCATTTAAATTTTTGAAGATCAAAGTTGACTTGAAATTAAGAAGCCGGGAAAGAGTTCCACCAGTGAGAGAAGAAACTGTTAGCATAGGACTTATAATATCATGAGAAGAAAACATGATTAATGAGAGAGATCAATCTCTTTTTGGATTTACACATACGTTTAAAATTATTCATGTTTAAATATTTTTTATATGCCGGATATTTATGCTTTTTATTTTGATGTTTACAACTAAACCAAGTGAACATTATTCTATCTTTTTTCTCTATCACGTATACATCCATTTCCTCTACCAGATTCATAATTTTGTTGCATTAAATCTCTAAATTTGTTCTTGTTGCTGTAGTGACAGCTTTCCCAGTTGTAAATTCGTAAGATTACTGTCCTTCTGCATAACAGTGAATGTTGAACGATTTCATCAAGGAGGAGAGAGAAGCTTCATGCAGCAGAAATGTGGTTCTACAGAAAGATACTGAGGATACCATGAACTGGGCACGTGAGCATCGATGAGGTGTTGGAGAGGATGCAAATGAGAAGAAAACTCATACTTAACATCAGGAAGAGACAACAAATGTTCCTGGGACATGTAAGGAGGAAAGAGGACCTAGAGAATCTAATACTCACAGTACGGATAGAGGAAATGAGATACGGGGAAAAGAGCGTGACATATTTGATAGGCTTCAGCAAATGGATGGCGGAGCGGGGTTTGGAAGAGATACTTAGAGAAAAAATATTGAGAGCAACAAGAAACAGGGCCAAGTGGATATACATGATCGACTACGTCCTGAAGACACGGCACATGAAGAAGAAGAAGAATTTGTCGATACTTCTCATTTCGAAGGCTCTTCACTAATTTCATCTGAATCATATCCTCTTCGGTTAACTCGTTTTCTGATCCTAGTTTTTCAAATTGACAATATTTAGTGGTCTGTTTCAAACGAAGAACATGTTGAATAACTGGCTCATTCACTTTTTGAGAAATGTTCACAAATTTAGCTCCCTCTGTATTCACTAGTTTTCTCTTGCATGCTATATTTTTCATTGTTAGTTGACTCATATCGTCGAACATCATTTCCTCCAACTGTCTTTCAGAAAAGGGAATAGGAGGAGGTACACCCCATAATAAGCAGCGGCCTCAGTCAAGTGATCATCCGGGTTCCTCATGCAGTTGCTTCACACGTTACTGCAAGCAAGCAAGCCAGCCCACCGAGGCCAATATACAATAACTTTTTTTTTAACAATTTGAGAAGATAAAAAGAAGATAAAAATGAAATCAGTTATTGTTTTGGCAGTTGTGATTCTATCGTGTAAGTGTTTACTGATATTTTTCTTCCTCCAGATTTAATTATAACGCATTTTCTGTTCGTAATTCTTTCACGATGAAACAATAGTTTTGTTTGTTTGCTCTGATTGGATTTTTATTACAAGTTATTAGAAAGATTAAAAAATGATTATTGCATTCTTGTTGCAATTTTTATTTACTAATTTTGTTTTCCTTATTTATATTCTTTAGGTACCGCCAGAAACGAATAAGGTTTTATTTTATTTATTTTTTTATTAAGGAAGAAATTAAAAAATAATTCAGGCAATGATCCGATTAAAATTTTCCGAACTTATTCATAAATAAATGAATGCATCAGAGAATAATTTAATTTAATTAGAAAACCGTGTAGAATATTTTGGAGTTATTATCCATTTCAATACATCGTGAATATTTAAAATTGGAGGATGATAACATAATTTTTATGGTTTTAAAAGAAAGATATTATTTTAGAAAAAATTAACATCAAATCTTTTTAATTTCCTCTGAAACCTTAAAAGTTAAAACTAAAAACAAATTATAGAACTTAATGAAGCAAAATTGATTTCATAGGGCGCGAGATCTACAATCATTTCTTATTTTCTAAAGTAGAGTAGTAATATAAAAAAATCATTATGCAAGTGACAGAAAAGTGTGCTGTCACTTACATACTCATAAAAAAAACCTCTCCGAATGTGATTCTTATCTGGTCTATAAATTTTGGCACAGAAATAAATTATGACGTAACACCCTGAAAAGGTTTGTATGAAGAAACAAAGAAAGAAAATTGAAAATCAGTTAGGACTTAAAAATACATCTCGCATCTTGCATAGATTTCTCTCCGTGCAGCTCCCACAATAACATCGTTTTTTATTATCGCTCTGATTAGTGTGTAGTGGGATAATAAATTAAGAATTAAAATCAACCATCTTCTTCACTTTTACAAAAACTCACAATGACGTGTGAAATCCTGGTTTTTCCTGAATAGAAAAAGGATTGGCCATGTACTTAAAGAAACCAGTTTTCGCAAGTAGGTGTTAAATTGATTTTTGATCAATGGGAGCGACTTGCAAAGACTAATGGGACTTAGCGATCAAGTGTGAGAAATCTAGATTACAATGAAAGGACTTGATCAGCGTCACTCAGCCAGATGGAAGCAGCGAGAAAGACAACACTAAAATGTAACTTTAATTTAAAAATCAACCCGGAGATAAGGTCAGGTCGGACCTTGTTCTCTTTCTCTTTCCTTCTCGCGAGCTGATTCCCGTTACTTCTACTCCATTCAAAAATATTACTATTAAACAAACGCTAATACATACATACATACGTATGCACGCACGCACACACGCATATACTCTTCCAACAATTACTACTACAAACATTTTCTACAAATCTTGATAACTTTGACTTTCTTGTTGAACATTAATTTCAACGAATTCTTGTTATTCATTCTTTAGTTTAAAATGAAAAAAAAAAAACATTATTCCACACAATTCCACCTATTCTAAGCTGCCGACAACCAACCTTCTGATAACGATGAAAAACTTCTGATAATTCTGCATAAAACTTGTAAGCTAGGGAGTTCGGTTATGTCTGACACAAGGCCGAATCAAGAAACATGAACCATCTCTCCACGGCTACTAGGGCACTTGTTGTTTTCTTTTTTCATCTCTTATATATATATATATATATATATATATATATAAATGAATTAATCTTGAAGTCAACTCGTACGAAACAAAGCAAAGGCAAAACAACAACAACAATAATAATAATAATCATTGAGTTTACTCCTGAGTATAGTGGCTGTCCCGATGACGTCTCATGGAAGATCTACTGTAGTGTAATTTGAATGAAATTCACTTTCAGATTTTTCTACTAATTAATATTTACAAAACTCTGTTTCAACTGATGCAATAATAATGGGTACGACTGTCGCGTTCATATTCCATACTTTTTTTACTTCAATTGCAAGGTCCTAAAATTTAAGATTTTTTTGTATATTTTTCTTTTTTTTAGATTGGGTTCTTTACTTTTTAAAAATTTGTTTTTATTTAATTCCCCGAAATGAAAGCAAATAATAATAGCTACTACCTTTTTAAAAAATACCCTCACTCAGAGAATTATCGAATTCAAACGAAATTTTTAGTACTTTTTTCATGAATGTTATTACTGAATAGTTTTTGTACTAGACAAATTTGGAAATAATTTTTTCTGTGACTGCTTCACCCTCCTTTGTGAACTTCGATATCTCGTGTTTACTTTTGATGAGACTTCTTTGTTGAAAATATAGAGATTACGGTAAATCCTTGGTGTTATTTCAGTAAAAAAATATATATTATGCATTATCAAATGTGAATCTACGAAATAATCGTCTCGAATCTTACCGAAAATGAAATAAAGATTAAAGGCAATAAAACAGTTGGTACTTGCATAAAAACAATATTTTTTTTTAAATTATAAACACATTGATTTGTAAGGACGAATACTATATGCAGCAATAGGTAATGAATAATGTAATAATGAAAACATCGTTCAAGAATTCAGATAAGTTCTTTGTTCGGTATATCATTTTTAAGAGTGCATGCAGCCACATCTCATTTGTTGTAGTTTGGTCACCAATACAATACGGAGAAACTGGGAGGGTAGATTCAGGGAAAGATGTCTGGGTTCATGAGGGGACATTGATAATGTATGGCGAAACGTTAACTGGCGAAAGAAATAGTTTGGTTAATTAAACATTGTACTTTTTGGGGTTATTTAAAGTCGAATAAAATACTTATAGAACTAAATCACATTGAATTAATGGGAAACCAGACAGGAATTCAGTTTGAAATAATGAAAAAGTTAAACAATAGGTCTGCTTAGGTTATATTCGATATAGGCCTGGTTTACGACCCGGATATGGCCCTATTAAGAAATGTGCAGATTTAGGTCAAATTTTGCACCAGATAAAAATATTTTGAATAGCCAACTTTTCCCTTTACGATAAATCATTTTTTCAATTTTTAAAAAAAATTATTATTCGTCGAACGTTTCTTGTAAATTTTTGTGGAAACAATTCATGTATTTAATGCTGATAAACATGTCTTAGCTGGGTTTTTAAGGTGCACCTTCTATTACATTTTTAGCTGCCCAAAACAAGGAAATGTTCGAATGTTGGCAATCGGAATTTTTATCGGGTAGTGGTGGTGGTGGTGGGGTTCTTAACAAAAATGAGTTGTTGGAAAATTTTCAAGTGTAAAAACTGCGCAAGAATAAACAGTATTGTCTTAAACTCAAACTTGAAAAAAAAAAGTAACTCGCCCCAGTAAAAGGTAATCTATGAGGAACACCCACTTGAGCTCAAATTTCTCTGTCACGGAAATAACAAGTAAAAACACGATAATTTCCTTGGTTCTTACCTGCTTGCTCAAACAGGTCTGATTATAGCATTTTTAAGCGATCAACACATTTGTAAACAAAAGTTAATTCTCGGTTTGATAAATCTTGCAAAAATAAAATATACATCTGTGACACATTATTTTTTTTAAATAAAGAAATTTTATGTTAAATTGATCTGATTTAATCAAGTAATACTTATTTATAACGTGAAATTTAGAATAAAACTAGTTCATAATCACAGTTGAACTTTTTGACCTGTCCGCCGTATATCAAAACGTGTTGACAAGTTGCTGATTGATATGGCGTTCACGACTGCCAAAATTATACAATATGTTTTTTCGGGTAAGAAGAGGAACTCTGACCTTTTAATTTGAACATAGAAATTAGCATACAAAAAAATCAAATACATACAAAAAATATCAAATACACATAAAAAAAATTAAATAATATTCAAAATATGAAGGCCAAACAATTTCTTTCAAACTTTTCAATTTTTGATAGGCAATATAATGTTAAATTAACTTAATCTAACCGCAACAAATGTTTGAAGTATTTTAAAAATATTTTTGAAATTTTATAAATTATTATAATTAAAAAATGAATTTTTAATAGTTAATTAATTATCGAAAAAAAATTTTTCTTCAGATTATAATGTTCTTATTTTTTATTATTTATTCCAGCAATTAAAATCTTATCAAATGAAATAATATCAGTTTTAATGCATTTTTTATTTTACTATTCAGATCAGATTTTCGGAAACAGGGCAAATTAAAGAAAAAAATAGATGATTGATATTACCCAATGAGTCCTGCATTTAACTAATAAAACCATTGACCACAATAAATTAAAATTTAAATTTTATGGATTTACGTGGTGGGTAACAGATGTAAAAAAGAAAAAATGAAAAGTTTTTACCAAGGTTTTTAAAAAACTCATAATTTCAAAAATAATTATTATTTGTGAATGGATATTGAACATTTCACTAAAATCCGACAATTATTTGATTTTTGCGAGAATTTCCAAATTAATGTGTTTTGTCACCGAAAAAAAAAGTGAGTGGTGTAATAATACTTTTTCCATTGTAAACTCTCGTAACGTTTTGGTTACCCGCTAACTCAAATCAAAACAAGATTTTCTGACATTTTCGAAATTTCGAACATATTAGAAGGGATTAAAAATTAAAAAAAAATAATTAAAAATTACTTTGAGCTTTCCTCTTAATATAAACATTTTGATGGAAAAAGTTAATTCTTAAGTTTGGGGCCTTTTTTATTTATACTAAGCTGTTTGTTTTTGTTGTTGTGTTTTGTTTTGTTTATTTATTTATTTATTTTTTTTAGCGATTTAGTGGTGGTAACTGCCAAATTAGTTAAGTAACTTACTTCGCATATCTTTCCGTTGAATACTGTGCATCCGCGGTTTCCTCTTGGGTTAAGGCTGGCATTGATGCTTTCATCCCAGCCAGAAAATTTCAGCTTAAATCCCGTTCGTCACCCTGGTTCTCGCCCTTAATAGAAATTCTCATTTTATAGCACCCAGTCACCTCCCTTTCATCTTAGTGGCTTTATTGCCTTGCCTGGGGGTAAAATGCTTAAAACAATGGATTAACACGTTTTGAAAAATATCATTGGACATGAAATGGGTTATGCTTTCTCTTGGTATTAAGTAATAAACGGATCCCTCCAGAATTACTAGATTGGCAACTAGGTCTTACCGTTTTATTGTTAAATTAACTAGACACAGATGTAAGTTCTATTCACATCTCGTCCGTAGAACTCCATTCTAATTTCTTGTTTTCTTGCAACCTACAATTTTCAACATTTAAATGCATCGTTCAACTGCCTTCTTTTGATTTATAGACTGTTCTTTTTTTTTATCTTTCTCCTCACTAAAGTCTTTTCACTCACTTTCCAGCACAGTAACCCCGTTACGTTCTAGTGGCATTATCGTCTTGCCTTGCTTGGGCTGAAATGATTAAAAAATAATGTCATATTGCATGTGTAAAAAGACTATGAATAGAGACAAAAAAAATTTCCTTCACCAACGCGTTTCTTCTTCTTCCTGGAAGAACTTTATCAAGGTAAATGTAAAGAATTTATTTTGCAACATTTATTTATAAACAGAAGTGGAAGGCAAATATCGTTAAGCTTTCAAAATCTTAAATTTAAGAATGCTTTCAAATATTCTTAAAGTTGAGATAAACTAAGGAAGACGGTAAGTGGTGTAATTTATTTTGTAGTAAAAACATTTACTCACTTTTGTTTATTAGGCATTAAATTAAATTACTTAGTGAAGGACACTAACTCCCAAAGAAGCTACTAAATTTTTGCCGTTAAC
Source organism: Ascarosepion bandense (assembly GCA_037127315.1). Classification (NCBI taxonomy): domain Eukaryota; kingdom Metazoa; phylum Mollusca; class Cephalopoda; order Sepiida; family Sepiidae; genus Ascarosepion; species Ascarosepion bandense. Next base: position 495,876 of record JBBBDQ010001249.1, on the reverse strand, counting down.
AGATGTTCATGCAGCTTGAAAAGGAAAAAGAAATCCCAAATATTTGAACTACGCCGTTGAAAGCCATATATTTTCATATTTGTTTTCGTTATAATCAAGTATTTTTTTCATTCAGGTTCGAAGAGCGACAGTACATTTTATTTGATATATTTAATAACTAATTCTGTTTTTAAGCATTATTGTTATTAGCATTTTCTCTTGGTATTAACGATAATTATCGGAGCTTATTTTGAAACCTTTGGCTTTTAAACAAAGATTTAAATTAATTACCGAGGATATGCCTTTATCTTTGTCTCATTTGTAACTTTATCTTTTATAACCGATGCGCACTTAAAAAGCGACAGTGTCGTTTATCTAATTGTATGTTTCTACTAACCTTTTGTGGTGTTAACATTTTGTGGTATTTGTTTCTATTGAGATTTTATTTGCAAGGTCTTTCCGTAATGCCATTATATAATTCGTTTCGGAATCCGTTCACTCCAACAGTTGAATTTCTAAGTGCCGCTTACATATGGCCCTAGGACAAAAGTATGGAACACCCAGTGAGTATCGAGCTCACTATTCATTTGTAATAGTTTCTAATGAGACAAGCTTGCTGACCATTACACCACGTCGAGGTGTCCCCTCCAATCCAACATTTGCCATATAAATTATATTATCTCTCAATCATTTCCCATTAAGAGGACATATATAATTTTTTTCGTTTGTTTTACACTTCAGTCTGTTTCAGATTCTCAATATATAATTTAACTTTGTTTTTCTTTTACCACTCTGCAAAAAGTAGGTATATTACTGTAACTTAGCTTAATATAATATTTATTGAAAATTCAGCAGAGAGCGGATTTCTTTGCGTAACTTTTTTCCAATACATTGTAAAAGGTTGCTTCAACTCTGATTTTTTACTATAATTCTCTTTTATATCGTTTCACACTAAGCAAGTTGTACTGCCACTGGTTTGCTAGGGCTACATAAGAGAAGAGTGAAAGTTTAAACAGGAGGAGAGTGAAGAGATGAAACGGTTACAGGGGACTCATGGGAATACCGGTGAGAGTATAGTTACGGGGGTAGAGTGAGAAAGGAAAAGAACAAAATACACGGAGTGATGGGGAAAGGACGAAAGAACAACTGGAGGGAAATAGATAAGAGTTGGCAACTGACATTGCATTTAAATTCTTGGATATTGTAGCCACCAGGAAAGCAAGTATACGAATGTGAGTTCCACAGGTAGGAATTGCGAGAAATTAAGCTGATAGAGTAGAAGTGGTGACTGCATTTGGCTGATTTAATTGTAAAAGTGTTGGACCTTGTTGCCAGTCTGGTCGCTCGAGTAAATTTTTGTGGGTTGGGCACCAGTAAGCTAAGCTCGTCGGAGCAGAAGCCATGAAAACATTTGTTGAATTGAGAGGGAAGCCACATTCAGTTTGTGAGGAAGTGGCTGGAGTCGAGCTGCAAGGTCTGGACCGACCACATTGGAGATTCTCCTTTGGTGCCTGTCGAGAACACTGAGGTGAATAGCAGGAGCGCCCGACAAAATATATATTTAAAGATTCTTGATGAAATCTAAAAGATTCTGCTGTGTTATTGGTCCTGACCTAGTATCTCACCTTCAATCATTTTCTTACAGTAGTAACGTAGTTAACTTGTGCCTATTCTATAAATAGTTTCATCGTAATTGCTCTGATGAACTTTCCTCCGTGGTTTCATTTTTAAATGTTATTTTTATCCCCACCACACCCCAGACAAATTGTACAGACAAATAAGAACTAGTTAGGACATTTAGTTAAGTTAAGCCTTATATATGATAAACATAAATGTATTGATGTGGAAATGAATGTAATAGTTGACTTATTTTTCATTTAATGATGGCAAGTGCAGAAAATCCTAATTCTCAGAGGCATGATGTGTAAAATTACAATAAAATATCGAATGCTTTCTGTCTTTTGAAGGTTATTCGTTAATGGAAATTCAAAATTGGTCAATGGACATGTCTTTCTGCTTGAATTGTAAGACATGATCAGCAGATGTAGTGACCAATTCCACTTTTGTCAACGATAAGCCAACGTAATGTAGATTCATGAAGAATCCGATGTTTATTTATTTTCGAATTATCAAGTACCTAATATTAAAGACGGGAATTTCACATGGAATCCATGTTTGGTGCATCTGGATTTTTAATTATAAAAATTGTTATAAAAAGTAATTAATATAAAAATAATTCACGAATCTTGTAATTTGGTGGTGCATATGATTTTTTTAGAATGTATATATTTTTTCAGTCACTTTTATTTTAAAGTTGCCAAGTTTACTTTGTCGGGTCTGTCAGACTTGTTACAAAGATAGGAGTAAACGGTTGCTTTATCTACATGGCACAATCTGTTAGAAACGATTGGGTTAAACAAAATATTCGTCCCCTGACACCGTAAGCCTTGAGCTTGTGTAGAATGCCAAACGCTATCGAAATTTTGAGATATCTATTGGCCAGAGCCCGAGCTTCACCATTCTTACCTAAAGACTGATAGACAAATTCAGTGATAGCCGTTATAGCACGTCGGTGAAACCGAAGCGTCATTGTCCGAAAGAAGATTTTTTTTGTAATCGTTTCACCTCTTATTTGTTTCACTGTAAAATAAGAGTGGGACCTAGTTGCTAATCTAATATCTCGTGTATATTCATACCTAGGGGCACCAGTAATCTAAGTTCATCGAAGCAGAAGCCGTGAAAGTATTTATAGAAAAGGCACAGGGAAGCCACGTACGCCGGTGAGAGAGTAACTGCAGGCGGTCTGCCAAGTCGGTATCGATCACATTACAGATTCTCTGTTGTATTTTGTCAAGAACCCCGAGGAGAATAGCAGGGGCACCCGACCAGATATGGCAGCAGTATTCAATACACGGGCGGATGCTAGATTTATATATGTGCAGGATGGACTCAGACCGGAAAAACTTTCGGGCTCTGCACAGAGAACCGACTTTCATAGCAGCGGATTTAACAATGGATTCGATATAGGCATTCCACATGCGGTCCGCTGAGAGTGTGAGGCCAAGGAGGCGTAGTGTTTTACTCTCAGGGAGGCAAGCCTGTTCCATGCTAATGGCAGGTAGGAGCGATGTCTATGATGGTTAATTGATAGCAGCTTCATTTTGAAAGCATTAAAATTGACGCGCTGTTTCTTACCCCAGTCCACTACGGATGGGAGGCCCTTCTCAAGCTTGGCAGCGAGGTTCGTTTTGTCGCCCACACTAGGTTTTTGATCGAGGCGAGAGTAAACTGTGGTGTCATCGGCGTACATACCTACTTGAGATCTTACAGCATTGGAGAGATCATTAATGTAGATCAGAGAGAGCGTAAGACCTAGAATAGAGCCTTGAGGGACACCCGCGTTCATATGGTAGTTTTGGGAGGCATGTCCGTTTAATACTACCGTCAATGTGCGATTAGAGAGGAATGACTATTAGGTCAAACAAATGTCCAGTTATACCATAGCTCCGCAGTTTGCATAGAAGGCCAGCATGCCAGACTTGTCGAACGCTTTGGAGATATCCAAGGCAACGGTTCGAGCTTCACCATTCTGTATTTATCAGCAAACAATATTAAATGTTTACACTGCCAACACGTACATCACACTGACGAAGTTTGACTTAATTTATTCAGTATTTCCTGATCAAGTTATCACAAATATTAACCTCAGACAACATTTAATAGTCTTATCTTCTATATGTCGTGTCCCCTCATGGTAATGGTCTTCCACATCTTCCTATCCCTTGCAGCTCTTACCTCCCTTTCTCTTTTTTACCCTTCTCCAACTCTTCTCAGCCATCAAGTATATCATGCGTTGTTTTCCCTTATTACTCTCTTTTCCGTCTATTTGTCCTGTGGGTCTATTCCAAACAGCACTGCAACCTGTACCCACCCAATGATGTCAAAAATCCTCAAGGTGTCTCTGAGGATGAAAGATTCCTGAATGTACCCAGAGTGTTCCAGCCAATCACAAAAGGCGTAACTTAATCTGCAGATTTGGCACGTTTCGGACTGTGGTACCGCTGTATGATCATTGTCATTATTTATTATTTTTTTTAATACTGTTCACGTGTTTAATTTATATTTTTTTTCTATTCTCATTATTATTACTTTTAACATCTTGTTTTCGTTTGTTTTAGTGATAGTACATGTGCGTGGAAGATGCTTACAAGGCGATAGATCAGGTTGTGCACCAAATTTTGATGATAGCGAGGAAGTATATCATTACTTATTTGTGTTAATATATTATGCTTAAGAGTGTATTCATGCCGACAATTAAGACAGAAAAATATTTGAAAGGCTTATTGGATGTTTCTTCACAAATTATTCGCATCGAATGTGACAGGAGGGAATATCTATCTATCTATCTTCTTCACTGCTCGATAATACAGCACAAACACGCGTTAAGTGTTGGTTTAATAACTGGTAGCAAAAAAAAAAAAAAATGAACTGTGTACACACACACACACACACACACACACACACACACACACACACACACACACACACGTGGTTGATCGCCAGTTAACTAATAAAACTATAAGAATGGATTATACAGCTGTGGATCACGTGACCACGATAATAAACTATATAAAAGACCAGTCTTGGGACGTCTGATTTATCGGGCTCACTATTTTTGACGGAGAGAAACCTAAATGAGTCTCCGCCGAAGGCTAGTATCTCGTTTGAGGAAAATCAGACAAGAATTTTTGTCTGAGATTAAGGGCTATTTTTAGCCATATCAATTGGCCTTGTGCCACATCTACCTCGGGCTTCTACCTACGTGGGGAGGTCGTAAATAATTCGACTGCCTTTGTCAGAGTCTACTTTCTGGCGGAGAAAAACCCAAACGAGGCTCCGCCGAAGGATAGTTTAGTTTGGGTTAAGTAGACAAGAATATTTGCCCAAGCTTAATGCATCTCGGAATGGTTTTTCTGATAAGGAAAGAACTGAATTTGTTGGTGAAGATCCAAGATTCAACACGTACGCTTACATCAAGTGCATGAGACGATACAGTGCTACCCTGAATGAAGAGGGTGGCTGCTGAAAGACTACGTCTGACAACTGGACTGCTCCATGCCACACAAGCAAGAGAACCCAGACATGGTTGTCTGACAGATTCACTGCGACTACATGCGTGGTGTAGTTGAGTGAGAGACCAACGAATCTCCTTGTAAACCAAGAGATGAACTGAAGGCAACGACTATCGTAGTATTCACCAAATTAAACAAGGAGATCGCCCAGAAAAGTTGCAGGAGATTAAGTCGTGTGGAGTGCGCGAGTGAAACAAATGGCGAATTTATTAAATGGATTTACTCTTTAGTATTTCAAGATATTTTTGTTAAGTACATTTGTTAAAACAAAATATCGGTGTTATTTTCAGTTTTGCGTATTTTGGACGACAGTTTACCTAGCGCATACTGGAGAACGCTTAAATTTACACAGCCTAGTTACCATACAGCAGAATCGATTAGAACATTTATCAGGAAAGTATTTATAGAAAATATATATATTAATATTTTTATAAGTTTATAATAAAAACATAGTATACTGCAACCCAAGACTCGTTGTGTTTCGGTAGTATCATATTAGCAGCTCGTTAGGTAGTGAAATATTTTTCTGTTAGGTATAATTATATATAGAAGCTTAAAAACAATATATTTTTACTCTATCCAGACAATTAAGTTGGGGATTTTCGGAGGGTTTGTCTCAATGAACCAAGAGAAAGCCAGGTCATGATGGGTAGGAGAAATTTCATTGTAAGTGTAAAGGTGGGTACAAACTTGAAATGACTTGAAACCCAGACGTTTTCTATGTCGGTGATGAAATGAATTGAATGATGCATATGTATCATTTAGCAAGTCTTGAAAAGTTATCGCGTGGCCTCGTGAAACGGTCACAGGATTTTCTTTATTTTTTACTTAAAATAGCGGACAAGTGACAAAGACGAGAAAGGTTTTTCTTTTTCCTTTAAATACACTGCACGTCAAACATATGTAGTTGACTTAGTGGGTGATCTATTCATTAACGGAAACAAATTATCAGAAGAGGGGAGAATCAATCAATTTATGCTTGGGTATAGATTATATATGTCGAGTTATGTTATAATAGGAAAAATTAACTATACTTTAAGAGTATATTTTAGACAATGATGACAGATGGAAATTACTTTGCTATGTTTATTCAGCAAGTTTAGTTTTGAGAAGTTGATAATTTGTAATTTTTCCTGTAAACATAGAAAACATGGCTCATGTAAATATTTACAATTTCTGTGTTTTATTTTCCATTTTACGGTAGAGGTTTATTGGCATTATTTAATTGCCAATAATAAGTAGAAAGTGATGGGCTATATGATCATTTATTTTCATAATTCCACTCGGTCTAGATAGAATAGTTAATTTTTTATGAGTTATTGATATGGCATCGCCTCTTTCCTCTTTTTCTCACTGAAACGAAGTAGCGACACTGATATATTTACTACGCGATCAACACTAAATAGTTAATTGAGATATTGGTAGAGGTTAACCTTCGTGCTCACTACTTAAATAACTAACAAAACTGAAATATTATTATTGAGTTTGAGAGTAACATTCGGACCAAATGATGGCGAGATTCCATGCCTGTCCTGATGTTCAATCTATAAGAATATAGAAAGCACATGCATCACAGACACATGTGAAAAATATGGTGACAGATTTTGATAAAATCAACTCCTAAAGTTCCATGTGGAGCCAGTTAAATATCTTCAGATCAAGTAAACAAATATTCACAGACAACATCTGAAGATATTCCCAGGTATCTAGATCGAATTCTCATGATTTTGTTCCACTACACCCGCTCATGAACGGATATATGTGACAGACTCGAGGGTACAAACCTAGCTGGTTATGGAACAGGCAACCTTTAAGCAGATCTGCAATTCCGAATGGGATATTTGCTGTATCCAATTTTAATTCAAAACTTGTACTTGTCTATTTTTCTGAGATGAGGTTTTGAAATTATTTACATTGTCGGGCACATGGCCCAGTAAATAAAAACGTTGGCTGGAGCCAGTGACATGTCTCAGAGTTGTGAGTTGAATACCTGGCAACAACAGCAGTGAACAATAAAAAAATAAAATTTGAGTCAAATCTTAATAACTAAAACATCTGGAAGAGGCATGACATGAAATGAAAAAAATCTACTCCAGTGACTGAAATGAGGGGTTCCGTTCAAAATTCCAATGACCTCAAGAAGGTCGGAGAGCACAACTGTCGAAACATCCGAACACTGTAAATAATGTAAATCACAAAAATGTACGTATTAACAATGAAAGTAATATCTGGTTTAACATCAGAGTATTTTTCTTGTTTATTTCACAATTTCTGTGACAGATTTTAGAAGTCGCTAATTTGTGACAAAATATATAATATTTTTCTATTTTAGGTAATGGCTTTCCCGAAATGAGCAAGTTCACAGGAAGGCATTCTGATGCCTTGTTAACCAACGGTTTGTGATGCAATGGATTTCGGATCGGAATGAGAAATCGGAGAGTCGAGTTCGAATTCTAGTTGAATTTGTTGCGTTCATTTATGTGCAAATACCCTTGTTAAATGTATTAATCTATCTCTTTCCCTCCAGCTAAAGGTTGAATATCAAGACAGATTGGGTTCTATAATCCTGGTAGGCAACTAATCCACTGCAATAAGAAATGGAAAACTTCTACGGAAAAAATCTTCTGCCTAGTGAGTGAATGAGACATGATCACCCAAGAGTGAAGCATACATGCCCTCCTCTCTTAGAGTAGTACATGACAATCCTGTGAACTTTCATTTTTCATCATTGGTGCTATTTTGTAAATAAATATTGCAACTATTTTAAAGGCTATCACAATAATTTAATTTCTTTCTTTTTAGTGGTCAGCTCAAAGCAGTGCCGTGCTTTAAAGATTGTGGAGTCAAATTACCTGATAATATTTCCGCCCAATTAAAAGAAGTAGGATCTGGTAAATGAAATTTTTGTTGGTAAGTCTCTCTCTCTCTCTGTCACATGAGAGAACGTTATTATAATGAATACTTAATTTTTAAAATAAATTGAGGTGGGTATCTCCAATAAATTGCTAAAAACCAGTAGTATGAAGAAAATGGCCCCAAACTGAATAAAAACGCTCTAGGCGAAACCCATCATCTATAGCTCTTCCACTTTGTTTCATTTCTTTTTTTCACTTTTCTTTCCGATACTATTATACATCCTACAAACACGCATTAAACAGTGTGCTTTTCCTCTTGTGTTAAAGCACACTCGACCAAACGGTGGTTTTCCACGATGAAGGAGGACACAGGAATGCCACGGAATCCATTTTCTTTACCAGGATTCCTTGAATGTGCAGGCCGTTTATTAGATAAAAATGGGACATCTATTTCAAATACGAAGTATCCACTGTAATAACGTTTGAAATAATAAAAATCTCGGCTTAAAACTAAATCCATTATTTCTTATGTAATAATTTCTTCTCTAGCAAGGCGGGACTGCACAGGGGGTTACAATGAGAGAAAAGAATAGGTACAGCGGGTGTCGAAGAAAGGATAAAAGATGAATGGGATTCTAGGAGATAGAAGATGGCAACTATATTTGCATTTAAATTTTTGCTGGTTATAACTATCAGAGAAGCAAATAAATTAAAGAAAGTTCTACAGGCGGGAAGTGCGTGAAAAGCAACGAGGATGGGAGCGGGTGGGGTAAAAATAGAAGTAAAATCAATTTTTAAGTCATGTGGTAAAACATCTGAGAGGAGCAGACACGCGACACCACGATTGCTCATGGAACGATCGGTAGCTAACCGGGTGCAGCATTCCATCATTAAGTCGAATGACAGATTAAAGAGGTGAAAAGTATTGACGCTTCACACACTGAGTGCACTATCGATGAACTAATCGCCGTATTACGGTTTCTGTGTACAAGAAAAGTCAAGTCTGCAGAGATCTATTGCCGGATGTTGGTACAGTAAGAAGCACATGCTGAAAGGTGTATGTGTGGGTCGAACGCTTTAAAGTGTGAAGAACAGTTGCAAAGGACAAAAACCTATCTGAGGTACACATCAACATCGCGCACGGAAGAAATTGATGAATTGCGTTAGCACAAGAGGTGGAAATCGAGGACATCAGCTATGGATCTTCACTAGCCATGATGACTTGAGGTAACATGTTTGTGCGCGCTGGTTGTCCAAACAAGTAAACAACGATGCAGACTTGATTTCGGAAGGAACCGAAAAGCTTTTTACAGGGGATGAGAAAGCTATGGACAATGGCAGAAATACCTCGCTATGCGGAGTTGGGGACTATGTGCATAAATGATAGGTTTACTCCAAAAGTGCGTGTCTGTACCAAACCCGTGTGTAGTCTCAAAGGCGGACATATAAAAGCCTCAAGGCAATTAAATCTCTGGAGAAGACGAAGTCCTGTACACCAGAAGGTTTATTAATAACGAAAAGAGTCAAACTAGAAAAGTAATAAATACGTCTAAGTAAGACTAATTAGTCTTGTTGTGATTGAATATTTATTATTGGATTTACAATAATTTTGGCACACGGCCGAAGAGAGCAGGGTTGGTGGTGAGACTGGTCAACACTTTCTATCCTCGACCTAACTAATCAGATTCACGACCTAATCACTCATTACAGTTTTTTCATTCACTACATGAACTCGTCCATGACCTCCCATTATACGTATACCATAATCCCACTTATTCATAGGGGAGAACTAAAAAAAATGGAAAAACCCATAACAAAAATTCGTTTAATCTTGTAGTGAATGATTGCAATTCACTTGCCTCTCCCCAATCTTTTTTCTTTTTTAGCCGATGAAATAAACCGGTTTACTGTTTAATTTGATTCAGTCCAGATCTATCTAGTATTGAAGTCAGAACGTTATGTTCGATTGTCCGAAATTGCTTATGTGTGTCAACGCCAATTTATTGTTTAAACCTTTTGACATATTAATGTTGGTTTGTCTTGCATATATTGTTTACTTGATTTGTATTCTATTTGCCTTGTTATATTCTTTTCTTTTTATTACAAACTTTTTCAATACTGTTTGTTGGACAATCCTGCTATTTATATTTTGCATCTGACCATAGCCAAAATTACAAAGAAATAAGTGTAGCAATGAATAACTAAGGCAGTTGGAGGTTTGAAAATAAATCTAAGACCATTGTCGAAATGGGCAAAGATATTGTAGTTGAAGAGAATATGAAATGCCGCCTACCAGGTGGTAGCGGGGAAGAAGAATCAGCGGTAGGTGGTGGTCAGAAACTGTTCGTGTAATGCAGAACTTAGCTGAAGTAAAGAAAGTGGACACTGTGACTGGGACTTGGCAGATCCCTAAAAACAAAATTTGAGTAGGTGCGATGCTAGCAATATTGCTATAGACGTGGTCATAGAGACTGGCGGTTTAGTCGCCAAAGATGCATAATGGCTGAGAAAAAGTACGACTATAAACATATCAATGCGACTGAATTGGATGCTGTGTTAAAAGGCCTTACTTTGGCCTAAAATGTGGAGATAAGGACTGATTTAGCCACAGTACTAAGTTGGATGAACTCTACTGCAGAAAGAGCAAGAGAATACAGACAGACGTTGGAGAAATGATAGTAAAGCAGAGATTAGGAATAATAGGAAAACTGATATACGAATATGGATTACGAATGAAAGCAGCATTTGTGGAAAGAAATAAGGCAGATGCATTAACTTAAGAAAAAGCGTTTGATCGTCAATGAGTTGAAGATGTTCCAGTATGTTGTGTAGGGACCAGAGAACTAGAACAGTTGCATTGTAGGCATTATTTGGGTGTGGGCAGGAGTCAATGTTTTGTCCGAAAAGTCGATCTACTTGTAAAATACGAATAAGTCCAGGGTTTGGTCTAGAACTGCATCAGATGCCAATCAATTGACTCTACTCAGAATGTGCACGATCCTTGTAAAATTGGAACGACAGACAATTGGATAAGATTAGCTGTCGCTATAACACATTATCGCTGGTGTGTATTTGTCGGTGATTTACTGTGGACCTGGGCGACTGGCGATATGGAGAGAATTGCGTGTAGAAACGGCAGCTGTGATTGCAAAGGACTGGAGAAGGCGATTCTTGAATGAGGTATGGACAATGATACGGTTTTTCGTTCAGAACGTCTCCAAACGATGCTTGAAAAGTGGAAAAAAGGTGCTATAGAACAGTATACAGGCCGTGGAGAAATAGAATAGTGAAGCGACACCATTGAACTGTGAAAGCAAAATACGGGAGAGGACGGATAACGTATGAACAGAACATGGCGCCTAAAGTCGGACAGAGAGAGAGAGAGAGAGAGAGAGAGAGAGAGAGAGAGAGAGAGAGAGAGAGAGAGAGGAGACAGTATCGTGAATATGATAACAGCCCGAATAATATAAATAGCTGGTGTTTGTTTTATATCCATTCTGGCAAAACGATTATTTTCTGAACACCTGATTCAAAATGTTATGTCACTTCCGGTCATACGTTATTTTTTATATTTACATAAATTCAGTTTGTATTTGTTTTGTCCTTTCTGGTCAAAACGAAGGTTACTTAAAATTCCATGGTCAAGTCAGCAAGCCATTTACCTGGTGAGCTTTCGTGACTGAAGCTGAATGGTGGAACGTGGGGCAGGAGAAAAGATACGGAGTGGAAGTGGCGATTGCATTTAGCTATTTCAACAGTAGAAAGGGTGGAACCTAGACGCTTAAATTCATGTAGTCGGGGCAAGAGGAAAAACTATCTTGTTAGAGGCATTGCCATGAAAACTTTTATATGAAAAGACGGAGGAAAGTCAAGTCAAGCCGATGAGAAAGTGACTGAAGTCGAGATGGCAAGTCAGGATCGATTGCATTGCGGACCCTTGTTTGGAGTTTGTCAAAAATCTGAATATATACAGTAGGAACACTAGATCCGATACGGCAACAGTATTTGTAAATGTGCAAGATGAATTCTGACGAGAAATGTTTTATTGTACGACACAGGGACCCAACTTTCCTTACAGTAAATGCAGCTACTGTTTCGATGTAGTCACTACATTTCAAGTTGAAAATGTGAATCCAAGAATGTGTAGTGTGTTGCTCTCCTGGCGTCTGGTGTTAGTCATCCTGATAGCGGACAGTAAAGATTCTGTATGGTGGTTAAATTTACAAGCCATTTCTTGCTCCAGTCAGCCTTTTATGGGAGGTTCTTTCCCTTCAAGAGCAGCTGCTAGGTTTATATAAAAGTTATTTTCAAAGAGTCACTTGTATTGTGAAGGATATGCGGTTAGCGTAAGGGTTACGGTTATCGTTGCTGAAAGTGAAATCGGTAAGGAGTCCAAATTCTTATCTAGTTTGTTGTCGTCTTTTGCACCCAAATCTCCTTCGGAAAGGCATATATCCCCAGATATGAGTTAAATGGAAGTTTGGCTGTGTTCTCCGGCTTTGGGTGGTTGTCAGCCTAAGAGAAAGACAGCTCTGAATTCAAAACCCAGGATTTGGTTGATTGATTTGTTTCAAACGGTTTATCAATCTTTTGCAAGTCATTGAAATATAGATAATGTTCCTGGTTTAAATTATTTACTGATGAAAATATTATTAATAAACTCATAACCCTGGTAGGGAGAATAAATCATATATTTCACAAGGGTATTTGCACGGAAGTGAATATAACGAACCCAACTGGAACTGAAACTCAACTCACCGATTAACAATTCCGAGTCGTCTATTTTACCAACCGCAGATCTAAGTTGATAGCAGCTAGTATTCCCAAGTGGTCACCCATCTAGTTACTGACCAGGATCGACGTTACTTAACGTTTATTTGAAATCACATACATTCACAGAGTAATAAAAAGTAAGACGTTCTGAACCATTGTCGTCTACGTGCAAAAGCATAAAATAAAATCCAGTGTGCACTGCATGCTAGCAACTGATAATGTCTAATTGAGGAAATTTGATTATTATTGTTTTTTGACGATGTTTCGTTTTTTTTTCTTCCAGGTGCTTCTGCTCTGACTCATCTTGGTCTTCTCGTAATGCTTTTGATTTCCGTTGTTGTCTTTTTCAACAAGTAATAGAACGCATGATCTTCTCTGAAAAATCATTATTCTGAGTTCATATTCAATCAGAATGCAAACGCTATTTTTGTGTAAGTCTCTTATCAGCCTCGTTCTAAACGTTTATTGTAAAAAGGAAAAGGTTTCCTTCAATTTTTAGCGCTTTATGAAAAGTGACCGCGAATTCATTTTGACTAATTAAGTTAGCATCGAATAAAAAAAATCAAATACAAAGCATGATGTCAATATTTCAATAACAAATAAGCAAGTATCGATTAACTAAAAATATGAAGCTTTTTTAACAGTTGTGCATATATATATATTGGTTCACTCTACGGATCGGATTGAAATCCGACAAGATGATAAAACAAGTAAAGAACAAATAGGAAAGCTAATAAGAAATGGATTTATGAATTACTAGACATAAACTGAGATATTTTTATTATTAATAATCAACTGAGTCCACGATATTCCTAAATAGTAATGATTATAAAGAAAAAATTAAAACTCTTCAACATAAACACCTGTTAAAATTTGTTCGTCATGTCGTGCCAGTTTTTCTTGTTAGATTCTTTCTTGCACATTTATAAATCTACCATTCGTCCGTACATTGAATGCTGTTGCCATGTCTGGTTTGGTGCTCTTGCTGTACATATTGATATCTACTTCAAGGAAAGTACAGTCACTGTATCGTGCAAGAAAATCTTACACTTCAGAAACCATCTTGCACATTTTCAAATCCTCCATTCGTCCGTGCATTGAATACTGCTGCCATATCTGACCTGGTGCTTCAACTATAAAATCTTAAAATGCTAGATTAGACACTTCTCCGACTTGTTCATTACTTATTCTATCATGAATATATATATATATATATATATATATATATATATATATATTATTACACTGTAGCCACTGCCTGTTATAAGATCTTGAAAATTCATGGTTCATATGTTAGTAGCCAATTCAATATCTTGTTTCACCAGATATTGAATTGGCATCAACCTTTCAAATGCATAGTTTTAGTCAGGCTTTTACTCATAGGTACTTCTTTTTATAATTTTGAAATGTCTTTTAATAAATCAAAAATTTTACATTTTATTGTTTTGGCCTTTTATTGTGTGTGTTTGTCTATGGCAACTAAAATACCATTTCAGTTTAGTTAGTTATGTCTTGAAAAACGAGTTGTTTTTGTGCTAAAGTTTCTTACTTTCCTTTCTTACCTGTCATTTTTTAAAAACCATTTCATCCCAAGAAAGGCAAGAAAACCACTAAGACACAGGGGCTTATTGAATGTGGAACAATATAAAATATAAACATTAAGGAGTAAGAACAAGAATGTTATTTAGAAAGAGCATATCGATTGACATCGCATTTGCATTTTTGAATACCAAACTTCACTGGAATGCAAGAATTCAGAAGAGTTTCACAAGTGAGGAATACGAGAGAAGAAACTGTTATTATATAACTTATGATTACATATAGCCGCCGAAAAGCGACTGAAGCCGCGAGGCCAGGTCATGACCAATGACATCACAGATTCTTAGGACTTTGTCAACAATCTCTAAATATATAGCAGGAGCCTAATAGCTACTACATTTTATTGGTGTGTTTGTACTTGTTAAATGTATTCGTCCTGTGCGTATTTGATCCTCAAAGCTCTCATTCCTCATACTTTCTTCTCCTTTTATGTGCCATTTACTTTCAGGACGTAGGCGATCATGGCTTTCCACATCTCCCTGTCCCTGGTGACTCTGAGCACGCTTTCTTCCTCTTTCTGTCATCCTCCTGATCAGATCCTTCAAATATGTTATCCGCTGCTTTCCCCTGTCTCTTTTCCCCTCTATCTGGCCTGATAGTAACAGGTTCTCCAAGCCCTCCTTCCTCATTGCATGTCCCAAGAGCTTTAGTTGTCTCTTCCTGATGTTCAGTATTAATTCCTTTTTGTCTCCATCCTTTCCAAAACCGTATGTCCCATAAATTTCAGCTGGTAGTAACAGCAAAAGGAACATCCACTTGAGCTCAAACTTCACCGTCACGGAAATAACAAGTGAATACACGATAATTTCCATTGATTCTTACCTGCATGTTCAACCACGAGAATCACTTCTTCCGGCTATACAAGAGCAACAGGTCTGACTATAGCATTTTAAAGCGATCGACACATTTGTAAACAAAAGTTAATTGTCGGTTTTAAAAATCTTACAAAAATAAAATATGCATCTCTGACACATTATTTTTTGAAAATTAAGAAATTTTATGTTAAATTAATCTGATTGACTCAAGTATTTCTTATTTGTAACGTGAAATTTAGAATAAAACTATTTCATAATCACAGTTGAACTGTCCACCGTAATATCAAAACGTGTTGACAGGTATAAAAGTGTAAATTATACAATTGTTTTTTCGGGTAAGGGGAGAAATCTCTGACTTTTTAATTTGCACATAGAAATTACCATACTAAAAAAAATTCAAATACACACAAAAAATTTAAATAATTTTAAAAATATGAAGGCCAAACGATTTTTTTAAAATTTTTAAATTTTTGATAGGCAATATCTGAACTTAATCTAACCGCAACAAATCTTTGAAGTATTTAAAAATATTTCTAAAACTTTATGAATTATTATAATTAAAAAATGAATTTTTAGAATATAATTAATAATCGAAACTTTTTTTCTTTAAACTAAAAAGTCCTTATTTTTTATTATTTATTCAATCAATTAAAAGCTTATAAAATTAAATAATATCAGTTTTAATGCATTTTTTTATTTTACTATTTGGAACAGATTTTCGGAAACAGGCCAAATGAAAAAAACTTAGATGATTGATATTACCCAATGAGTCCTGCGTTTAATCAATAAAACCATTTACCGCAACAATGTAAAATTAAAATTTCATAGATTTACGTAGAGTGGGTAACAGATGTAAAAAAAAGTTTTTATCAAGATTTTAAAAAAATTAATAATTTCAAAAATAATTTCATTTGTGAATGGGTATGAAAATTTCACTAAAATCCGATAATTATTTGATTTTTGCGAGAATTTTAAAATTAATGTGTTTGTCACCGGAAAAAAAGTGAGTAATGTAATAATACTTTTTCCATTGTAAATTCTCGTAACGTTTTGCTTACCCGCTAACTCAAATAAAAACAAGATTTTCTGCCATTTTCAGTTTTACCGTGCTATAACGGCCATCACTGAATTTGTCTATCAATCTTTAGGTAAAAATGGCGAAGCTTGGGCTGTGGCTCTAGATATCTCAAACTTTCAATAGCGTTTGGCATTCCACGCAAGCTCAAGGCTTACGGTGTCACGGGACGAATATTTTGTTTCCAACCCAATCGTTTCTAACAAATTGTGCAATGCAGATGAAGCAACCATTTACTCCTATCTTTGTAGCAAGTCTGACAAACCCGACAAAGTAAATTTGGTAACTTTTAAAAAATACATACATTTAAAATAAATCTTTTGCATCACCAAATTAGAAGATTGGTGAATTATTTTTATATTAACTATTATTTTTTAAGCTGTAGACACCAAGAGAATGCTTTTTCAAAAGGAAAACTAATTCATGTTGTTTGTAAATTTTTCCTTTGGTTAAAAAGAGGTTCCATGTAAACGATTTATTCCCTCTTAATGGTAAATCAACAACACTGGAAGAAATTAGTATTTTCTATTTTTGAACACTGAACAACAGAATAGAGTAATTTATTAATTTGTTTCATAGTTAAAAAAATTTAATTAAATATCCCGATGCACCAAACATATGGATTCCATGTCTGATTCTGGTCTTTTTCATTAGCTATTTGAAATTGGATGCTAACAATTTTAATCTTAAAAGAGTGGATAATCCTTTTCTTTTTTTACTTCTTAAAGCGATTCAAATGTCAATCGATATCTTCAGTTTTCTTAATTCCTGTTCTTTTATTATTTTCTCTCCTTAATTATGCTTTCTTATAATAATATCAGTCCTGTACTTCTTCTCTCGCTTGTGGTACTCTCTTTCGTTTGCTTACTTCAGTCAACTTTGATCTTCAAAAATTTAACTGCAATGTCACTCGTTATCTCCTGTTTTCCTGAAACCAGTACTGTTATTGTCCATTCTCTTTAATAGCAACTCTCATTTTATTGCACACAGTTACCCCCACCTTGCATCTTAGTGGCTTTATTGCCTTACCTGGGGTAAAATGCTTAAAAATATAGATTAAGTCGTTTTGAAAAAATCAGTGGACAGAAAATGGGATATGCTTTTTCTTGTTATTAAGTAATAAACTTATCCATCCAGAATTACTACATAATAATAGAATAATTAGTAAAAAATATATTTTAAAACTCACATGTGAATCTCCCGACACCAATGATAAAAGCAGAATATTCTGACATCTTTGACAGCGTGTGTAAATTAATACTTACTGGACATAAATTGATTTTTCCCTTTATTATTAATAATCAATTGAGAACCAGAAATCCTTAAATATTAATGATTAAACAAAAAAAAAAATTAATGTCTTCAATATAAAAACCTAACAAAATTCGTTCGCCGTGTCGTACCAGTTTTTACTTGTTTGATTCTATCTTTCACATTTATCAATTTACCATTGATCCATACATTGAATACTGTGGCCATATCTGGTCTGGTGCTTGTGCTATAAAAATTCTAAAGACGACTTGAGTCATTTTCTCATGAGGTTTCATGGCTTCCCTGTGACTTTTCTATAAATACGCCCATGGCAAATGTTCCGTTGAGCTTTTCTCCTCGGTGCCTCGATTGCATTAATTTAAGCGTGCTACAAGATTGGCAACAAGGTCTCACCATTTTATTGCTAAACTAACTAGATACAACTGTAAGTTTTATTCTAATAATTTATTTTCTCGCACATCTCGTCCGTAGAACTCCATTCAAATTTCTTGTTTTCTTGCAACCTACAATTTTCAACATTTAAATGCGTCGTTCAACTGCCTTCTTTTGATTTATAGAATCTGTTCTTTTTTTGATCTTTCTTCTCACTAAAATCTTCTCACTCACTTTCCAGCACAGTAACCCCGTTACGTTCTAGTGGCATTATCGTCTTGCCTTGCTTGGGCTGAAATGATTAAAAAATAATGTCATATTGCATGTGTAAAAAGACTATGAATAAAGACAAAAAAAAATTTCCTTCATCATCGCGTTTCTTCCTCTTCCGCGAAGAACTTTATCAAGGTAAATGTAAAGAATTTATTTTGCAACATTTATTTATAAACAGAAGTGGAAGGCAAATATCGTTAAGCTTTCAAAATCTTAAATTTAAGAATGCTTTCAAATATTCTTAAAGTTGAGATAAACTAAGGAAGACGGTAAGTGATGTAATTTATTGTCTAGTAATAACATTTACTCACTTTTGGTTATGAGGCATTAAATTACAACTCTTAGTGAAGGACCCTAACTCACAAACCAGCTACTAAAGCTTCGCCGTTAAGAGATCTTCATGTTGCTGGAGAAGTAAAGAAAAATTCCCAAATATTTTAAATAGACGTTGAAAGCTATATATTTTCATATTTGTTTTCGTTATAATCAAGTATTTATTTTCATTCAGGTTCGAAGAGCGATAGTACATTTTATTTAATTTACTTAATAACTAATTCTGTTTTTAAGCATTATTGTTATTAGCTTTTTCTTCTGGTATTAACGATAATTATCGGAGCTCATTTTGAAAATTTTGGTTTTTAAACGAAAACTTAAATTAATTACAGAAGATATGTCTTTCTCTTTATTGTCACATTTGTAACTTTATCTTTTATAACCGATGCGTATTTTAAAAGCGACAGTTTCGTTTATCTAATTGTATGTTTCTACTGACCTTTTGTGGTGTTAACATTTTGTAGTATTTATTTCTATTGAGATTTTGTTTACACGGTCTCTCCGTAAAGTGTTGGACCTTGTTGCTAGTCTGGTCGCTCGAGTAAATTGTTGTGGGTTGGGCACCAGTAAGCTAAGCTCGTCGGAGCAGAAGCCATGAAAACATTTGTTGAATTGAGAGGGAAGCCACATTCAGTTTGTGAGGAAGTGGCTGGAGTCAAGCTGCAAGGTCTAGACCGACCACATTGGAGATTCTCCTTTGGTGCCTGTCGAGAGCACTGAGATGAATAGCAGGAGTGCCCGACAAAATATATATTTAGAGATTCTTGATGAAATCTAAAAGATTCTGCTGTGTTAATGGTCCTGACCTAGTATCTCACCTTCACTCACTTTCTCACAGCAGTAACGTAGTTAACTTGTACCTATTCTACAAATAGTTTCATCGTAATTGCTCTGAACTTTCCTCCGTGGTTTAATTTTTAAATGTTATTTTTATCCCCACGACACCCCACCACACCCCAGACAAATTGTACAGACAAATAAGAACTAGTTAGGATATTTAGTTAAGTTAAGCCTTATATATGATAAACTTAAATGTATTGATGTGGAAATGAATGTAATAGTTGACTTATTTTTCATTTAATGATGGCAAGTGCAGAAAATCCTAGTTCTCAGTGGCATGATGTGTAAAATTACAATAAAATATCGAATGCTTTCTGTCTTTTGAAGGTTATTCGTTAATGGAAATTCAAAATTGGTCAATGGACATGTCTTTCTGCTTGAATTGTAGGGTAGGGGGAGAAAGGAAAAGAACAAAATACACGAGGTGATGGGTAAAGTACGAGAGGAAGACTGGAGTGAAATAGGTAAGAGTTAGCAAATGACACTGCATTTAAATACTTGGGGATTGTAGCCATTAGCAAAGCAAGTATACTGAAGGGAGTTCCACAGGCAGGTAGTGCGAGAAATTAAGTTGATGGAGTAGAAGTGGTGGCTGCATTTGGTTGATTTAACTGTAATGTGTTGGACATTGTTGCCAGTCTAGTCACTTGAGTAAATTCTTGTGGGTGTGTCACCAGTGAGCCAAGCTCCTGGAAGCAGAAGTCATGAAAATATTTGTAGAATAGAGAGGGAAACCACATTCCACCTGTGAGGAAGTAGCTGGAGTCGGGCTGCCAGGTCGGGACCGACCACATTGGAGATTCTCCTTTGGGACCTATCGAGAACATTGAGGTGAATAGCAGGGGCGCCCGACCAAATATGATAAATGTATTCAATGCACGGACGCATGGTTGCTTTGTATATGTACAAGATGGACTCAGGCGGGAAAAACTTCCTGGCCTGACACAGTAACCCAACCTTCCTAGAAGTAGATTTAGATATTGATTCAATGTAATGGTTCTTGAGGTCGGAAGAGAGGGTGAGGTAGAGGAGGCGCAGTGTATTACTTTCTGGGAGAGTAGCTTGGTCCATGCTTATTGGTGGGTAGGAGGAACTGCATGTGGTAGTTGACGGATAGTAGCTTCATTTTAGAAGCATTAAAATTTACAAACCATTTCTTACCGAAGTCTACCACAGAGTGGAGGTACTTCTCAAGATCAGCAGCGAGGTTATCTTTGTCCGTCTCGCCAGATTACTTACTGAAGCGGGAGTAAATGGTGGTGTCATCAGCTGATATGCCTACTTGGGATTTGATCAAGTTAGGGAGAATATTTATGAAGAAAAGAAAGAGCGTCTGGCCTAGGATAAAGCCCTGGGGAACACTGTGTTCGTATGGTAGGATGTCAAGACAGGTCCGTTCAAGACGACCTTCATCGTGCGGTTTGATTGAAAAGATAGGATCAAACCAAGTAAGCCAGCGTGCCAGACCCTATCAAATTATTTGGAGATATCCAGGGCAACAGCTCGAACTTCGCCAGTTTTATCGAGTGCTTGGTATATGTACTCGGTTATGGTTGTTAGCATATCAGCAGTAGATCTGGTAAAGCGGAAGCCACAGTGTTAGTTTATGGGCACATTTATCAAGACACTGACGGGGATTCCGTCGCCTTCGCTAGCCTTATGGGGGCGGTCAAGATTTGAAATTATGTTAAATGTCAGAGGGGGAATACGTAAACATCTCTCAGTTGAGCCTCAGTTCTGAAAGGGAAGTTGGATGCGGAAACTCCAGACAAGTAAAATGTGGAGTTGGAGGAGAATCTGCGAGCAAAGCACTCAGTCTTGTCCACAGATGCCGTGAGGACCTAAAATGTATTAAGGGAGGGATGGAAGATTTGCTGTTGTACAGCACATATTTACAGTGCTGCCAATAGTCTTTGAAGCTAAACTAGTGCGCAGCTATACGCTTCTTCATTCTCTCAGCAAACAACACCTTAGCATCATTCAAGATGCTATTACACTCATACCGAGCGACATCATCGGACGAGATCGTCACGAGCAGCAACAGCGACCAAAGCAACTGTACAACCGGTTGGCAGTGTCACAACTGGGAACGTCACGACCGTCGGCGAGAACGGTCGTCACATTAGACAGACGTGACCAGGATCTGACCTGAGGGCAGCCGTCCGGCCTGCAGAGTGTCACAGCGCCATTCAAGATGCTCTTACACTCATAACGAGCAGAGGCAAATAGGCGCCTATTATGATCAGACACCTGGCTCCGATATTGCCGGAAAAAGTGGTTCCTATGTGCCATGGCGGCCGTGCAGGCAGGAGAGAACCAGGGGACGAAGGATGTTTCGGACGGAACTAACTGGCCGGCATGAAAGCATCGATGCCAGCTTTCACTCAGGAGGAAGACCTAAGAAGCACAGTCATCAACGGCAAGATTAAACACAAATTTCAAAGGGACATCGCATAGAAAATCGTGGAACGAATCCCAGTCTGCTTTTTGGTAGCAGTAGGAAATTCTGTAGGTAGGAGGTTCTTGAAGGGGAGTGGGAGTAAAGAGAGATATTAATTGATACGACAGTATGATTACCGAGAGGGAAAAACTGCGACGCTTGTTAAGGGTTACAGACAGAGATGAAGCAGAGATCTAGCAAAGAAGCATCTTCTGTAGGGATGTTGCGGAAGATTGTGGGGCAATCTACGACTTACATATGAGGTTGAGAAATAGTAAAGTTCATAACATGGATGCCAGCAGAATCAGTGACAGTTTTCTAGCCACTTGGCATGGTGAGCATTTCGATCCACGAAAAAACATATGTTAGGGATTGAGCGAGAGAAAGTTGACTTGTCTTAATTGTCAGAGCAATCGGGAGAAGAAGGGGAACGGTACAGAAAGAAAAGATAGCTAACTGATTTCAGAAATAAAAGACAGAGATAAATGTATGAGTGTTTAGGGAATTAGAGCGATGTCTCTCTAGCTAGTTCACTGACATAACCCTTCCCACACACACACACCGACCATGCATATGGACAGTGGAGTCCTTCCTTAAAAGGGGAACGTAGCCAGGATTCGATATGTCAGAGTAGGGATTGAGGGGTTGACATTAGTTTCACAGAGCGCTGGGATGTCAGGAGAATTCTCGTGGAGCAAAGATTCCACACTACAGAATTTGGTACGAATACCACAGTTTTCGAAGGAAATGTTGAGAGGTTTAGGTGGCTTTAGTTTTCCTGGTTGTTTGTTTTATCTAAACGCAGTTGTTCAGGTTTGTTTTTAGCGAGGAGAGACCTCGAGTAGAGCTGGCCGACAGTCACTGACTGCTACACACACTGAAAGGGAGTGGCGTGGATTGCAACAAAGTGTGGCATCGGGGTTGCCCACCGGAATCGCTTGCAGGTACACCTATCCATTCGCAACATGGCACTGCAAGAAATCCGATATTATGTGACTGTTGGACTTCATATAATTTTTCATGAAAATTCAGCACAGACTCAATTTTCTCGGGAAATGTTTTTTTCGAAACATTGAGAGAGTTTACTTCTACTCTGGTTTTTACCATAACTCTTGTTTTTATCCCCCAACTCTTGTTTTACGGTTACAGTTGTTTTTACCGCAACTTATGATTTTACCGCTAAATTAAACGGGAGCTTAAAACAAATAATATTTCTTTTCAGAGTAGTTTAAGTCATTAAATATTTACTCGTTGCACTAATGTATTTTGCACACACACACGCACACACACACACACACACACACACACACACACACACACACACACACACACACTGTATTATGTCTATTTTATCTACTGTGATATTCTTAGGCATTTTATTCTGTTTTATATTTTAAAGTGTTTACATAGACACATTGTGTGAGCGCACACACACAGACACGCACATACATACATATATATAATCGTGACATTAGACGTAGGGGCTCCACATGTACTGCAGCCACTGCAGCCACAGGAGAAATGTTTTTAGTAAAGTTTGAATTCAGTGTTTTCTTTCTAGACCGGTAGCCATCCAAGGCTATTTAAGCTATTACGACTTGCTATTTTACCCATAGCTTGGGAGAATAGATGGATTCATATGACACCCAAGAGTATTAGCACATAAGTGAATAAAATGAATTTGACTGGGATTCGAACTCGGCTCTCAAGCCGTTATCCATTACTCCATCATGACTGTCTCATATAAAATAAATGTTTAATATTGAATTATATGTTTGTTTTTATTTACTTCATTTTTATTGTTTTAAAATGTACAACCGCAAAAAAGTAATCATATTGGTTCTTTTAAATATACACTCAGTTTAAAAAGAATAATAATTAAAAAAAAACATGTTATTTAATGACTTGCACTATGACCTTTAACTCATTTTTACCACCTTTTTCCATTATCGTCTATTCGTAAATGCTATCCTGTATCCAACTGTGATGTTGCTGTTAATTCCATCTTTTTTCTCCACAAAGCCTAATGTGACATTTTCCTTGGTTTGTCTTTTTTCTATAATTAATTCTGAAATATCTATGCTGGCTAGTAATTATGTTCCTTTTCTCTTCTTCGATGTCCTTTGCGCACTCATGTCCATGATTGCTTGTCTGCGATAGTTTCTATCTCTCGTTGAAATAAATAATTCATTTGGCGCGGAACACTTTTGAACAGTGTTGAAAGGCATCTGCGCGTCCTCATGGACGATGAATTCTTGCCACTCATACATCTTCTATCCTACAGACCAATCATCAAAAGCCTCTCGGCAGTCTATCACTATTTTCATGGCAAATGTGACACACGAGCTACATTCCTTAGTTTTAACAGCTAACAAATTTACAATTATTACACGCCATATCATGTCGGGTCGACTCATTCTAATTCGTTCCGCATTAATTAGATGAGGTTCCACCCAGGAAATGATTTCTAGGAACTGTTATTCTTGGAACTGACCCTGATCACTAAAATTTTAACACGTGTCTGTGCGTGCGCGCGTCTGTCTGTGTGCGTCTCTGCCTGTCTGAATGAAAAAGTCTTTAATCAAACCTGTTTTACTTCAACAAGCTTCTTCAGTGATTCTTCAAAGTGAATATATACATATATATACATATATACATATATATTTTCAAAATTACGAGGGCTTATTAATATAGCTGTAAATCATGAAAAACAAGTTTTAGATCTGATATTTCCTTTTGATACCAGTTACATTATTCTTCAAAGTTACGAAGATCGATTGATACATAATCGGATAAAACAGATTTCATAATAGACAGAATAATCAAAAGGCCGCAATTTTATAATATATTTATCAGTAAACAATATTAAATGACTACACTGGCAACAGGCACATCACACTCTCGAAATTTAACTTAACATTATCAGTATTTGCGCACATACGGATGAACTTATCACAAATATTAATCTCAGGCAACATTTAATAGTCTTGTCGACTATATGTCGTGTCCTTTCATGGCGTAGGTGGTAATGGCTTTCCACATCTTCCTATCCCTTGTAGCTCTTACCTCCCTTTCTCTTGTTACCACTTTCAAAGCCTGCTCTGCCATCCATTTACTCAAGCCAATCAAGTAAGTTATGCGTTGTTTTCCCTTGTCTCTATCTTTCCGTCTATTTGTCCTGTAAGTCTGTTCCAAACAGCACTGCGACCTGTACCCTCCCAATAATGTCAGAAATTCCCAAGATGTCTCTGAGAATGAAAGATTCCTGAATATACCCCAGTGTGTTCAGAGCCAATCACAAAAGGCGTAACTTAATCTGCAGATTTGGCACATTTCGGACGTTGGTACCGCTGTATGATCATTGTTATTATTTTTTAATTTTTTAATAATAATTCATGCGTTTCATTTATAATTACTTTTTCTATTCTCATTATTATTATTATTATTATTATTATTATTATTATTATTAACATTTTGTTTTTTTTGTTTTTGTTTTAGTGATAGTACATGTGCATGGAGAATGCGGACAAGGTGATAATTGCGAGTAAGTATATCATCATTTATCTATGTTCATATATTATGCTTAAGAGTGTATCCATACCGACAATTATGACAATATATATATATATATATATATATATATATATATATATATATATAATTATGACAAGATATAATGATACCAATATATATATATATATATATATATATATATATATATGCTTCACTGCTTGATAAAAAGGCACAAACACGCTGTAAGTGTTGGTTTAATAACTGGTAGCAAAGAAAATGATCTGTGTGTATACACACACACACACATACACACACACGTGGTTGATCGTTAGTTAGCAAATAAATCTATAGGAATGGATTGTATAACTGTGGCTTACGTGACCACGATAATAACCTATATAAAATACCAGTCTGGGTGACTAATTGGACTTGTGCCGCATCTAGCTTAATGGCACGGACTACCCACTTTAATTGGCTTTGTGCATATATTATGCATAAGAGTGTATCCATGCCGACAATTACGACAATATATATGCTTCACTGCTTGATAAAAAGGCACAAAAACGCTGTAAGTGTTGGTTTAATAACTAGTAGTAAAGAAAATGAACTCTGCGTGTACACACACACACACACACACACACACACACACACACACACACATGGTTGATCGTCAGTTAACAAATAAATCTATAAGAATGGATTGTACAACTGTGGATCACGTGACCACGATAATAACCTATGTAAAATACCAGTCTGGGTGACTTATTTGCCTTGTGCCGCATCTAGATTAATAGCATGGATTACCAACTTTAATTGGCCTTGTGCCTTATCTAACACTGGCATCCACCCATGTGGGGATGTAATTGATATTTTAACTGAGGGGATCAGCCGTGGATCAACCGGATTACGAGTAGAAGCAGCAATTGTACTAGTTACAGCCTAGTAGCAGATTTCAGTGTCGACAGTGCGATATTGCTATTTAGTCCGTGAGTAGATTAATCAGGAAGACACCCAAGAGAGGATACTACGCTTAATACAGTACTATTCGAGAAATACGCGAATAATTATATTGCAACAGCAATATACTGGGATATCACCTCTTAGTAATAACTATTATTACAAATCCACGAGGAACTGAAGTAATATACCAAAACAATACAACCGTGTGACACCAAAACACATCAGTAAACTTTTTTGTCATGAGGTTAAAACAATATATACAAATAAATACACAACGACCTTTATTATAATAGTGAATTATTATGAAAATATAAGTAAACACGTTCAACACTTACAGAATGTCAACAATGTGTTTCCAAATATTTGCCTTATTCCTAGGAACCTTCAACAAAACCCTCCTCCCAAGCAAGGGAACAGGGCAACTGACACTCAAGGGGTAATTGAGTGTGGAAGTCAAACATTACTGAGCAGCGAGGACAATAAATGAAAAAAGATAGACAAAAGATAGCGATTGGCGCTGCATTCAAATTTTTGAAGATCAATCTTGACTGGAAAGCAAGAAGGTAGAAGAGAGTTTCACACGCGAAAAAATAATAAAAAACTTACGGTTACATCTTGCCGCCAATCAAGGAAAATTTGCAAAGGATAAATTCTCGCCATTTTATTTTTTATTTCGCGCTTGCACGTTGTTTTTATTTTTGTTTTGTAGACTGCACAGTATAGTAGGGTCAGTTGGACACAATCTGTGAGAAAAAGAACACAATGACGCAAATCAGTCTACCAAAAATTTTGAGAAGGCATGCTGTAGTGCTTGGCATTCGTGCCAAATGCTCTAAAACCATCATTTCAGATTGTTTGAATGTCAATCTAAAGACAGTGCAGATGTTTCGAGAAGAGTTGGATGAGTGTAATGGTAATTTCAAAGGTAATGCCTCTCGGAAATCTAGGAATGCTTAAAAAACTCCTGAATTTGTTGGTGAGGATCCCAGATTCAACACGTAGGCCTACATCAAGTGTCTGAGAAGATACAGTGCTGCCCTGAATGAAGAGGGTGGCTGTTGAAAGAACCTACGTCTGACAACTGGACTCTGCTCCATGCCACACAAGCATGAGAGCCCAGGCATGGTTGTCCGACAGATTCTGCGACTACATCACCTCTTACATCTGACCGCCTAGCTTTGCAGGTTGCAACCCCCTTGATTATTATGGGTGGTGTGTAGTTCAGTGAGAGACCAACAAATCTCCTGGTAATCCTAGAGATGAACTGAAGGGAACGACTATGGTAGCATTCACCAAATTAAACAAGGAGACCGTACAGAAGAGATGCAGGAGATTAAGAAGTATTAAATAAATTTACTCTTTAGTATTTCACGATATTTTTGTGTAATTTTGTGTAGTACATTTATTAAAAGAAAATATCAGTGTCATTTTCAGTTTTGCATATTTTGGACGACAATTTACGTAGCGCATACTGGAGAACGCTTAAATTTACACAGCCTAGTTACCATAGATTAAGACATTTAACATGAAAGTATTTATAGAAACGGTATAGTATATATATATATATATATATATATATATATATATATATATATATATATATCCTAGCAGTATAACCCGGCGTTGCTCGGGTGTAATGAAAGCTTTAAAACGAATCCATGTTCCTGGAGCTCAGACTATTTGGACGTTGGCACGAAAGACTAAAAAGCAATAGTTGTTTCCAGTTAAAGCGAAACCGTAGACTGAAAGGAAAATGAATGGATGTAAGTCAAATTTTGATTTCCTGCTATCAATATCAAATAAGTTTTTTTCGTGGTGAACTGAATTTTGAAGGCTAAATAAGTCCTCTGAGTAAATGGTATCATGGCTGAGACTAAGAACTACAATTATATCTGCCTAGAGCCAAAACCGAAGCAAAAACTAAAATAAAAGGGCTGAAAAACTGATTTTGATCAGACCCGGTATCGATTTCCAGTATCGGAGTCAAATAAGCCATCCAAGGATAAACTAACCTAAGTAAGTCCATGAAAAATTATCGTACCAATCGGGAGTAAAATTGGAGAAAATGAGCCATATTGATGGCTGAATATCGGTTTTTGATCAGATTCGATAGATTATCGGGGGTATCGTTTTCTGATATCGGGGATATTATGGATTTTCTGCACTATTGTAAGAACTGCAAACTTGAAACTTCTGAATACTGTTGCTTATGTCTTTGTCGTTTCTTTGAGTGTGTCAATTTGATTAAAATTGGACCACTCCTTCTATATCCCAATTTTTTCGATTATCGATTTTCGATATTTATCGGGGGTACTGTGACACAAAACTTAGCTAAGAACACTCGCAGACGTTTATATTAAAACGGTATAAATTTTCAAGAAAATCGGTTCAGCCGTTTCGGAGTCTATAGGTAACGGACACACACACACACACACACACACACACACACACACACAAAGTTCCATTTATAAATAAGTTTATATATATAGTAATATTTTTATAAGTTTATAATAAAAACATAGTATACTGAAACACAAGACTCATTGTGTTTCGGTAGTATCATATTAGCACCTCGTTAGACTGAAATATTTTTCTGTTAGGCATAATTATATATAGAATCTTAAAAACAACACATTTTTTACCCAACCCAGGCAATTAATTTGGGGATTTTCGGAGGGTTTGTCTCAATGAACCAACAGAAAGCCAGATCATGATGAATAGGAGAAATTTGATTGTAAGAGTAAAGGTGGGTACAAACTTGAAATGACTTGAAACCCAGACGTTTTCTATGTCGGTAATGAAATAAATTGAATGATGCATATTGGTCATTTAGCAAGTCTTGAAAAGTTATCACATGGTCCCGTGAAAAGTTTACAGGATTTTCTTTGTCAATTGTTCACTATTTTAAGTGAAAAATAACAAAGACGAGAAAGGTTTTTATCTTTTTTCTTTAAATACACTGCACGTCAAACATATGTAGTTGATGTAATTGCCATTGCCACATGAAACATGCGTGAGACAACTGACAACTGCGGGTATATAATGTAAAAGGTTTTATTTCCTTTACAGTACTTGTGAAGCTGTGAAAACTGCAATTAAGACAAACAAATAATATGAGCACATAGAGGAAGAATGTACACAAGGATAGATAATTACAAAATTCGAAGAAATAAGAAAATAAACAATGAATTTTACATAAATAGTTATAACAAAACAAGGGAACTTATAGCAAGTGTTTAAATCAGCAAGAATCGTTTGACTCGCCAAAGCAATATATTTTTACAAATTAAGGAAGGGTCTGAAAGCAAGAAAAACTTTAGAAGAATTAAATTCCATTAACTATAAAAATTGTCTAGGGTTTGCTGAAAATTGAATGGAAAAAATGTTAATTACCTCGTTGGCACCTCGTGTGGTCTATGGCAATTGAGTTACTCCCTAACAGTACCGAACGAATGTGCTGCCACTGGAGATAACAAATTTACGTCTGACCTCTTAGAAGGTCTCAATCCAAAAGACTGTTAATGGGGTTTCTATTTCTTACGCAGAGACCAAAAATCCTATATTCTAGAAAAAGTTTCCGTAAGACAGCTTATTTGCTTATTTGTTATATTTTTATTTATTCTAACTTTACTGTTTTGTCTCATACTTCTCATTTAGACCTCATTATTGTTTTACGTTATCCTAAAATATAAGGAACTATATTTTCTGGCCACATTGTCCCAAGGGGTGACAAGGCCGCCGGTCAAGAATACAGGGCTCACTTCGGCGAGAAAACGAACCTGCTGATTTTTACATTAGGTTTGGTAGCAAATGGTGCCTGGCGGCAGCTACAGTTCACTTACTGGGTGATCTATCCGCTAAGGAAACAAATTATCAAAAGAGGGGAGAATCAATCAATTTATGCTAGGGGATAGATGTCTATATATATGTCTAGCTATGTTATAATAGGAAAAATTAACTATACTTTAGAGTATATTTTAGACGATGATGACAGATGGAAATTAATTCGCTATGTTTATTCAGAAAGTTTAGTTTTGGGAAGTTGATAATTTGTAATTTTCCTTTAAACATAGAAAACATGGATTTTCATGACCCTGTAAGAGAGACGAGCTCTTTGTTGTAAACCGCGTATGGTTACAAGAAAACAAATAAAACCAACTAAATGATCAGTGAGGCAAAAAGAAAATGAGACAAAATATATCAAAGTAAAATTCTCTGTATTGCTGTGAAAAAAAAATCAAGGCGGACAGTTAAGGTAGATACATGACTGAATGTTTGGTAATTCTTTTGCTTTAGTAGTAACGTTTGTGATTGGCTCCGACAATCTGAATTCAATTCATATTGGTGGGATTATTTTGTGAACTGAATGCTATGCACGGACCACTGCGCAGAGACGATCTAAAAAATTATTTTGTAGCATTCACAGGTTTTGATTTGAAGTGAATCAGAAAGTAATCCAATCAGAAAGCAGAGTATAACATTTCGTATCCCGTGGGCCTGGCGACTGCTGGGATATTTCACTATATCAGTTGATTTTCCCACCCACGTTGTGTTTAAGATTTAAGGTCAATGGGGGCTGGTTGAAGAAAAACTTTAAAAAATAAAAGAAACAGAAAGCGGCTTTCAAAAAAGACAAGTGATGATAATTTCTGGAAACAATAACAGAATTTTCTGTTTAATTGAATTCACTCCAACCGAAGCAGTAAAGCCACTAAGACACAAGGGAGTTATTTACTCTTGAAGAATTAGAAAAAGAGAAACATTTATAGGACCGAGAACAAAAGAAGAGTAATCAGAAAGATAGTAGTCATCAATTGACATTACATTTGTATTTTTGTAGAGTAAAGTTGACTGGAAAGCATGGAGCCGGAAGAGAGTTCCATAAGCATGTGCGAGAAAAGAAACTCTTGGCTTTCAAATTGTGTTTTGGGAGTTTTGCTTTGTCAGTGAATCAATAAGATCTTCTTTAAATTCTTGATTTTTTCACATCATCTTCAATTTGTAGGAGTATCGATTTATGATCCAATCTAATGAAATTTTCAGGTCTCTAGTGGCAAAATAACAAAACGATTCTGACATCATTTTTAAATGAGCCCATTTTCTTCATACTTATCCATTCTTTTTTTTTTAATCAGTATCACCCCATACAAGGCAGTAGAGCCACTAAGACACAATGGGGTTATAAGGGGTGTAGAAGAATTAGAAAGCGAGTAACATTAATAATGAGCAGGAAGAGGAAAGAGTAATCAGTAAAACAGTAGATATTGATTGACATTGCATTTAAAATTTTTAAGATTAAAGTTAACTGGAAAATATGGAGCTGGAAGAGAACTTCACAAGCGAGAACTGCGAGAAAAGAAACTGTTAGCATAGATCTTACGGTTAAATCTAAAAAACTCAACAGTAAATTGATGAGACTCCGTTGCAATTCTAGTACTGCGCTTAAATTAATAAAATTTAGATACCATAGCGAAGAACTCATCTGAACAATGATCATGAAAATATTCATAGAAAAGGCACAGGGAGGCAACTTTACAGCGGTGGGGTAAGTGACAGAAGCTGAGACACCAGGTCAGAACCAAAAATATTGCTGATTCTTCTTTGGATTTTATCTCAAAACATATAGTAAGAGCACCGGACCATGTGGCGGCAATATTCTAAGCATGGACGAAATTTAGAAATAATGCGAGAGAACAATAAAAAAACAGAAATTAAGAAGACAGAGGATAACGATTGACATTGCATTTAAATTTTTGAAAATCAAAGTTGAATTGAAATTAAGAAGCCGGGAAAGAGTTCCACAAGTGAGAGAAGAAACTGTTAGCTTAGGTCTTATAATAATATGAGAAGAAAACATGATTAATGCGAGAGATCAATAAAAGAGCAGTAATGAACATATTTTGACTTCTTTCTGGTGGAATTCTCAAGGAGTGCTGCAATTTGAACCTGTTTTACATCGTTGCTTCATCAACGCTAAACTGTATTGCCAGCAGCTCGATCACGTGTACAACAGAATAAAGAAGGAATATCATGCTTTGTTTAATTGAGGTCGGAATTCGTTTCAGTAAAACAATGCGATGCCAAACTGACAAGTTGACTAAGGAGTACTTCAAAACGATGGACGGTGTTAAGATTCTTCCACATCCATCATTCAGTCTCGACGCTGCTCTGAGTGACTATCGTCTATTCCGCTCAATGGCATACTTCCGCTGCAACCAGCGATCCAACACTTTTGATGAAGTGAAGGAAATTTGTTTAGAGTTTTTTTCTTGTTGTAGAATTAATATTCAAAGCTACTGAACTGATATAAATGAGAGATTCGGATGCTGGCTGATCGCTGGAAGAAGATGGTTGAGAATGATTGAATTGATTTTGAAGAATTAATGTCAATGTTGCTCCATAGAATTTTGTGGTTTTCTTTGTCCTAAGTGAATCAAGACATTGTGACAATCCTAATGAACAAAATACTTAGGCTAAATTAAAAGCTCTCTAATTTGAAAAGATGATACAGTTAAAACAAATACAATGGTCATGTGATAGAATTGTTTGAATGTTGAGCGGCCTTACATGGTGGTTATTTTGAATAGGAAAATTTAAAAGAAAAAATGACTTCATTTTTATGGCAGTTTCATTATTCTATTTGATCTAAAGTTAGTTTTATACGATTGACAAATTTATTTATTTATAAATCCTCTTAATTATGAAAATGAACAGATTTACTAAATCTTTATACCATTTTCATTATTCTCTCTGATCTAAAATTTGTAAACCCTCGTAAAGTTGGAGATAAATTTTCTTCCTTATGATCCAATATTCATTTCCCTTTCTGGTCTAAAACTCATTTTACAGATTTGAAAAACTTATTTATTAATCAACTCTCATAATTTTGATGTGAAACAGATGTACTTCCGTTTGATACCAGTTTCATTATTCTATCCAATCTAAAGTTTGTTTTATAAGTTTGAAAACTTTATTTATCAATCGGTAAATTTTCGTTGTAATTCCCGTCGCTTTTCCCCTTAAAATTTTTCCAAAAATATAGAATATAGAAAATACCAAATAATATATAGAATAATGGAATACCAAAAAAAAAAAAAAAAAAAAATGCGCATTACTTCCGTAATCAGAAGTAAAAAGGCGGAAGTAAACAGGCTGAAGTAAACAGGCTGAAGTAAACAGGAGAAATTCATTGCCTACGCAGTCCGTCATTCTGCAGTTAATTACATGACTTCGTGAGAGTTACGGGAGAGAAAAAGTGCAAGATATAGTTCGTATTTTATGGACATTTAGATAAAAAAAAGGTTAGTTTCTTCACTAACTAACACTTGATTTGAGTTCGGCATATACATTTGCATTTGAAAGAGAAAAGCAACAGGAATTACAACAAAAATTTACCCATCAATCAACCTTGGTAATGTTGAATAAAAATAAACTTCGTTTTGATACAATAACAGTCCAGTACTCTTTTCTTTGTTTCCAACATAATTTTCCTGTCTTCTAATATTTCATATCATTTTTTTCTGTTATCATTGTGTTCTGTCTACTGGACTGTCTACTTTGCTTTATCAATCTTGCCTTTTGTAGATTAGATTCACTATTTTTTCATACCACATATTTTTATTGGTGACGTAGGACACAAATTTGTCTACCTATGAGGGCGGACGGGCTTTTCGACCTTCCACCAAGTGGTACTGTCCTATAGCTTAGTAACAATCTAAAAAGAAATATTCCTATTTTTTCCCAAAAGATTCTGGGTCTCAAAGTCACGTCACTTCCGCTATCTTATTGATTCAGGTTTTTAATAACCCTTTTTCATTTTTTTTTTCAATGAAAAGACGTCCATACTTATTTCTTCTTCATTTTGTTGGTCTATCTCGACGTTTTTCTGTTTGGATTTACACATACGTTTAAAATTATTCATTTTTAAATATTTTTTATATGCCAGATACTTTTGCTTATCATTTTGATGTTTATAACCACACCAAGTGCACATTATTCTATCTTTTTTCTCTATCACGTATGCATCCATTTCCTCTACCAGATTCATAAATTTGTTGTATTAAATTTCTAAATCGGTTTTTGTTGCCGAGCAAATTCGACAGACTGTTCTAGTGACAACTTTCCCAGTTGTAAATTCATAAGAGTTCTGTCCTTCTGTATAACAGTGATTGTTAGACAATCTCATCAAGGAGGAAGGAGAGCCTTCATGCAGCAGAAATGTGGTTCTACAGAAAGATACTAAAGATACCATGGACTGGGAACATGAGCAGCCATGAGGTGTTGGAGAGAATACAAATGAGGAGAAAACATACTTAACATCAGGAAGAGACACCAAATGTTCCTGGGACACGTAATGAGGAAAGAGGACTTAGAGAATATAGAGGGAAAAAGAGACAGGAGAAAACAGCGCGAGACATATTCGATAGGCCTGAGCAAATGGAGGGCAGAGCGGGTTTTAGAAGAGATGCCAAGAGGAAAAATATTGAGAGCGACAAGAGACATGGCCAAGTGAAAGACCATGATCACCTACGTTTTAAAGAGACACGGCATATGAAGGAGAAGAAGAATTTGTTGGTACCCCTCATTTTGAAGACTCTTCACTAATTTCATCTAAATCATATCCTGTTCAATTAATTGGTTTTCTGATCCCAGTTCCTCAAATTGACAAAATTTAGTGGGTTGTTTTAAACAAAGAACATATTCAATTACTGGTTCATTCACTTTTTGAGAAATGTTCACAAATTTAGCCCTCTCTGTATTCACTAACTTTATCTTGGGTGCGATGTTTTTCACTGTTAGTTGACTCATATCGTCGAACGTCATTTCCTCCAACTGTCTTGGGTGTGCAGTTGCTGATACTTTGATAAATAGCCTCACAACCAATAGTCACCAAGAAGAAATCGGTTATCTGATTTTCTTTTCCAACTGATTTTAAATCCTTTCGTTTTTGTTTTTTTGTTCTAGGATTAGCTGTTAGACTCTTAAGTTACCTTAATGCGTATTCATAATTATCATGTGTTAATTGTTCATTCGGTTCTTTAAATATCGGCGACGTTATTGGAGCGTAGTATTACTGATTCACGGGAAGTAGTTGACACTTATCTGCCTCATGGATAATAGTTGATTTGACCATTACCGAGTACATATACCAGGCACTCGACAAGAATGGTGAAGCCCGAAACGTTGCCTTGGATATCTCCAAAGCATTCGACAGGGTCTGGCATGCTGGCCTCTTGTGCAAACTGCGGAGCTATGGGATAACTGGACATCTGTTTGACCTCATCCAGTCCTTCCTCTCTAACCGCACATTAAAGGTGGTATTAAATGGGCATGCCTCCCAAAACTACCAGACGAACGCGGGCGTCCCTCAAGGTTCTATCCTAGGTCCCACGCTATTTCTGATCTACATTAATGATCTCCCCGACACCATTAGATCCCAAGTTGGCATGTATGCCGACGACACAACAATCTACTCCCGCATCGATCAGAAACCAGGTCTGGACGACAAAGTGAACCTCGCTGCCGCACTTGAAAGGGACCTCCAATCCGTAGTGACCTGGGGTAGGAAATGGTTGGTTTTATTTATCCTTTAATACAAAAGAATTGTGGCACAAGGCCGAGAAATGGGAGGGGGAAGAAAAACTTGGGTTGGTCTTCAGTTACTCTATCTTATACCTAGCTAATCAGATTCACGACCCATACATACGTTACAATGATTCTCATTCACCATAAGAAATTGTCCGTCAACACTCATACTTATCAAGCACCAAAATACCGCGAAGCATGCCGGGGACCTACAAAACGCCCCAAATGTACATAAAAAATTGTGAATATTTACAATCGTTTACAAAAATAGCTTTAAAAATTTTTACATGAAATGACATGATGGGAAGGGGTATGAAGAAACAAAAATTCCCAAAACATAAAACAATTTCAAATAAATATATATACATCATGTTAGTAAGACCCAAACACACCCTCATAAACAAAGAGGCCGCTGTATTCTGCCTTAAAAGACAAAATCAAGTAGCTCTCTTTCTAACGGGGAATGGAGAGGCAGGGTACAAAATAAATTGGACTGGAGAATATGTAAGGCTGACCCAGCCGAGAATAAAAACGGGACAAAATAACCATGGAAAATGGGAATCTCGAACTGGATCATAACAAAAGCAATGGAGCCGGGAACAGGCTAGGACCAACACATTTACTCACATTAACTAGGTACACAAAAGAATGCTAACCTTAACCGCGGGAGGGGTTCCAAGGGAATCCACCCCGATGTGACTTAGCAGATCTAAAAGAGAAAATCAAGACTAGCCCCGGTCACGCGAACCAGGCTCGCTGCATATATCCACCTTTTGCCAAAGTCTGTCGGGTGCAGCCGTTTCCGTTCAGTTCTAATCTTCATTTTGAGCTGGTGCTCAAAATATCGGATTAGATCCTGATCCGAAAGCCGGCCTCCCCGCAAGACCTCCTCCAGACGCGTCGTCCAAATCACCATTCTAGCCGTGGCCAGTAGCGACAGAAACACCATGCGTTTCACTCCAGAGTACGGGGGCGACACATTGTCCACAGCGTATGCGCGATCAATGAGCACAAGCTCCCGCGGCGCGATACGAGCAGTCAACTCGCCGACACGCTCCCACAACGGGCGAACGCGCGAACAATGGAAGAAGGCGTGCGCGGACGTCTCCTTGATTCCAAGGTTGCAACGTTCACAATCTGGCAAATCCGCCAGGCCCATTGCGAAACGCTTGTCATTGAGCGACAAACCATTCCGAGCCAATCGCCAGGTCAGAGAAAACTCAGAGTTGCTGAGCCAATCCGCACCTGGCGCCCAAGACCAATGAGAGCGGTCCTCCACCCTCGACATGCCGAGCTTACTCCACAGTTTATCCTTCACGGCACCCTCCACTAATCCCCGATAGAAGATTTTCCTAGGCTGTGAAAGGTCACTGGACCGTGGAATGGCCTGCAAGGCCGCCAGACATTCGAGCAGGAATTTCGGTCGCACCCAAGGCCTGACGGTCAGCCATAAGGGTCGGGGGAGTGATAGTGAGGCAAGGGAACATGTCCCTCACTACCCCCGCAAGCAACCGATCTTCCTCCAACGCGCGCCTGAGAAATGCCAACCTCGAAGCGAGCACGTGGCTCCTCAAGTGTGGCATCCCCAGACCCCCATGACACGGACGGAGGCAACAGACTCCTTTGCCGACCATGTGTTTGCGTCCTCTCCACAGACAGGAGAATAGCAAACGCTCGAGCGCCTTCTCATGATCGTCACAAAGGGGAAGTACTGACAGCCGGTAAAGGATCATGGGAAAGAGGTATGTGTTACACACCTCCGCCAAGCCCTTCACGGAGAGACCCCGTCGACGCCAAGTCTTGACCGCCGCGCCGACCTTTGCCAGTACTTCTGACCAGTTTTTCTCCAACTGTAAGTCCGGACCGAACCAAACTCCGAGGATTTTGACCGGCCCGTCCGTCCAGCTGAAGGGCCCCGGGAGGGCAGCACCCTTCCAGGCACCTAACCGCAAGCCGGATGACTTGTCGCAGTTGATTCTGGCCCCTGTCACCTTCTCGTACCGTTCAAGCGCCTGCTGTACCGCCTCTATGTCCCTGCGGGAGGACACAAAGGTCGTTACGTCATCGGCGTACGCGGAAACCCTGGCTCGAGCTCCGCCGGGGACTGCAATTCCACGTAGGACCGGACTGCCCTTCTCGTCCCTTAGCCGGCGATGTAGCGGCTCCAACGCCAGGACGTAAAGGAGAGACGACAGTGGACAACCCTGTCGGACCGACCTAGACAGCGCGAAAGCGCCCGACAGCTTCCCGTTCACCTGCACCACAGCCTGGGGGGCGCGATACAGAAGGCTAATCCAGCGGCTGAAGTCGGGTTTGAATCCGGCGGCCTGCAGGACAGCAGCCAGGTAGCCATGGTCGATCCTATCAAATGCCTTGGACTGATCTAAATTGATCAGCGCGGCCTCTTCGTCGTCTTCTACACCCTCTACGATCGTGCGAATCAAGTGCAGGTTGCTCTGAATTGTTCGTCCCTTCACAGAACAAGTCTGATCCGGTTCCAACAGAGACTCGGCAACTAGCTGCAAGCGATTCGTCAGGATCTTGGCCAAAATCTTTAACTCTGTGTTTAGCAGAGTTATGGGCCTGTAGTCGTCTAATTCCCTCCCAACCTTCTTGCCTTTTCCCAACAGTGTGATCACGCCCCTGGTGATCCGACCGGGGATGGACCCCTGCCGAAACCAGTGGTTGAACACGACAGCCAAGATCGGGACAAAAAGGTGCGACATCCTCAAGTACAATTCATAGGGCAAACCATCCAAACCTGGCGACTTGCCTCTGCCGACCTTCTTCAAAGCCGCGTAGATTTCGTCCTCCGTAATCTCCCCTTCGCAGCTAGCCGCTTCAGCCGGCAAAAGCCGGGGAAAGTCAGCCAAATAGCTGCGAAACTCCTCGTCGCGGAGACCGGGCTCCTTGGTGAAACGGTGTTCGAAATGCTGCCGGAACGCCTCGCACATGTCGTCAGTGGACCTGAGGAGATGTCCCTCCGGGTCGCGCACCTCTCGAATGTACCGGTCGCCGGCACGGCGAATTTCTTCCTTGCGCAGTTCTGCGCCCATGCTCACAGCTTCGGAAGACATCTTGCTTAACTTATGTCTAATTACCTGGCCCATGTAGCGCCCGCTAGTCGAACGCTCCAGGGCCTCCCTGGCTAAGGCTATCTCTAGGGGATCCCCACCAGCCTCCGCCCGGGCGAAATTAGATCTAAGTGTCTTTGCCTTCGCAGCCTTATCTAGGTTGAGCCGTTGGCTGTATTGGGTGGCGAAAGACCTAATTCTATCCTTAAGGCTAACCCACCACTTACTCCCAATGACTCGCTCAATTAACGCCCGCTGAACTAGTCTAGTCAGCTGGTCACGAAAGTCCCGCCTGTCCAGTAAGGACTGATTGAACTTCCAGTAACCAGCCATTCTAGGCCTAAATTCTAACACCACCCGGGCACAAACGAGTTTGTGGTCCGAGTAGCCTAACCAGTGGAACGTTGGACATTCTAAGAAGTCTATGTCGGCTTCTCTCACTAACATCCTATCCAGGTACGCTGATACCCGGGTAGAAGGCCAACTATGCGTCCACGTCCACATGCTCCCATCCGGATGATCGACCCGGTATCTATCGACGAGACCAAATTCGCCGATCAGATCGACCAGGCTACGATCACCACTCCACCCGCTAGCGCCCCTTCCTCTATCCCATTTGGGGGTTAGGACGGCATTCCAGTCCCCAACTAAGACAAGCCGTGTTGAATCCACCATGAAGGGCTCCAACAGCCGAAAGAAAGAGACTCGCTCACCTTGAACGTTGGGCGCATAAACCGCAATCAGCCGGAACGATCTGCTTTTCACTGCAATATCTGCCACGATCAGCCGGCCCTCGGCATCGACATGGACAAGGTCGATCCTCGCGTCCAGGGTACGCTTGACCAGCAAAGAAACACCTCTGGCATGCCGGCTCCCATATGCTGAATAGACGACAAAGTCGTTAGACAGCACACACGAGTCGACTTCGCAAACAAAGTGAGTCTCTTGGATCGCGGCCACATCCACGCCGAAGGACAAGAGGTCACGAAGCAGGCGAGCCGCCTTACCCCGATCCCTCAGGCCCTTCGCATTCAAACTGGCTATTTTGATAGACATCTTTTAAACCTGAAAAGAAAAGAGCAACGAAAAGAAAAAAA
Organism: Ascarosepion bandense; assembly: GCA_037127315.1. NCBI lineage: Eukaryota > Metazoa > Mollusca > Cephalopoda > Sepiida > Sepiidae > Ascarosepion > Ascarosepion bandense. Next base: position 455,889 of record JBBBDQ010001249.1, on the reverse strand, counting down.
AACAAAAAGCTCTCTACTCACATACCGGGCGGAAATCCTTGGCGGAAAGGACCCCGACGGACTGTCCTAGGGAACCGGTTCCTACATCGGACGTAATCCGTCCGTCTAGGACAATGCCGCCGACGTCCGTGGGATAGGTTAGTTTTACCACCCTATAAAGAGAGGGGTGGAGCAAAACGGGGAACCTCCCAGCACAATTTTTGGTCATTTTCTTGAGTTCAGGAGTATTCTCCTTCACCATTCTGAGTTCAGAAAAATGTCTCTTGGCTTCGATGATGTGGTCCCAGACCCGCAGGTTACCCCCGGTATTGCGTACCAGGGTGATCACTCCTGGGGCCTGGGGAAAGTTCCTTGGGTTTTCGGTGGAAATTCCATCCACCGAGGTCAACCTCAGCAGGGGCTTCAACAGTTTTCGCCTCTGAGAGGACCACTCAGAAGCAATGTCCTCGCTCACTTTCAGGAGCGCATCCCCCTGGGGCAGGGCTTTTTTCTTTTTTGCCCGAGCGGGAGTGGGCATAGGAGAGGGGGTGGGAGTGGGGGTTGGAGAAAAAATGTCTCAAGGGGGTCAGTTTAAAAGTCGGGGAGTGGGTGGCTTTCCGCGGGGAAGAGGGAAGGCTCCTTGTCTTTTTCGCGTAGGAAATCCTGGCCGGAGATACCGGCAACGAAGCACATTTGGTTGCGTGAGTTCTTCTCTCCCTGCTTCTCTCCCTGCTCCGGCTCCTTCGACGACTCTTGGCGTTTCCATGCCGCTCCTCCTCCTGCCTTCCACGTTTCAGGGAGGTCGAACGTTGCGTGTCCATTTTCTCCGTTTTTGGGGGAGATTTGCCTCCCTTTTCCTGTTTGGAGGGCGGTTTTTCCACAGCAGGCTCCTTTGGTTTGGTGGGAGCCTTGGCAGGTGACGGTGCCTTCGAAGGTGAAGGCGTTTTGGTCTTCTTCCTGCCGACCACCTGCCACTCGCCCTCCTTGTTCGCTGGTGTTGGTCGAGCTGGTGTTGGTGGAGCTGGTGTTGGTGAAGCTGGTGATGCTGGGGTTGGTACTTCCGGTTTCTGGGTTGGCTGGGTCTTTGGGGCCGGATTCTTTGTCGGGCACGCCTTGGCGACGTGATCGGCCGCTCCACAGACCCAACAGCAAGGCTTCCTGCCCTCCACAATGACGAATATGGCGCGCTTCCTGCAGGTGAGGATGTTCGGAATTTCCTTGATCTTCTCTGTCGTAAGGGTCACCTGCAGGGCCATATCTCCGGTCAGGAAACCCGCCTTCGAACGCAGCGACGAGACCTCGGCCACCCTTCCATACTGGGCGAAAAAGGCGCCGATGTGGTCTTCTGAGATGTCCATTGGGACGCCATGCAGCGTGATCTTCACCTTGCGCGTACCCATGTATTCGGTTTGGAACAGGAGGGTCTTGGTTTCTAGAACCACTCCAGCCAAACGCTTAGCCTCCTCCGACGTGCTGAGCAGGACATCCCAACTGGCGTTGCTGCGTCTCGCCACCGCTTTGGCCTTGATGTTCAGGCTTTTGATGGCCTTTTCCAGGCTGTCCCTGCTTATGCCGACGAACTTCTGGGTCTTCTTGTCCTTTGAGATCAGGGATATTATACGGGCCTGGATGTCGGCCAACTCCTCGGGCACCGACAACAGCTCCGTGCCCTTGATGTAGCTGGCGTACTTCTGCCTCAGGTCGTCGTAGAACTGCTCCCCCTTTTTTGGTATCTTTCCTCCTTTCCATCCGGAGGTGGAGGGTACGGGGGATGCTGGTGTGACTGCTTCCGGTTCCGGTGCTGCTGCTGCTTCCGGTCGTTGGTGTGCTGCTGCTGGAACTGTTGGGGGGGGGGACTATCCCGTGGCGGTAGCTGCCAGTCCCCCTCCTGTCCTCCCACCGACGCCATGGTGGGAGGAAAGATTTGGTCCGGCCTATCTGAGGCCATGCCTCCTAAGAGGCCTAACACCGGTCAACTGCCTTCCGGTGTTTCGCGGCTGTAAACAACCGCTACTTTACGCTGGCCCGAGCAATGAACTCGGGCTGGAAAACAGTTGCCAGAACCAAAGAGCTAGTAGATATCACGGAGGAACAACTACCGCACTTTGATCCTATTTTAGGACCATGCCTCCTAGGAGGCCGAACACCGGTCAACTGCCTTCCGGTGTTTCGCGGCTATAAATAACCGCTACTTTACGCGGGCCCGAGCAATGAACTCGGGCTGGAAAACAGTTGCCAAAACCAAAGAGCTAGCAAATATCACGGAGGAACAAATACCGCACTTTGATCTTATACCAACACACCACACAACAAAAGAATTGTGGCACAAGGCCGAGAAATGGGAGGGGGAAGAAAAACTTGGGTTGGTCTTCAGTTACTCTATCTTATACCTAGCTAATCAGATTCACGACCCATGCATACGTTACAATGATTCTCATTCACCATAAGAAATTGTCCGTCAACACTCATACTTATCAAGCACCAAAATACCGCGAAGCATGCCGGGGACCTACAAAACGCCCCAAATGTACATAAAAATTTGTGAATATTTACAATCGTTTACAAAAATAGCTTTAAAATTTTTTACATGAAATGACATGATGGGAAGGGGTATGAAGAAACAAAAATTCCCAAAACATAAAACAATTTCAAATAAATATATATACATCATGTTAGTAAGACCCAAACACACCCTCATAAACAAAGAGGCCGCTGTATTCTGCCTTAAAAGACAAAATCAAGTAGCTCTCTTTCTAACGGGGAATGGAGAGGCAGGGTACAAAATAAATTGGACTGGAGAATATGTAAGGCTGACCCAGCCGAGAATAAAAACGGGACAAAATAACCATGGAAAATGGGAATCTCGAATTGGATCATAACAAAAGCAATGGAGCCGGGAACAGGCTAGGACCAACACATTTACTCACATTAACTAGGTACACAAAAGAATGCTAACCTTAACCGCGGGAGGGGTTCCAAGGGAATCCACCCCGATGTGACTTAGCAGATCTAAAAGAGAAAATCAAGACTAGCCCCGGTCACGCGAACCAGGCTCGCTGCATATATCCACCTTTTGCCAAAGTCTGTCGGGTGCAGCCGTTTCCGTTCAGTTCTAATCTTCATTTTGAGCTGGTGCTCAAAATATCGGATTAGATCCTGATCCGAAAGCCGGCCTCCCCGCAAGACCTCCTCCAGACGCGTCGTCCAAATCACCATTCTAGCCGTGGCCAGTAGCGACAGAAACACCATGCGTTTCACTCCAGAGTACGGGGGCGACACATTGTCCACAGCGTATGCGCGATCAATGAGCACAAGCTCCCGCGGCGCGATACGAGCAGTCAACTCGCCGACACGCTCCCACAACGGGCGAACGCGCGAACAATGGAAGAAGGCGTGCGCGGACGTCTCCTTGATTCCAAGGTTGCAACGTTCACAATCTGGCAAATCCGCCAGGCCCATTGCGAAACGCTTGTCATTGAGCGACAAACCATTCCGAGCCAATCGCCAGGTCAGAGAAAACTCAGAGTTGCTGAGCCAATCCGCACCTGGCGCCCAAGACCAATGAGAGCGGTACTCCACCCTCGACATGCCGAGCTTACTCCACAGTTTATCCTTCACGGCACCCTCCACTAATCCCCGATAGAAGATTTTCCTAGGCTGTGAAAGGTCACTGGACCGTGGAATGGCCTGCAAGGCCGCCAGACATTCGAGCAGGAATTTCGGTCGCACCCAAGGCCTGACGGTCAGCCATAGGGTCGGGGGAGTGATAGTGAGGCAAGGGAACATGTCCCTCACTACCCCCGCAAGCAACCGATCTTCCTCCAACGCGCGCCTGAGAAATGCCAACCTCGAAGCGAGCACGTGGCTCCTCAAGTGTGGCATCCCCAGACCCCCATGACACGGACGGAGGCAACAGACTCCTTTGCCGACCATGTGTTTGCGTCCTCTCCACAGACAGGAGAATAGCAAACGCTCGAGCGCCTTCTCATGATCGTCACAAAGGGGAAGTACTGACAGCCGGTAAAGGATCATGGGAAAGAGGTATGTGTTACACACCTCCGCCAAGCCCTTCACGGAGAGACCCCGTCGACGCCAAGTCTTGACCGCCGCGCCGACCTTTGCCAGTACTTCTGACCAGTTTTTCTCCAACTGTAAGTCCGGACCGAACCAAACTCCGAGGATTTTGACCGGCCCGTCCGTCCAGCTGAAGGGCCCCGGGAGGGCAGCACCCTTCCAGGCACCTAACCGCAAGCCGGATGACTTGTCGCAGTTGATTCTGGCCCCTGTCACCTTCTCGTACCGTTCAAGCGCCTGCTGTACCGCCTCTATGTCCCTGCGGGAGGACACAAAGGTCGTTACGTCATCGGCGTACGCGGAAACCCTGGCTCGAGCTCCGCCGGGGACTGCAATTCCACGTAGGACCGGACTGCCCTTCTCGTCCCTTAGCCGGCGATGTAGCGGCTCCAACGCCAGGACGTAAAGGAGAGACGACAGTGGACAACCCTGTCGGACCGACCTAGACAGCGCGAAAGCGCCCGACAGCTTCCCGTTCACCTGCACCACAGCCTGGGGGGCGCGATACAGAAGGCTAATCCAGCGGCTGAAGTCGGGTTTGAATCCGGCGGCCTGCAGGACAGCAGCCAGGTAGCCATGGTCAATCCTATCAAATGCCTTGGACTGATCTAAATTGATCAGCGCGGCCTCTTCGTCGTCTTCTACACCCTCTACGATCGTGCGAATCAAGTGCAGGTTGCTCTGAATTGTTCGTCCCTTCACAGAACAAGTCTGATCCGGTTCCAACAGAGACTCGGCAACTAGCTGCAAGCGATTCGTCAGGATCTTGGCCAAAATCTTTAACTCTGTGTTTAGCAGAGTTATGGGCCTGTAATCGTCTAATTCCCTCCCAACCTTCTTGCCTTTTCCCAACAGTGTGATCACGCCCCTGGTGATCCGACCGGGGATGGACCCCTGCCGAAACCAGTGGTTGAACACGACAGCCAAGATCGGGACAAAAAGGTGCGACATCCTCAAGTACAATTCATAGGGCAAACCATCCAAACCTGGCGACTTGCCTCTGCCGACCTTCTTCAAAGCCGCGTAGATTTCGTCCTCCGTAATCTCCCCTTCGCAGCTAGCCGCTTCAGCCGGCAAAAGCCGGGGAAAGTCAGCCAAATAGCTGCGAAACTCCTCGTCGCGGAGACCGGGCTCCTTGGTGAAACGGTGTTCGAAATGCTGCCGGAACGCCTCGCACATGTCGTCAGTGGACCTGAGGAGATGTCCCTCCGGGTCGCGCACCTCTCGAATGTACCGGTCGCCGGCACGGCGAATTTCTTCCTTGCGCAGTTCTGCGCCCATGTTCACAGCGAGGAAATGGGTTGGTAAATTTCAATGCCTCCAAAACAAAGCTGTTATCAACTAACCACCATAGACAATCGCATCTACCTCCCATTAGCATGGGACAGGCTAGCCTCCCAGAGAGTAAAATACTACGCCTCCTTGGCCTTACACTCTCGGCGGACCTCAAATGGAATGACTATATTGAATCCATTGCCAAATCTGCTGCTATGGAAGTCGGCTCTGTGTGCAGGGCCCGGAAATTTTTCCCACCTGAAACTATTCTGCACATATACAAATCTACCATCCTCCCGTGTATTGAATATTGCTGCCATATCTGGTCGGGTGCCCCTGCTGCTCTCCTTGGGCTTCTTGACAAAATACAAAGGAGGATCTGTAACGTGGTTGATACTGACTTGGCAGACCGGCTGCAGCCGCTCTCACACCGGCGTGATGTAGCTTCCCTGTGCCTCTTCTACAAGTACTTTCATGGCTTCTGCTCCGATGAGCTTAGATCACTGGTGCCGCCTAAGCACGAATTTACACGAGATACTAGATTAGCAACTAGGTCCCACCCTTTTACAGTTAAACAAATAAGATGTAACCGTAAATTCTACTCCAACAGCTTCTTTTCTCGCGCTTCCCGCCTGTGGAACTCCCTTCCACAAGTCTGCTTTCCCGACAGTTACAATCTCCAGGTGTTTAAATGTAGGGTTAATAGACACCTCCTATCACACTAACTCCCAACTATTCTCACAACACTCTCATCTACCCAACCCTCATTCTCGGTATCCTCACCCGCCTATCACCCACCCTCTGTTATTTCCTATATTTAACCAGCCTTTCTCCACTCTACGTAGCCCCCTGCACAGTAGTGGCAGTGACATGCCTTGCTCGGGGTGAAACGCTTATGAAAAAAAAAAAAAAAAATGTATTCCTATGTAAAAGAGTCAACTCAACAAATGAATTTATTTTCTTTTGATACCGGTTTCATTCTTTAATCTAAAACTTGTTTTGTACAATTGAAAAACTTATTTCTCAATCAACCCTCGTAATTATGAAGATAAATTTAATCCCTTTTGATACAAATTTGATTATTTTATCTGTACTAAAACACGTTTTTTGAGACTGAAAACCTTATTTATGAATCAACCCTCGTAATTTTAAAGATAAATAAACTAATTTTTGATACAATTTTCATTATTTGATCTGCTCTGAAATTTGTTTTATACATTTGACAATCTTATTTATTAATCAGCTCTCGTAATTTTGATGAGAAATAAATTTAATTCGCTTTAATAACAGTTTCTCAATCTGATGTTTCTTTTAATACCCTTTGGCCCAATACGTGAAAAATGTGTAGACGAGAGACTCAAAACAAATGAATATTTTTTGGACCATCAATGGAAGCTGTCTTCTTGGAAAAATCGTATTCCTATTTCAAACTAAATAAATTAGCTTATTTCGCCGTGAGATTCAACTTCACAAAGATAAATTATTTTCACTTTGAAATTTCAACATCTTACTGCTCGCAAACTATTTTCAGACAGACAGTATGGATTCCGCTTTGCCAGGTCTTTTTTTGTTTTTCTAATCATATCACCCCGAGCAAGGCAGTTACGCCACTGATGTGCAGGGGGCTACATAGGAGTGAAAAGATTGGAAAAGAGAAAACCGGAAACCGCATCCTAAACAGGAAACAAGGGATGAGCCTCTTAACCTGTTCAATAGACGTTGGTGGAAGTTCTACTGCCGATATGCTAACGATCATCACCGAGTACATATACCAGGCCCTCGATAAGTCCGGCGAGTCTAGTGCTGTTACCCTCGATATCTCTAAGGTTCTTGCGCAAGCTACAGGGTTATGGTATCACTGGACGCTTGCTTGATTTGATCCAATCTTTCCTATCTAACCGCATAATGAAGGTCGTCTTGAATGGGCATGCATCCACATCCTACCGTACGAACACTGGTGATCCCCAGGGCTGTATCCTAGGCCCTACGCTCTTTCTAATCTTCGTAAATGATCTCCCAGACGTGATCAAATGCCAAGTAGGCATCTACACAGATGACACTATCATTTACTCCCGCATCAGCAAGAAATCTGGTGAGGCGGATAAACATAACCTCGCTGCTGATCTTGAGAATGATCGCCACTCAGTGGTGGACTGTAGTAAGAAGTGGCTCGTAAATTTCAATATTTCTAAAACGAAACTGATATCTGTCAGCCATCACACGTATCTCTCCCCCCCCCCATAAGCATGGACCAAACGAGTCTCCCTGAAAGCAATAGACTGCGCCTCCTCGGCCTTACCTTATCTTCCTATCTCAAGTGGAATCATTACATTAACTATATCCACTGCTAGGAAGTTTGGGTCACTGTATCGGGCCAGGAAGTTTTTTCTGCCTGAATCCATTTTGCACATATACAAATCAACCATCCGACCGTACATAGAATATTGTTGTCATATCTGGTCAGGCGCCTCTGCTCTTCCTCTTAGTGTTCACAACAGGCTCCAAAGGATAATCTGTAATGTAATTGGTCCCGACCTGGCAGCTCGACTCCAGCCACTTTCTCACTGGCGGGATGTGGCTTCCCTCTGTCTCTTCTACAAATATTTTCATGGCTTCTGCTCCGACGAACTTAAATCACTGTTGCTCCCTCCACAAGAATTTACTCGTGCAACCAGACTGACAACATTGTTCCACCTTTGTACAGTTAAATCAATCAAATACAGGCGACAATTCTAATCCATCAGCTTCTCATCTCACACTTCCCGCCAGTGGAACTCCCTTCCATTTACTTGCATTCTTGACGGCTACAAACTCCAGGAATTTAAATGCAATGTCAATTCTCATCTCTTCTCCACTTGACTCCAATCCTTTCTACATCACCTCATGTATCTTGTTCTTTTCCTTTCTCTCTACCTTCGCAACTGTCTTATAAAAATACTCTTCAAGACATAAACGATCATGGCTCTTCACAGCTTCCCTTTCTATATTAACATTGAACGTTATGTCAGTCGTTGTCTTCTTGCTTTTTATGCCATTCAGAAAAATAGACTGCCATGGCTCTTCACAGCTTCCTGATCTTTATTAACACTGAATTCTATGTCCATCGTTTATATTCTTAATTCTTGTTCTTTTATTGTCCTCGCTCCTCAATAGTATATTTTCTTATATTTTCTAGCATTCAGTAATTCCTTTGCGTCTTAGTGGATTTATCGCCCTGCTAAGCGTGAAAGGACAAAAATAAATCGCGATAGAGTCAAAAGGTGCCCCATTTTGCTTTTTTTAGAAAGATAGTGGAGTGGTTAACGTTGCCTTATTTATGATATGACTAAAAATTATAGATCTATGACTAGAAATAAAGTAATTTCTCCACATTTGTTTCGGATGCTATTCTACATCCTATTAGCATACAAAAAAACTCAGAATGCTAAACCACTTACCTTGCCGTTAAGATACTTTTCATTAAAAACTTTTAGCTTTAAATTTAGTGTTTAATTAATTATTTAAATTCTATTGAAAAATCAGTCATCTCAGTTTTAGATTAGATAAAGAGAAAATAAATTTATTTAAATAATTTAATTTGAAATTTTTTCAAGAGCCCATCTTAACTTCGTATTTAATTTTCGGAAAGATTGTCTCTTCAGTTGTATTTTCTTTTGTATGACTTCTTACACAGTAAGAACGATTCAAGTTCTTTTCAGGAAAGGGAATAGGAGGAGGTGTGCCCCATAATAACCAGCGGCCTCAGTCAAATGATGATCATTCTGATTGAGTCTTGTTCCGTTGTGTAGTGGTTTTCACAGTCGTTTCAAGCAAGCAAGCCAGCCAACCGAGGCCAAGATACAAGAACCTGTTTTTTACAATTTGAAGAGAAAAATGGAGATAAAAATGAAATCAGTGATTGTTTTGGCAGTTGTGATTCTATCATATAAGTGTTTACTGATATCTTTTCTCCAAATTTAATTATTTTATCACATTTTCTATTCGTAATTTTTTCACGATAAAACAATATTTTTGTCTGTTTGATCTGACTGGATTTTTATTACAAATCATTGAAAAAATTAAAAAATGATTACTGCAATCTTGTTGTTGCAATTTTTTTTTTCTTTTTACTAATTTTGTTGTCCTTATTTGTTTTGTTTAGGTACCGCCAGAAACGAATGAGTTTTTATTTTATTTATTTATTTATTTATTTATTTATTATTGTTTTTATTATTGTTTTTATTTTTTTTTAGAAAGAAAACAAAAAAAGGCTACCCACTGATTTTTAAAATTTATCAGGAAAAAAAAAAGATCAGGAAATGATCCGATTAAAATAAATTTTCAGAACTTATTCAAAACTTATTTTCACTTTGAAATTTCAACATCTTACTGTCCATAAATTATTCTCAGACAGACAGTATGGATTCTGCTTTGCCAGAGAATAGATTAATTTTATTAGAAAACCGTGTAGAATATTTTGGACTGGAGTTATTATCCATTTCAATACATCGTGAATATTTAAAATTGGAAGGGGATGACATATTTTTTTATAGTTTTAAAAAGAAATTATTTTTTAAAAATTTTAACATCAAATCAGAGAATCTTTAAATTAGCCTGAAACCTTAAAAGTTGAAACTAAAAAAAGTAGAATTTAATGAAAAAAAAAATTGATTTCATAGAAATGGGGGATCTACAATTATAATTTTTATTCTATATTGATCGTAGTAGTAATAATATCCCCCCCAAAATCACTCACTATGTGAGTGACAAAAAATTGCACTATTGTAGCGGATAAGAAATTGATTAAAATCAATCTTCACTTCTGTGTGACTTGTGAAATCCTGGTTTTTCAAAATAGAAAAAGGATTGACCATGTGCTTAAAGAAAAAATAGTGTTTAAAGAAATTCTTGGCACTATGATGTTTAGTCCGTGCCTCTAACAACTGAGATATTTCTACAAAGGTCACTTTCATGTTTTAGCAGCTACAGTATGCTTGCTGTATATTGTATAAGTCTTGTATTCATTATTAAGTCGATATTTCCAAAATTTCGACGTGTAAAAAAGAAAACAAAAAAAAAAAACGATTCCATTTAATTTTTAAAAACTAACAAAAAACTAGCGAATTTATAAAAGTTATCCATATTTTTAGCATTTATTCATTAATGGATGAACTTTGTAATCATTTTTATTTTATTTTATTTTTTGTTTATTTATTTTTTCAAGCTTTGTGTATGTGTTTCATGTGTGTATGTATAACTGACTTGAAACATAAGAGTGGGACATTACTCGTGAATTTCGGAAGTTCGTCATTTTTCACTTTTTTTTTTATATAGTTAAATCCCAGTATAAAGATTTAATTTCGACCGTGAAAATGTTGAAAATATAATCGGAAATCTGAAAAAAAAAAACTTTTTTTGGTGGAGAGTTGTTGATAGCATATTCTATTTAAATATGAGATATATATTTTATTTAATTTTTTTTTCTTCTACAGGGAGGAAAATCTCCTGTGTATAATGTTTGTAATAGCAACCATAAATTTGTAAGTGCTTGGGGGCGAAATCGATTAAACAAAAATGTGAAAGAGCAGTCAAGTTCAAGGAGAAGAAAACATAATTAAGGAGAGAGAATAATAAAAAAAAAAACAGTAATCAAGAAAACTGAAGATAACGATTGGCATTGTAAAATAAAGCTTTGAAGATCAATGTCAGTCGTGATCTTCAGTTTTCTAAATTACTGTTTTTTTTTTATTCTCTCTCCTGAATTATATTTTCTTCTCCATATAATAATATAAGTCCTATCCTAACAGTTTCTTCTCTTGCTTGTGGAACTCTTTCGGTTTCTTGCGTCACAGTCAAATTTGATCTTAAAAAATTTAACTGCAATTTCAATCGTTATCGTCTGTCTTCCTGAAATCAGTACTTTTATTGTCCTTAATAGAAATTTTCAATTTATTGCACCCAGTCACCCACTGCATCTTAGTGGCTTTATTGCCTTGCCTGGGGTAAAAATGCTTAAAAACGGATTAACTCGTTTTGAAAAAATTTATTGGACATAAAATGGGTTATGCTTTCTCTTATTAATTAATAAACTTATCCCTCCAGAATTAGTACGCATTAATAGAGTAATTAGCAAAATATATATTTAAAAAGTCACATGTGAAATTCCCCGTGTCATATCTAAGCGTCGCTTAGATATGACACGGGGAATCCAGTGAGTATGGAGCTTACAAATTCATTTGAAATGGGTTCTAGCGAGAGAAGCTTGCTAACCATTACACCACGTCGAGGTGCCCCTCCAATCCAACATTTGCCATATAAATCATATTATCTCTCAAGCATTTCCTATTAAGAGGACATAAATCGTTTGTTTTTTTTCGTTTGTTTTTTGCCAACAGCCTAGACTCCAATCTATTTCAGATTCTCAGTATATAATTTAAATTTGTTTTTTCTTTTACCACCATGCAAAAAAAGGTATACTACTGTAACTTAGTTTAATATAATATTTAGTGAAATTTCGGCACAGAGCGGATCTCCAATACATTGAAAAAGTTTGCTTCTACTGTTTTTCTCGTTTCACACCAAGCAAGGTGGTACTGCCACTGGTTCGCAGGGGGCTAAATATGTTTACACAGGAGGAAAGTGAAGTGACGAAACTGTTACTGGAGTGTCATGGAAAGACCGGTGTGAATATAGTTACGATGGTAGAGTGAGAATGGAAAAGAACAAGCTACACGGGGTGATGGGGAAAGGACGAGAGAACGACTGGAGTGAAATGGATAAGAGTTGGCAATAGACATTGCATTTAAATTCTTGGAGATTTTTAGCCACCAGCAAAGGGATTCCCATAGGCAGGAAGCGCGAGAAGTTAAGTTGATGGAGTAGAAGTGGTGGTTGTATTTGGTTGATTTAACTTAACTCATGATTTTTCCGCTAAATTAAACGGCAGCGTAAACTAAATAATATTTCTTTTTAGACTAGTTTAAGTCATTAAATATTTACTCGTTGCACTAATGTATTTTGCACACACACACACACACACACACACACACACACACACACACACACACACACACACAGATTGTATTATGTCTATTTTTATTTACTTTGTTATTCTTAGTAATTTTTTCTGTTTTATATTTTAAAGTGTTTACATACACACATTGTATGAACACACACACACACACAGGCATATATATAGTGGTGACATTAGTCGTAGAAGTGTTTCTAGCATAGTTTAAATTCATTGTTTTTCTTCTAGACCGGTAGCCATCCAAGGCTATTGAATGCAGTATGTCCTGCTATTTTACCCATAGTTTGGCAGAAGAGATGAATTCATACGTCACTCAAGGGTATTAGCATATAAGTGAATGAAATGAATTTGACTGGAATTCGAACTCTGCTCTCGAGCTGTTATCCATACTTCCACCATGACTCTCTCATATAAAATAAATGCATAATATTGTATGTTTGTTTTTATTTATTTCAGTCTTATTGTTTTTAAAATATACAACCACAAAAAAAAAATATTGGTTCTTTTAAATATACGCTGGGTTTGAAAAGAATAATAATAAAAAAAACATATTAAATGACTTGCAACATGTTATAGCCTTAAACTTATTTTTGCCACCTTTTTCCAGTATCGTTTGTTCATAAATCCTATACTGTATCCAACTACGATGTGGCTGTTAATTCCATCTTTTTTCTTCACAAAGCCTAATGTGACATCTTCCTTGGTTTTTCTCTTTTCTATAATTAGTTCTGATATATCTATGCTCGCTGGTAATTATATCCTTTTTCTCTTCTTCGATGTCCTTTGATCTCCATTTTTAAATATTTCATTAGCCGCGAAACGCTTTTGAACAGTGTTGAAAGGCATCTGCGAGGCCTTATGGGCGATGAAATCTTCTTGCCACTCATACATCTTCTATCCTACAGACCAATCATCAAAAGCCTCTCGGTAGTCTATCACTATTTTCATGGCAAATGTGACACACGAGCTACATTCCTTAGTTTTAACAGCTGCGATGAACTTAGATCACTGGTGCCCCCTAGGTACGAATTAGCAGGAGATACTAGATTAGCAACTAGGTCCCACCCTTTTACAGTGAAACTGATAAAATGTAACCGCAATTTCTACTCCAATAGCTTTTTTTCTCGCACTTCCCGCCTGTGGAATTCACTTCCGCATACTTGCTTCCCCGACAGCTACAATCTCCAGGAGTTTAAATGTAAGGTCAATAGACAACTCCTAACATACTAACTCGCACCTATTCTCTCAAACACTCTTCCTATGTACCTCCTTATTCGTCTATCACCCTCCTGACATTTCCTATATCTAATCGCTCTCTCAGCACCTTCCCCTATGTAACCCCCTGCACCATAGTGGCAGTGGAATGCCTTGCTTGGGGTGAAATGATTTAAAAAAAAATTACACGCCATGTCATGTAGGGTCGAATTATTCTAATTCGTTCTGCATTAATAAGAAGAGGTTCCACCCAGAAAATGATTTCTAAGAAATGTTATTTTTGGAACTGACACCGAAAGTGTACTTCCACGATCACTAAAATTTTAACACGTGTCTGTGTCTGCGTGTGTGTCTGTGCATCTGTGTGTCTCTGTGCGCGTGTGCGTCTCTGTCTAAAAGAACAAGTTTTTAATCAAAAACAAGATTCAACAAAAGATTCTTCAGCGATTTTTAAAAGTGAATATGTACATATACATCTTCAAAATTACGAGTGTTTATTAATAAAACTGTAAATCCTGAAAAACAAGTTTTAGATCTGATATTTCCTTTTGATCCCATTTATATTGTTCTTCAAAGTTACTAAAGTCAATCGATACATAATCGTATAAAACAGGTTTCAGATTAGACAGAATAATTAAAATTTTATATTATATTTAACAGCAAACAATAATAAATGTTTACATTGGCAACACGCACATCACACTCTCAAAGTGTGACTTAAATTGATCAGCAAATACTGAATATATTATCACAAATATTGACCTCAGGCAACATTTAATAGTCCTGTCTTTTGTATGTCGTGCCCCTTCAGGGCGTAGATAGTAATGGCCTTCCACATCTTCTTATCCCTTGTATCTCTTACCCCTCTTTCTCTTGTTACCCATTTCCCACCCTTCTCTGCCATCCATTTACTCAAGCCCATCAAGTATGTTATGCGTTGTTTTCTCCTGTCTCTCTCTACCTTGTGTCATAGTGGTTTTATTCCCTTGCTTGAAGTGAAACGATGAAAAACAAATCAATATTCTGAGAAATACATTTGTGCAAAGTTATTCTAATTATTTAACTTAATTAATTTGCACTTAAATACAACTGGATAAAATATACTATTGAGCTAAGAGAAATTGTCACAGGTTGACAAATAGTGCTGCACTTGGAAATGCAAACGATATGCATTGGCTAGAAAATTGGTTTCCTAAAATTTTACAAAAGATGAATATACCCCAATTCAGGAAATGTACTTCCTGGAAATAAGAGCAGTTTCTCATCCACCAAGAATTTCCAGAAAATCTCTAGCTATTTTTAGTATCTTGAGAACCAGTTGTGCAATCTTGACACAAATTTGTAACCAATATATTAGGATGAAGGAAAATGAATGAAAATAAAAGATAAGTGTATTTTAACACGCAATAAAATAACTTTTATTAATTTACTGCCTAAGAATAGCAAGGGTTAGGTTAAATTTAAACCAAGATTTCCACATGTATATCAGATTGTAACCATCTCTTTCTTTTTTTTAAATCATTTCACCCCAGAGAAGGTGAGACTGCCACGACTGCACAAGGGGTCACAGCGAGAGAAAAGATTGTTTACAAGGGGGAACTGAAGAGATGATAAGAGATGAATTGGATACAAGACGATAGAAGATGACAATTGACATTGCATTTAAATTTTTGAAGATTGTAGCAATTAGGGAAGCCAGTAAATGGAAGGGAGTTCCACAGGCGAGAATCATGGGGAAAATACTGTTAAAATCAAAAGTGCCAGCTTCAATGAGCGGACAAGGGAAGTAACTCAATTGTATTTTGAGAGATTTTCCTTTATAATAAGGGTGAGTAAGTTATCATCCTGTGAGATTATTCAGTAAAAACTAAGATGCAACTGTGTGGGTTTGTATGCTTGATTTTTCGCCATATCTGAATCTTGTGAATTTTAAGCATGGTAAGAAGGGTTAGGTATTTCTGGAATGGTAGATTGAACTGAAACAGTGCCAGCACCTACATAGAAGTAATACTACATTTTTGGTCTTATCTGACACTTGTAAAAGGAAAGTATGTCAAAAGGATTTTGGTATTAGATTGTTACAAAACTTAATGGCCGTTCGAAATCTTGTATTTTGAAAAGCCGTTTTAACATAGTTTTCACGGTACATATTAAGTGAATTTCTGTATAGGTAATTATGTGTTTTCTCTAAAAATTATTGTTTTCAGACATAAATATTCTTGAAGCATAAAAACCATTATGAACATTACTTTTCTTGCAGAAGTTAAAACTTGGGCACAGTGTATCCATAACTTCTGCCAATAGCAACAGAGCATGGGGAGATGAGTCTCCAAGTGACCAGACAGTGCGAAGGTGGTTCCAGAAACTCTGACACTGGTGATGAGAGCCTTGAAGATGAAGAATGTAGAGGACGGTCGTGCAGTCTCGACAACGAAAAACTGCAAGCAGTTGTTGAGCAAAATCAAAGTGTCAGAGAAACATTTTAGACGCTTGGTGTCAGCATTTCAACAGTCTCACGCAAATTGCAGAGTATTGCCATGGGGGGGAAAAAGCTCGATAAATGGGTTACTTATGATCTCAACGAAAATTAAAACTTAGGAATTTTGAAGTGTGTTCGATGCTTTTTCTGCGTAAAATCAATGATCTTTTTCTTGACCGAATAGTCACGTGATGAAAAGTGGGTTCTTTATAATGACCGTAAACGATCAAGTCAGTGGCTTGATCATGATGAGTCACCCCCCCCCCCCCAAAAAAAAAATTTTTTTTTCCAAAGCCAACGTTGCATCAGAATAAGTTTATGATGAATGTCTGGTGAACTGAAATTGGATCTATCCACTACAGCTTTTTGGAAGCTAATCAGAGCATTAATGCAATCAATTTGCTGAAATGTATGCACGCCTGCAAAATATGGTTGTTCAATTTTTCTCTACGATAATGCGCGACCATATGTTGCAAAAACTCACAAACTTGGGATACGAGAGTTTACCATATTTTCCATATTCTCCTGATCTTTCACCCACTGAATATCAGTTTTTTAGAACTAAGTCACATTTTTAAATGGTAAAACTGTCAGGTTCAAACCAGAGTTAAAATCAACTTTCAAAGATTCCGTTGCATCACAGACAATAAAATGTTATCAACGAGGGGTTTACCAAGCAGCTTAACTCAATGTTGATTTTTGGGAAAAGCAACAATTGAAGAGTGAAAGTTTCTTAATTCAAATTTCCTGTGTTAAACTGTGAGGTATGTTACGAATTATTTCTTAAATCTGTATTTTTCGTTTTTTTTTCCTCACTTTTTGGCGTTCATGCTTCATTTGGACTTTAAGTTAAAACTTAGTTAACTCTCCACTTTTGGAAGTTTGTATTTTGTGTTTTTTTTCTCTTTCTTTTTTTTCTTTTCTTTTTTTGAAATAGGAGTAGATAGGTCACACTATCGCCCGGTCCATACACCTCCCACGTCTATTGAACTGGAGTAGAAGCTTGCCCCTTGTTTCCTGTTTAGGATGTGGTTTCCGGCTTTCTCTTCTCTCTCTTCAGACCTTGGTATTGGTGCTTCCGTGAGTTTCCTGCGATCTGGCCGGTTGGTGGCAACGGTTCATCACTGTGAGGGTACCGGGTTGGCAGTTTCCTGGTTGTTGCTTCCGACTGGTAGTTAAGAGTCCTAACTCTTGCGTAGCGTCAAGAGCGGCTGCTCTGATCAACAGTTGTATAATATCGGGGTTCTTGTAGTGCCATGTCGCGCATGGATAGGTGTCCCTGCAAGCGCTTTCCGTGGGCAACCCTGAGGCCACACCTTGTTGCAGCCCTAGCCAGTTTCCCTCCCAGTACAGCTCGTGATAATGACCGCCTGTATCCTCTACCCTAGGTCCCTTTCTACAAACAGAATCATGACTAAAAAAATCAGAAATGACCCTAAACCAGTTAAATCCAAACCACCTAAACCCATTAACCTTTCCTTCACTAATATCCTGCGCATTCGTACTAACTAGTGTAGAAGCGTTCCTTCATGAAAAGTCCCCTGACATCCTTGCGCTCTGCGAAACTAACCTCAACTCAGCTATTCCCTCCTTTGACCTCTTCATCCCTGGTTCTCTTCCCCTTCTAAGGAAGGATTCCACTGTCCACATGCATGGGCTGGGTGTCTATGTCAGCGAACACCTCCCGATTGCTAGGGTAACTTCACTCGAATCTACTGACCACCAATACATATGTCTCCGCCTGTCTCTCCTCAGTTCGGTTAGTTACCTATTCTTTCTTTACCGTTCTCCCTCCTCTCCTGACTGCTTCCTACTAGATAGCATTGCTGATGACATAGATAAGGCTATTTCCTATCACCCATTCGCCCACATATTTGTATTTGGACACCTCAGTGCCAATCACTCTGAGTGGCTTGAAAACGCCGTTACTGATCCAGCGGGCATTCACGCCATGAACTTTGCTATTTCCCAATCCCTTACGCAAGTGGTGGATTTCCCCACTCGCTTCCCAAGCACTCTCTCGGGTCATTCCTCACTACTAGATATATGTTTCACCTCTGCGCCTAACGCCAGACGCCTGACGCCTGACGCCTCTCAAGTCTCGCAGCTTTGCCCTCTCGGCAACTCCGACCACGCTGTTGTCTCTCTCAGTATTTCTTTTCACTCTCACTCTCCCCAGGAGCCCCCTACCTATAGGACCTCCTACCTCTACCAAAAAGCTGACTGGGATGCCTTTCGCGATTTCCTCTGCGACGTCCCTTGGGGAAAAGTGTTCGATCTACCAGTTGATGACTGTGCCTCTGAGATCTCGTCATTGGTGAAAGCTGGCATTGATGCCTTCATACCCACCAGGAAGTATTGCCAAAAACCTCATTCCTCTCCGTGGTTCTCTCCGGCCTGCTCAGCGGCCATTGCCCACAGGAACCATTACTTCCGTCTATTCCGGAGACAGTCAACTGATCACAATAGGCGCCTGTTCATATATGCTCGCAATGAGTGCAAGAGAACCCTAAATGACGCCAAACAGTTGTTTGCTGAGAGAATGCGACAGCACATAGCTGACCGCAAGTTCGGCTCCAAGGACTATTGGAGGATTTGTAAACGAGTGCTCAACAATAGGAAATCCTCAATACCCCCTTTAATCCATGGATTTGAGGTTCTCACGTCATCTGCGGACAAAGCTGAGTGCTTTGCCCACAGATTCTCATCCAACTCCACATTCGACTCGTCCGGAGTACACCTACCCGACTTCCCTATTAGAACTGAGGCCAAACTGCACGACGTATATATTACCCCGACAGTAGTATCCAGAGTAATTTCAAAACTCGACCCCCATAAGGCGTGTGGAGACGATGGAATCCTGGTGATAGTCCTTAAGAGGTGTGCTCCTGAACTTTCCCCTGTCCTCTCTAAACTATTTAACTACTGCCTTTCTGCTTCCTGCTTTCCTGCCTGCTGAAAGTTCTCTTCAGTCGTTCCTGTATTTAAGAATTGTGGTGAACCCTCGGACCCATCCAACTATCGCCCTATCAGTCTTCTACCGATATTCGGGAAAGTATTCGAGGCTATAATCAATGCTGAAATAGTTCATCATTTCACCGCCCACAAACTGTTCTCCGACAGGCAATATGGATTCCGCTTTGCCATGTCCACAGCCGACCTGCTAACAACCGTAACGGAGTACATGCTACAGGCCCTTGATGAGTCTGACGAGGCTCGCGCGGTTGCTCTGGACATCTCCAAGGCTTTCGAAAGGGTTTGGCACTCTGGCCTCCTAGGCAAACTACGCGGTTATGGTATTATCGGTCGCCTGCTTGACCTAATCCAATCTTTCTTAAATAACCGCAAAATGAAGATTGTTCTGAATGGGAGTGCCTCTTCGTCCTACAGTACGAATGCTGGTGTCCCACAGGGCTCTGTCCTGGGCCCGACGCTCTTCCTTATTTTCATCAACGACTTCTCAGATGAGATCAAGTCCCAAGTAGGCATCTACGCAGATGACACTACAACATACTCCCGCACCAGTAAGAAACCTGTCGTGGCAGACAGACATAATCTCGCTGCTGACCTTGAACGGGATCTACACTCTGTGGTGAACTGGGGCAAGAAGTGGCTTGTCAACTTCAATTCATCTAAGACCAAGCTGTTGTCTGTCAACCATTACAGGCAACCTCTCCTGCCTCCCAAAAGCATGGACCAAGCGATTCTCCCTGAGAGTAATACACTACGCCTCCTCGGACTTACCCTGTCCTCAAACCTCAAATGGAACCACTATATTGAATCCATGGCAAAATCTACTGAGTGAGGTTGGGTCACTATATCGATCCAGGATGTTTTTTTCCGCCTGAATCCATCCTGCATATATACAAGTCAACCATCCGTCCGTGCATGGAGTACTGCTGCCATTTATAGTTAGGTGCCCCTGCCGTTCTCCTCAGTGTTCTTGACAGGCTCCAAAGGAGAGTCTGTAATGTGATAGGTACTGATCTGGCGGCTCGACTGCAGCCACTTCCCCATCGTCGAAATGTGGCCCCCCTTTGTCTGTTCTATAAATACTTTCATGGCTTCTGCTCAGACGAACTTAAGTCACTGATGCCTCCTCAACAGGTGTTTACTCGTGCAACCAGACTGGCAACTGGGTCCCACCCATTAACAGTCAGGTTAGCCAAATGTAGACGACAATTCTACTCCTGCAGCTTCTTCTCTCGCACTTCCCGCCTGTGGAACTCGCTCCCGTATTCTTGCTTTCCTGACGGCTACAACCTCCAGAAATTTAAATGCAAAGTCAATACTCATCTACTAACCACTGGACTCTAGCTCTCTCCCCACCCCCGTATAACCTTCCCTTTCTCTCCACCTATGTATCTGTCATCGCACACGCTTTCTCAGCTTTCTATTGTTCCTTTCTAACTAGTTTGTACTCCTCACTCTTTTCTAATTAATCTTTTTACATTTATGTAGCCCCCTGCACATCAGTGGCGTTTCCGCCTTGCTCGGGGTGAAATGATTAAAAAAAAAGCAAAAAAAATTAATCTCGTCGATAGATTCTCAAGGCTCGTATTTTGATCAATTTCAACATTTTTACAGTTAATTTTTCAGAAATAAAATTATATTTCTGAAATCGGCCATTATTTTAGTAACAAGCTAATATTTACATAAGCTGTTACCTCATTATTTAATCTCGGTCAATAGTAATTCTTACCTATAAGCTCAGATTCTTTATCAATCCCTATGTGACCCATCGTGTCATGATACTGTTCTTAACACTTTAGGGACAAATAATCTGGGTCCTATTTCCTCATCTCTACCATCGTGTCATGACAATATTTTAATAACACCTTAGGGACAAATTATCTGAGTCTTATTTCCTCATCCCTACCTGTGAGATAATATAACAGTTCCTCACTGAACATGGTGTCCTCTGCCTCTATCTTAACTCTGGTGGTAGTGATCTCATTGTCTTCCTGACTTTGTTTTATTATATATTTTTGTTAATCATTCTTACAATGACAACCTGTTACATAACACTTTTTGACCATTTTGAGAAAGATTTTAGGGAAATGAAATTAAAAAATATTAACTAAACTATTATTTTGCGAAAATTACGTGGTGCTTCTGAAACATGTGTAAACCTTAAGATCTAGTAGATTTAGGATACAGAATTAAGAATTTTAAAGTGTATGAACATCTTATATGACTTTGATGACAAATTTTCATGTTCATACACTTTAAAATTCTTAATTCTGAATCCTAAATCTACTAGATCTTAAGGTTTACACATGTTTCAGAAGCACCACGTAATTTTCGCAAAATAATAGTTTAGTTAATATTTTTTAATTTCATTTCCCTCAAGTCTTTCTCAAAATGGTCAAAAAATGTTAACCTGTTGCAATATCGTTATTTTAAAGAATTTAAGTGTAAAATGTCTCCGATAATTTATTCTACATTCCTTTACCCCGGTCATTAGTCGTTTGCTCTCTCCCCCTCTCTCTCTCCCTTTCTCTCAGTCCCTGTCTTTTTGTGCTATGTCATGCTAACAATTTAGTCGACTGGCCGCCACTATTGAAATGAGTTGAAATATTTTGGTGTCACTGTTTGCTGGAATTTCTCACTCGACTTCAGTTCAAAGTTTATCTGTTTTGTAAGTTGGCCAGCCATTCTTGTTTTTCTTGTATTTAATGTTAATTTTCTTTTCGCCATTGTTAAATAAGAATCTGTATTTTGCCTCTAACTACTACGGCAATTTTTTCCTTTCATCTGGACAACCAAAGGGTTATTTATTTCGTCTTTTTTAACTTGCTAGAGAAGGTTCTGTAAATTAGTCTAGATTCGAAGGCTTCTTTCGACTTTAACTAAGTTGAAAATTGAAGGAAAAAAAAATCTTCAGTTTCAACTTCTCAATTATTTTTTTTCAATTGGAGTAGATAGACGAAACTATCTCCCGGTTCACACTCCACCCACGTCTATTGAACAGGTTAAAAGGCACATCGCTTGTTTCCTGTTTAGGATGCGGTTTCCGGTTTTCTCTTTTCCAATCTTATCACTTTTTTTTTTCAATTGGAGTAGAAAGACTAAACTATCGCCCGGTTCACACTCCACCCACGTCTATTGAACAGGTGAAAAGGCTCATCGTTTGTTTCCTGCTTAGGATGCGGTTTCCGGTTTTCTCTTTTCCAATCTTTTCACTCCTATGTAGCCCCCTGCACATCAGTGGCGTTACCGCGTTGCTCGTGGTGAAATGATTAAAAAAAAAAAAGAAACATTATCTAGTGAACTGAACCTTCCTCATCAAAATTTTTGGATAATCATTTTTATGGAGAGGGAAGATCGATCACTTTCTTCCCCATAGAATTCAATTATCAATTATCAATTATCGAAATAAACCAGTGTAATATTCTTACAGTATTGTTTTTTTTTATATTAAACTGGTTACTTTTGTTCAGGTTACATTTTTAACAACAATGCTCGTAAAATTCAACATATATTTTTTAAATACCCGTAAATGATTATCTTTTAAATCATTGTTTGTTATGAAGAATAATATCATCAAAAAAATATTAAATCAAATTTTTATTAATGTTTTTTTAAATGCACAAATTTCTATAGAATAATTTTGAAAACTTCAGTCAGTCAGTTACGTGATACACACATGACTTAATGGGCAGAAGATTTTCCCGCAGTAGGCTGTCATTACTTACTGCGGTAGACTGGTTGCCAACTAATACTATAGAGCCTAATCTGTCCTGTTATTTAACCCATAGCTGGAGCAAAGAGACGGATTAATACATTTTCTAAGAGTATTTGCGCGTAAGTGAATGCAACGAATTCAACTGGAATTCAAACTCGACTCTCTGATTTCTGAGATGTGCAAAAAATTACATTCGTTTTTGTTTCTTACAATGACTGTATCAACGTATAAAGGAAACAAATTATTCCTTAAAAAATGAATTTTATTATCAAAATATTTATTAATATTAAGTATAATAGCATACAAAATAAGTCAACTTCTGTGACAAAATTCTCAATAATGATATATTTTTGTGAATTTCACTGTTTAAAATATTCGCAAAAAATGTAAAGAGAAATATTTTGACACGAAAATGTTTTTTATTTATTTTTGTGACATCTTTCTAAGAATAGTTTTAAAATATCGATATTTTTGATTGACCTTAATTTTTGACATTAACTATGTGCTAAATTATTTAATAAGTGTCGTTTTTCATAAATTTTGCAATTGAAAACGTTACATTTTTTATATCTTGTATTTATTTACAAAAGACAGAAAACTCCAATATACTTTGAAAAATAAGCTTGTTTTCTTAAGTAAAAACAAATTATTTATAAAAAAATAATTTTGTACATAACATTTTCATTATTGAAGAACAATAATAGCATAAAGATAAACATGAAATTCAAAATAATTTTGTGATTTCTCAAGAATAATTTCATTGGAAACAAAGAAAAGAACCCTGGGCTATTACATGATATCTGTAATCCTATATAACAGCGAATGATAGACATTCTCTTCAAAGGTGAAGGAGAGACTCGAAGCAACAGAAATGTGGTTCAGTGAGGCAAGGCAATTGCTCGTGCTAATGCACGACACAGAATACTCAAGGTTTTGGAAAGAATGGAAAGAAAATGGAAACTTACATTTAACATCAGGAAAAGACAGTTGACATGTGATGAGGAAGGAGGGCTCGGAAAATCTACTACTCACAGGTTATAAACGGAAAGAGGGGCAGGGGAAAACAGCGAGTGACATACTTGATGGGCTTAAGAAAATGGACGACAGAGAAAGGTTTGGGATAAAGAACAAGAAAAATATATTAAGAGCTACAAGGGGTAGGACGATATGGAAGGCTATGATCGCCTACGTCTTGAAAGGACATTGCACATAAAAATTGCACTTGTGAATTTCAAATCGCAATGTAAGTTCAAATAAAATAAATGTATTATACTTACTTCAGTATCTTAAATAATAAACTTAAATTAATCCAAAGGTAACAATTCAAAAAATAATTTAATTTCCTAATCCAATTCAAGCAAATAACTTTTACCTGTTAATTGTTGGTCTCCAGTCACTAATTGGTCTAAACGCGTTGTCAAATATCATCCTGTTCGCAGAAAGTTGAAAATGCAGCTGAAGTGAAGTTAGTTCCATTATCAGAAACTAGTATCTGTGGGACTCCAAATGGATTGAAGGTTTGTTTTAACCAAAAAATTGTTTCATCTGATGCAGTTCAACACTTAATAGCTATATCACCACCATAACAAGAATTCTTTTTAATGACTACTTTGCTAAGAACTTTTCAGTACCCCTTATATTTATACCCTCACTGAAATAAGAATTTTTAATGGATTATTCGCTAAGTATCTTTCTGCACACACTTTTTTAAAAATTGACTCAGCTAAGAATTTTTTGATCACCTCCTCATAGCTAGCTCACTACTTTTAGAAGTTTTAAAATATCTAAATGGCTAAGAAATTTTCAGCACCCCTTCATAGTTAGATCACTACTATAAACAGCATTTTTAACGGCTCATTCACTAATCTGACGAATCTGAAGAGAAAGTACAGCAGAAGGAATTAGGTAATTCATGAACTAGTAGAATGATCCGAAAAAACGCCAGCACTTATATTGAAGTAATACTCCATTTTTGGTCTAATCTGAATTTTTTAAAGATAAAGAACGTCATAAGGAGGTTGATATTTTCTGGAATGGTAGAATGAGCCGAAACAGTGCCACCACCTACATAGATGTAATGTTTTATTTTGGGACTAATCTGACTTTTCTAAAATTAATGCATGGAGATGCAGAATGAGCCGACCATTTGTTTAACCTTTTTGCAGTGATGTCAATTCTGTAGAAGACTCAGAGTTCATTCAGTTGTTATAAAATAAGAGACAATGATTATGCGGATAGTTAGGGGACCATAGACTTGAACAGGTTGAGATTGTAGTGATCGTGTAATTATCCTCTTGGCTGTTGTTTCCACAGGGCATTGGTTCGCCGAAAGAGGCTACTCAAGTGGAACTTAATTCCCACGATGTTAATAAGGGTGGTTTGCTATAATGCGCGTCTCATGGAAGTAGCTTTAGAGACATGGGAAGCTTGCTATATCTAGTCTGTGAGTGAGGGTTTGCAGGATGGAAATCAATTTGTCATCCACAAACACGTTGAGGCACTTTTGGACTCTATCGCGACTGGCGTGTGGAGACTGAGCCGCTCCTGCCCAAATATGACTGAAACGTTGGAGCGTTTCAGTCATATTTAGAATAAATGAAATTTTTGGAATATGTAATGAGGAAGAGGGCCTTGGAGAATCCG
The DNA here is from genome assembly GCA_037127315.1 of Ascarosepion bandense. Classification (NCBI taxonomy): domain Eukaryota; kingdom Metazoa; phylum Mollusca; class Cephalopoda; order Sepiida; family Sepiidae; genus Ascarosepion; species Ascarosepion bandense. The sequence continues at coordinate 430,527 of JBBBDQ010001249.1, read as the reverse complement.
ATACTCACTGGACAAATAGACGGAAATAGAGACAGAAGAAAGCAACGCATGATATACTTGATGTGCTTCAGCACATGGATGGCAGTACAGTGTTTAGGAAAAGTAAGAAGAGAAAGTGTGTTAAGCGCTACAAGGGATAGACAGATATAGAGGGACATGATCGTCTATGACGCATAAAAGAAGACGAAGAAGGGGACTAACTTTTACTGCATACTACCTGAACAATAAGGCAATTATGTATGAATGGATTTTTTCACGACTCCGTAAGAGAGACGAGCTCTTTGTTGTAAACCGCGTCTGGTTACAAGAAAACAAATAAAACCAACGAACTAGTCAGTGAAGCAGAAAAAAAAGGAGGTAAGGTATGTCAAAATAACATTCAGTGTATTGCAGTAAATAAAAAATCAAGGCGGGCAGTTAAGGTGGATACATGACTCAGTGTTTTGTAGTGCTTTTGCATTTTTGGTGTGATTATTTTGTGAACTAAATACTAAATACTATGCAGATGCAGACAGGTTTGGGCGTTTTCAAAACTAAACCAGCTCATTTGAAAACGCCCAAACCTGTCTGCATCTCTTTCACTAACATACGCGGCATCCGCACCAACTTCCTCAGCGTAGATTCATTCCTCCATAATTACTCACCTGATACATTAACCCTATGTGAAACTAATCTTAACTCTTCTATCCCCTCATCTGAGTTCTACGTTTCTGGCTACCTTCCCCTCTTCAGGAAGGATTCCAATGTTCATATGCAATATGAACAAGCAATATGGTTTCCGCTTCACCAGGTCTACTGCTGATATGCTAACGACCATCAGCGAGTACATATACCAGGCACTCGACAGGAATGGCGAAGCCCGAACCGTTGCATTGAATATATCTAAGGCGTTCGACAGAGTTTGGCATGCTGGCCTTCGATGTAAACTGCGGAGCTATGGTATAACTGGACATTTGTTTGAACTAATCCAGTCATTCCTCTCTAACCGCACAATGAAGGTGGTATTAAACGGACATGCCTCCCAGAACTACCATACAAACGCAGGTGTCCCCCAAGGCTCCATCTTAGGTCCTACACTCTTCCTGATATACATTAATGATCTCCCCGATTTCATAAGAGCCCAAGTAGGTTTGTACGCCGATGGCACCACAATTTATTCTGGCCTCCTACAAAAATCTGGTGTAGGCATCAAAGCTAACCTCGCAACCGAGATTGAAAAAGACCTCCAATCCATATTGGACTGGGGTAAGAAATGGCTAGTAAATTTTAATGCTTCTAAAACGAAGCTACTCTCAATTAACCATCATCGACAATCTCACCTACCTCCCATTAGCATGGACCAGGCTTGCCTCCCAGAGAGTAAAACACTACGCCTCCTTGGTCTCACACTTTCAGCGGACCTCAAATGGAATGACTATATCGAATCCATTGCTAAATCCGCTGCTATGAAAGTCGATTCTCTGTGTAGGGCCCGGAAGTTTTTTCCGTCTAAATCTATCCTGCACATATATAAATCTACCATCCGCCCGTGCATTGAATACTGCTGCCATATCAGGTCGGGTGCCCCTGCTATTCTCCTCGGGCTTCTCGATAAGGTTCAGAGGAGGGTCTGTAATGTGATAGATACCGACTTGGTAGACCGCCTGCAGTCTCTCTCCCACCGGCGCGACGTGGCTTCCCTGTGTCTCTTCTATAAATACTTTCACGGCTTCTGCTCCGATTAACTTAGATCACTGGTGTCCCCTAAATACGAATTTGCACGAGATACTAGATTAGCAACTAGATCCCAACCTTTTACAGTGAAACCGATAAAATGCAACCGTAACTTCTACTCCAACAGTTTCTTTCCTCGCATTTCCCGACTGTGGAATTCCCTTCCACACGATTGCTTCCCCGACGGATACAATCTTCACTAACCCGCTCCCGTTCCTCCTGACATTCCCTATATCTAACATTCATTCCTCCTGACATTCCCTATGTCTAACCACTCTTTCTCTTTACCTTCCCCTATGTAGCCCCATGCGCAATAGTGGCAGTGGAATGCCTTGCTTGGGAGAGATGATTGAAAGAAAAAACTATGCACGGACTACTGCGCAGAGAGCGATCTAAAAAATTGCTTTTGTAGCATTCACAGGTTTTGATTTGAAGTGAACCAGAAAGTAATCCAATCAGAAAGCAGAGTATAACATTTCGTTTGCTGCGGTTCTGTTTTGGGAGTTTTGCTTTGCTAGTGAATCAATAAGATCTTCTTTGAAATTTTGATTGTCTCATCAGTTTCAATTTATAAGGGTATTGATTTATATTGATTTATCTAGGATGTATTGATTTATATTGATTTATCTAGAATGTGCTTTGTGGTGCAGTGGATATCGACTCGGAACGACAAATCGGGGAGCCGAGTTCGAATTCCAGTTGAATTCACTGCATTCCCTTAGATACAAATACCTATGCGAAAGGTATTAATCAGTCTCTTCCCTCCAGTTATGGGTTAAATAATAGGACAGATTGGGTTCTATATGCTTGGCTGGCAACCACTCTACCGCAGAAAGCAATGGCAACCTACTGCGGGATAATCATCTGTCCAGTCAGTTATGTCTCAAAAGAGACATGATCGTCCATGGCGTGTATCACGTATGGTACTTAACTGACGGACTGATTGATTTATGATCCACTTTAATAAAACTTTCAGGTCTCTAGTTGAAAAATATCGAAACGATTCTGGCGTCATTTCTACATGAGCCAATTTGTTTATGCTTAATCGATCTTTTATTAATCGGTAACACACCATAAAGGCAATAAAGCCACTATGACAGAAGGGGGTTACACGGGAGTGTGGAATAATTAGATTGCGAGAAACTTTAATAATGAGCAGCAAGAGGAAATAGCAATCAGGAAGACAGTATATATTGATTGACATTGCATTTAAAATTTTTAAGATTAAAGTTAACTGGAAAATATGGAGCTGGAAGAGAACTTCACAAGCGAGAACTGCGAGAAAAGAATCTGTTAGCATTGAACTTACGGTTAAATCTAACCAACTCAACACTAAATTGATGAGACTCCGTCGCAATTCTAGTACTGCGCTTAAATTAATTAAATTTAGATACCATAGCGAAGAACTCATCTGAACAATGACTATGAAAAGGCATAGGGAGGCAACTTTACAGCGGTGGAGGGGGAGTGACGGAAGACGGGACACCAGGTCAGAACCAATAATACTGCTGATTCTTCTTTGGATTTTATCTCTAAACATATAGTAAGAGCACCGGACCATGTGGCGGCAATATTCTAAGCATGGACGAAATTTAGAAATAATATAAGGAGAAGAAAACATAACTAATGCGAGAGAACAATAAAAAACAGGAATTAAGATGACAGAAGATAACGATTGACACTGAATTTAAATTTTTGAAGATCAACGTTGACTTGAAATTAAGATGCCGGGAAAGAGTTCCACAAGTGAGAGAAGAAACTGTTAGCATAGGACTTATAATAATATGAGAAGAAAACATGATTAATGAGAGAGATCAATTTCTTTTGGGATTTACACATACGTTTAAAATTGTTCATTCTTAAATATATTTTATATGCCGGATATTTTTGTTTTTTACTTTGATGTTCATAACCACACCAAGTGCACATTGTTCTATCTTTTTTCTCTATCACGTATACATCCATTTCCTCTACCAGATTCATAATTTTGCTGTATTAAATTTCTAAATCTGTTCTTGTTGCCGAGTAAATTCGAGAGACTGTTCTAGTGACAACTTTCCCAGTTGAAAATTCATAAGAGTTCTGTCCTTGTGTATAACAGTGAATGTTGGACGATGTCATGAAGGAGGAAGGAAATGCTTCATGCAACAGAAATGTAGTTCTACAGAAAGATACTGAGGATACCATAGACTGGGCACATGAGCAGCGATGACGTGTTGGATAGGATGTAAATGAGAAGAAAACTCATACTTAACATCAAGAAGAGACAGCAAATATTTCTGGGACACGTAATGAGGAAAGAGGACCTAGAGAATCAAATACTCACAGTACGGATAGTGGAAACGAGTGACGAGGAAAATAGTGCAAGACATATTTGATAAGCTTGAGCAAATGCATGGCAGAGCGGGGTTTAGTAGAGATACTTAGAGGAAAAATATTGAGAGCAACAAGAGACAGGACCAAGTTGATGTCCATGATCGCCTACGTCCTGTACGGACACGTCACATGAAGAAGAAGAATTTGCCGATACTTCTCATTTCGACGGCTCTTCACTAATTTCATCTGAATCATATCCTCTTCAGTTAACTCGTTTTCTGATCCCAGTTTCTCAAATTCACAATATTTAGCGGTTTGTCTTAAATGAAGAACAGGTTGAATAACTGGTTCATTCACTTTTTGAGAAATGTTCACAAATTTTGCCCTCTCTGTGTTCACTTGTTTTCTTTTGTGTGTTATGTTTTTCACGGTTGACTCATATCATCGTACACAATTTCTTCGAAATGGCTTCTAGGAAAAGGAATAAATGGAGGTATGTTTCACTAAGTGGCCTTAAGTAAGTTCTCATTCAGGTTTCGTTGTGCAGTTGCTTCACAGGTTACTGCAAGCAAGACAGTACATCGAGGCCAATATACAAGGACGTTTTTAACAAATTGAGCAGAAAAAGGAAGATAAAATGAAATCAGTGATTTTTTTGTCAGTTGTGAATTCTATCATGTAAGTGTTTACTGATATTTTTTCTTTCAAATTTAATTAAACACATTTTCTGTTCGTAATTCTTTCACGATGAAACAATATTTTTGTCTGTTTGCTGTGATTGGATTTTTTATTACAAATCATTAGAAAGATTAAAAAATGATTATTGCAATCTTGTTGTTGCAATTCGGGAATATTTAAATTTGGAATGGGATGACATGTTTTTATGGTTTAAAAAAATATTATTTTAGAACAAATTTAACATTAAATCTTTTTAATTTCCCCTGAAACTTTAAAAGTTAAAACTAAAAACAAATTATAGAACTTAATGAAGAAAAAATGGTTTCATAGGGGTGCGGGAACTATAATCATTTCTTATACTCTAAAATAGTAGTAATATAAAAAAAAAATTACTATGCGAGTGACAAAAATTTCGCTATCACTTACATACTCATAAAAAAAGAACCTCTCCGAATGTGATTCTTATCTGGTCTATAAATTTTGGCACAGAAATAAATTATGACGTAACACCCTGAAAAGGTTTGTATGAAGAAACAAAGAAAGAAAATTGAAAATCAGTTAGCACTTAATAATACATCTCGCATCTTGCATAGATTTCTCTCCGTGCAGCTCCCACAATCACTGGAGCAGCGTTTTCATTTTCATACTACACCAGTGTCATTTATACAACATGGGCACCTGGGCGTGGTGTAATATTTAGCAAGCTTGTCTTGCTAGAACCTATTACAACTGAGTAGTGAGTTCGATCTTCACTGGGTATCCCCTACTTTCGAGTTTGATTATAAGTATGTTACTTCACTAAATTAAACGGAATAACTTTTCATAGTAGTGCAGTTCTAATCTATTCTTGCCCTCTTTTCCACTCTCGGCATACTTCGGAGAATTCGGTGCCGATTGTTTTCAGTAGATTGGAGAAATTTACTGACCAATTCTTTCACTTGGCCATAAACTGCTGACTGCCTATGCATCTACATACCAAGTTAGGGACGTTTCTAATTAACGTCTTCCTTCAGATTTTTTAAAAATCATTTCACCCCAAGGAAGACATTCCACTGTCACTATTGCGCAGGGGGTTACATAGGGGAAAGTGATGAGAAAGAGTGGTTAGTTATAGGAAATGTCGGAAGGAGACGGATGAGGATACCGAGGATGTGGGTTGAGTAGATAGAGTTTGAGAGAATGGATGTGAGTTAGTGTGATAAGGTGTCTGTTGGCCTTACATTTAACCTCCTGGAGATTGTAGCTGACGGGGAAGCAAGTATATGGAAGGGAATTCTACAGGCGAGAAGTGTGAGAAAAGGGGCTCTTAGAATAAAAATTGGGGTTACATCTTATCTGTTTCACTGTAAAAGAGTGGGACCTAGTTGCTAATCTAATATCTAGTGCAAATTCATACCTAGGGGGCACCAGTGATCTAAGTTCATCGGAGAAGAGGCACAGGGATATGAAAATGACAATATTAAATCTTTCCTTTTCTAACAACATGTCTGTTTCTATCTATCTATCTATCTATCTATCTATCTATCTATCTATCTATCTATCTATCTATCTGGTTGGTTTACTTTGTTTTTCTTTCAAACTGGTCTTTGTATGTGTCCTTAAAAAGCTCAAAGAAAACGTAGAGAAAAAAGTGATGAAGATAAAATCTTATCAAAATCAGATTGATCAGTTTCATAAATTTAAGCTTATCATAGGTGGGGGCAACCGAGGGGCCAGCAAAATTCTGGTAGGGGGGTGCCTTGACCCTCTCTTCTCCCCATGAAATTGCCACTGATAACGGTGATAAAAATATTGCACATAACTTGTGAGATATCTATTAAAACTACTATCGAGCTTGAAAAAGATGATTCTTAAAGAGACTATTTCTATAGAAATAAAGTGACATAGTTTAAAGAATCTCTTGACGCTATGATGTTCAGTCCGTGCCTCTAACAACTGAGATATTTCTACGAAGGTCACTTTCATGTATTAGCAGCTACAGTATGCTTGCTGTATGCTGTATAAGTCTTGTATTCATTATTAAGTCGGTATTTCCAAAATTTCGACGTGTAAAGAAAAAACCGATTTCTTCTAATTTTTAAAAATCAAAAAATTAGGGAATTAGTCGAAAACATCAATATTTTTAGCATTTATTCATTAATAGATGAACTTTGTAATGATTTTTATTTTTTATTTATTTCCAAGCTTTGTGTATGTGTTTCATCTCATGTGTGTATGTATAACTGACTTGAAAAATAAGAGTGGGACTTAACTCGTGAATAATCCGTACTAATGAATTTTGGAAGTTCGTCATTTTTCGCATTTTTTTATATAGTTAAATCCCAGTCTAAACATTTAATTTCGACTGTGAAACTGTTGAAAATATAATCGGACATCAACAAAAAAAATTTTTGAGAGTTGATAGCATATTCTACTAAAATGAGATGTATTTTTAAGTAGTTTTTTTCTTCCACTGGTGGGGGGATCTTTGTATAATCTTTGTCAATGTAATAGCAACAATAAATTTGTAAGTACTTGGTGAGAAATTGATTAAACAAAAATGTGAAATATGTGGTCAAGTTTCCCTTTTTCGACACAGTTGTATAACCTATCTTTCAAATATACCTCGCTTCCACCTTTTTTTTTTATTTTTCGAACTAGTACAAATCAAATGACATGACTCTTCTCTATACTGCATTAGTCGACTGCTTCATTATGTGCGTTGTTGGAAATGGAGACCCCGTCGACGATTGGTCATTTGTAATGAGGTTACTGTAGTACAGAAAATTTTAACTTGAAAAAAATAAGATATACATTATGAAAAGCAAAGAAATAAGAATTAGACAATTGAAAAGTTTTCTTTCAGTCTCGGGAGCGGGGCTGAAACTTGTGATATTCAACATAAAAACATTTGTTTAATTACATCAGAAGACTCGGAAATGAGAAAACCTATACAGACAACTTCAAAATTTCACACTCAAATTTGTAAAAAAAAACCTACGTAAGTAACTTAAGACTTTCACTGGAAGAGAGCTGGCGTGGACTGCAACAAAGTGTGGACTCGGGGTTGCCCACCGGATTCGCTTGCAGGCACACCTATCTATTCACAACGCGATATGGCACTGCAAGAAATCCGATATTATGTAACTGTTGGACTTCATATAATTTTTAATGAAAATTCAGCACAGACTCAGTTTCTTCGGGAAATGTTTTTTTCCAAAACATTGAAAAAGTTAACTTCTACTCTGGTTTTTACCATAACTCCTGTTTTTATCCCTCAACTCTTGTTTTACGGTTACAGTTGTTTTTACCGCAACACATGATTTTTTTTACCGCTAAATTAAACGGCAGCGTAAACCAAATAATATTTCTTTTTAGACTAGTTTAAGTCATTAAATATTTACTCGTGGCACAAACATATTTTGCACACACACACACACACACACGCACGCACGCACGCACGCACGCACGCACGCACGCACGCACGCACGCACGCACACACACACACACACACACATTAATTAAAAAAGGATAAATTCAATGTTGTTGGATGATCATTTCGATATCAAAATCACCACGGGGGATAACACATCACCCCAGCAACAGAAAAATCCTTTCAGAAACTGGAGAAAAATCAGTCTAATTTTCCTTTTAAATAGATTTGCAAAGAAATTAAAAAAGATAAAGAAAAAGAAAAAGAAAAAAAAGAAAAAGATAAAACAAAATAAAATCAAATAAACAAGAAAAGAAAAAATTGACATCGTCTGGGTTCGAAAATAGGAAAGAGAATTGTAACTTAAAAATTAACGGACGGCCATGTTGAATTGATGTAAGGTTAAGCAACATGGAAAAAAGGTGGGAGATAAGAGAGACAAAAGAAGGAAGGGAGGGAAAAAGAAAAGAAAAGAAAGAAAAATTTTTATATATTACACACGCTGGACATATTCAAAAACCTAACTTCCCAAAAACGTTCAATTCCATACACACTTATATGCGTATATACACATACATGCGCATACACACATATATATGTGTACACATATACAAAAATTCACACACACAATATATATGTGTACGCACACACATGCCCACATACACACACACACACACATATATATATATACATTATACATATGCACACACACATACATATAAAAAAATTAATGAATATTATAAAAAAGAGCATTTAAATAGCTAAAAATTTTTTTACACACATAAATACATATATACACACATACATATATACATATATCCACACATATATACAAATATGCACATACACACACAAACATACACATATACATAAAAATTATAAAAAGAAAAATTAAAAATTAAAAATTAAAAATTAAAAAATTAAAAACTAAAAAAATTAAAAAACTTAATATTTAAAAATTAAAATTTAAAAATGTAAAATTTAAATTTTAAAATCCGCCCTATGACGGCACTTATTAATGAATTCCTTCCTAAGATTCAAAAGTAAGTCCTGATGAGGATACTTCAAAATCAGAATCTTCTCCAATAAACATAAACGGCACTTATCACGAAAATTTTTAGGGGTACAAGCTGAGCCTATTAATATCCATCTGATTATAGGGTCCTGCCCTTCCTCCTTCATTTTCCAGAATCTACGTGATAGTTCCGTCTGGAATCTTTGGTTAGGGTTCGAAAACGAGTACTTGTGGTTGTAAAGTCTCTGTTTGAAAGGGCCCGCAGACATGCCAATATAAGTCCGGTAATTGTCTTTGTTGTTAGATGGAGAAAATTACTTGGGTGGATTCACATTTGCCCTGCACCGGGCAGGTATCCACAGAATTACATTTACATTTATCAACAATTCCGGATTTAACGTCGCTATTATTTCGGTTCATTAAAATATGCCTATTATGGGAATTAATTACATCATTTATATTTGAGGTGCAAGAGTAACTGATTTTTAGTGTGAATTTATTAAAAATTTTATTTAAGGGATTATTATTATTATTATTATTATTATTAAAATGTTTATCGATTAATCTGAGAAAATACTTACCAATATTTATATTAGTTAGCTTACAATAAGGAGGGTTAAACCAAATTATCTTCCTTTTTCTACATTTTCGGGTGTTTTTAGTTTTTGATGATTCTGGGTTTATAGCAGGCTTATCATACGTTAACTTGTTAATAAAACCGCTTTTCTGAAGGGCCTTATCGTAAATTTCTTTACTTTTTATTAATTTAAATTTTATTAATTTATTAATTTTTATATTGGATGATAATTGGTTAACGCTATTATTTACTATCTTGGGTATTTGTCTTATAATATTTTTGGGGTGGTTGGATAAACTATTTATATAGGTGGGAGAACTATTTTCTTTGAGAAAGGGTTGGTAGGAACCATCATTTAATTTAAGGGTGATATCTAGATAGTTTACAATTTTGAGATTGGAAGTAACCTCAACCTTAAAACCTAGAAAATTTAGGGCTTTGATAATTTTCTTATGTATTCTATTAGTGTAAGGCCCATTGGAATTGGGAATACATATCAGTCCATCATCCCGATATAGGCCTATTAGTTTAGGGTCTAAAAATATCTAAAATATAACTACTTATTAGATCTGCTACCTGGGCAGAATCATAGGCTCCGATAGGGACATCAAAACTACCTTCAGGCCCTTTTGTCCAAGTAGAATTATCAAAGGTGAGAATGAATTTTCTAGCTCCCAGTATAATCCTATAGTCACTATTCGAAATATTAACATAACCTCTAGCAAAGTCTAAACATTCCACAAGAAGTTTTTTTGATATAGCGGAATAGAAATCTACAATATCAAATTTAAGGACAGTGGATTTAGATTTGTCATTGATATTATCAAACCATTTTATGGTATCTAAGGAACTCTTCCAAAGATTCGGTTGTAAATTAGATTGTAACTTCTCTATTAGGTTCTTCAGAACTTCCCTAGAAATGATGCCTAATTCACTTTTAGCGGGATTAATTAGTCTAGTTTGTAATTTATTTTGGAAGTTTGGCTTGTGGTCCTTAAATAAAATATAAGCTTCTTTGGTAGAAATTTTACCAATTCTATCACTAATATTTAGTTCATTTGCAAATTTAGCCATATTAGAGTTAATTTCCGAAAAATTAGGTTTCCTCTGTCTATTTTGTAATGACTAATTATACTATTTTTAAGGATATTTAGATTATTGGAAGTATTACACTTGTAAATGTTATTTGATTTGTCCGATTTTATCCATAGGTCTTTAGAATTCTTTAAGGTATTAATGTTCGACTTTAATAAATCCTGGAATTCATTAGAAGTTCCCCGGAACTTGATTGTGGGGATCAAATTAAAAAGGTCATTTTCAAACGAGTTTAAAAATTTGCATATCGGTGGAGTTCTTAGAGTTTTTAGATCAAAGCACTCTGTAGAATCAGGAGAAGAATCCGTTGAACGCAGGAAAAAGTAGGCTTTCCATCGAAGCCTCCTCACAAACTTTCAATTTTTTCCGTAGGATGAAAGAGAAAGGAATTCAGATTAGGATAAGGAATATTCTTCAAAGAATACTCCGGGGTAAATTTCTCCATAGGAAAGGTGGTGTTGGTTTGGTAGAAAAAAATCCGTGAATAAACTCATTTTTGCCACCTTTTTCCATTATCGTCTATTCGTAAATGCTATCCTGTATCCAACTGTGATGTTGCTGTTAATTCCATCTTTTTTCTCCACAAAGCCTAATGTGACATTTTCCTTGGTTTGTCTCTTTTCTATAATTAATTCTGAAGTATCTATGCTGGCTGGTAATTATGTTACTTTTCTCTTCTTCGATGTCCTTTGAGCACTCATGTCCATGATTGCTTCTGGAAAATGAAGGAGGAAGGGCAGGACCCTATAATCAGCTGGAAATTAATAGGCTCAGCTTGTAACCCTAAAAATTTTCGAGATAGGTGCCGTCTATGTTTATTGGAGAAGATTCTGACTTTGAAGTATCCTCATCAGGACTTACTTTTGAATCTTAGGAAGGAATTCATTAATAAGTGCCGTCATAGGGCGGATTTTAAAAATTAAATTTTAAATTTTTAAATTTTAATTTTTAAATATTAAGATTTTTAATTGTTTTAATTTTTAATTTTTTAATTTTTAATTTTTAATTTTTCTTTTTATAATTTTTATGTATATGTGTATGTTTGTGTGGGTATGTGCATATTTGTATATCTGTGTGTATATATGTATATATGTATGTGTGTATATATGTATTTATGTGTGTAAAATTTTTTTTAGCTATTTAAATGCTCTTTTTTATAATACTCATTAATGTTTTATATTTTTTATATGTATGTGTGTGTGCATATGTATAATGTATATATATGTGTGTGTATGTATATGTGTGCATGTGTGTGTGTACACATATATATATATTGTGTGTGTAAATTTTTGTATACGTGTACACATATATATGTGTGTATGCGCATGTATGTGTATATACGTAGATAAGTGTGTATGGAATTGAATGTATATGTGTATGTGTATGTATGTATATATGTATTCATAATCGAAGAATTGTGTGTGTGTGTGTGTATGTGTATATATGTATCTGTGTACTTCTATATGTATGTATAATTGTAAATGGAATTTTTTTTTTAGCTAGAGGTGTCTTTATTCAGTTTAAATCAAATGACGTATTTTTTAAATAAATTTATTTTAAATCCTATATCTTTTTATTCCCTTTAAAAATAATTATGCCTTTTTAAGTAAAGGCCTTTTTCTAATACTTCAACGTTTTTGGGAAGTTCGGTTTTTGAATATGTTCAGCGTCTGTAATATATAAAAAAAATTTTCTTTCTTTTCTTTTTCCCTCCCTTCCTTCTTTTATCTCTCTTATCTCCCACCATTTTTCCATGTTGCTTAACCTTACATCAATTCAACATGGCCGTCTGTTAATTTTTAAGTTACAATTCTCTTTCCATTTTTTGCGAACCCAGACGATGTCAATTTTTTCTTTTCTTGTTTATTTGATTTTATTTTGTTTATCTTTTTCTTTTTCTTCTTTTTCTTTTTCTTTTTTAATTTCTTTGCAAATCTATTTAAAATGAAAATTAGACTGATTTTTCTCCAGTTTCTGAAAGGATTTTTCTGTTGCTGAGGTGATGTGTTATCCTCCGAGGGGATTTTCATATCGAAATGATCATCCAACATCATTGAATTAATCTTTTATAATTTATATTTGCTCTGTAATATTTTATTACATGGAGCTCTCTTCCTGTATCATTTTTTAATAATAAAATAAATTTTTTAATATTAATTAGGATCGGGTTTTTGGAATGTGCCTTCCTGCTTTTTCCGCTTGGATTAAAGTATCTGAATTAAAATTATAATATATATATATATATAATCGTCACATTATTCATAGGGGCACCACATGTACTGCAGCCACAGTAGAAGTGTTTCTAGCGTAGTTTGAATTCAGTGTCTTCTTCCTAGACCGGTGGTCACCCAAGGCTATTGAATCCAGTCTGTTCCAAAGAGCACGGCAACCTGCGACCGCCCAATGATGTAAAAAATTCCCAAGTTATCTCAGAGGATGAAAGATTCCTGAATATGCCCTCAGAGTGTTCCAACCAATCACAAAAAATATAACTTAATCTGCAGATTTGGCACGTTTCGGACGTTGGTATCGCTGTATGATCATAGTTATTTATTTACTTTTTCAATACTGTTCATATATTTTATCTTTATTTTTTCTATTATTATTATTATTATTATTATTATTATTATTATTATTATTATTATCTTTCCTTGTTTCAGTGATAGTCCAGGTGCATGGTCAAAATTGCTCAGCAAGTTATATACGAAATTGTACACCAAAATCTACAGATTGCAAGTAAGCATATCATTATTTATCTATGTTAATATATTATACTTATTTGTGTGTGTGTGTATGTGATATATATACATACACACACGTATATATATGAGTATTTTTAAAAGTTTATAATAAAAACATAGTATACTACAAGACTAGTGTTTCGGTAGTATCAGCACCTCGTTAGGTTGAACTTTTTTTCTGTTAGGTATAATTATATATAGAAGCTTAAAGACAACACCTTTTTTACTCTATCCAGGCAACTAAGTTAGAGAGTTTTGGAGGGTTTGTCTCAATGAACCAATAGAAAGCCAGGTCATGATGGATAGGAGAAATTTGATTGTATGAGTAAAGGTGGGTACAAACTTGAAATGACTTGAAACCCAGACGTTTTCTATGTCGGTAATGAAATAAGTTGAATGATGAATCTGTATCATTTAGCAAGTCTGAAAAGTTATTGCATGGCCTCGTAAAACGGTTACAGAAATTTTTTTTAAATTTTTCACTTAAAATAGTGGACAAGTGACAAAGCCGAGAAAGGTTTTTTTCTTTTTCCTTTAAATACACTGCACATCAAACATATGTAGTTGACTTAGGGGGTGATCTATTCGTTAACGCAAACAAATTATCAGAAGATGGGAGAATCAATCAATTTATGCTAGGGAGTAGATTAGACATGTGTAGTTATATTATAATAGGAAAAATTAACTATACTTTAGAGTATATTTTAGGCGATGATGACAGATGGAACTTACTTCGCTACGTTTATTCAGAAAGTTTAGTTTTGGCTCATTCCGTGTCAAATCAACAAATGTTGGGGGGCAAATACCATGTCCGACACTGTTTTTTTTTTGTTTTTTTACAATTTGCTACACTTATAGATCTCTCTGAAAGGAATTGAATGGCACTTGTTACACATGTTAAGGGGTTCCTGAGATAAAACCTCTGAACTTTTAACGAAAATGTGAATAGTGACCAAATTTAAAAGATGATGTATCAGTTGTTTATGGACCTACAAAGTTTATTCATATATCATTCTACATTTTTATCTGGAGATTTTGTTTTAGTCAAATAAAAAAGTTGACCTTGAATTTTGACCTGACTTATCTCAAATAACGTTATTTTAATTTCTTTTTAAATTTTGACAGAAAGAGTTGTCTATCTTATGATAGTATATATTCAAAATTTCATGATGAGCATTTCACTAGAACTGTTGATACAGGCGTTTTATAGAACTGGGCAAAATTCAAAATGGCGGAATGTAGTATCTGCTACTTCATGTAAAAACATTTTGATATTTCACAATATGGTCAAGTTGCATATCTTTGTAAAGCTATTTTAATGCTGATTAAGATTCACTGAAGGACCATGGTCATAAAATCAATAAAAAAAGATTTTTCTGGTGATGAAACTGAATCTTCATTTTCTTTCTAATGCAACACAGAGTTTATGAAAAAACTTTTATAATAAAGAAATTGTTAAGGTTTAATTAAATTATAGCATAAAAAAATATATAACCTCTATGGTGAATAAATTTTGGTTGATGTTTGATATTGTATTCTAAATCTACAAGAAAAACAATTTCCATAAGTTAAGTAAGTTCTGGTATTTTTACTTTTATACTATTTTTATATTATTCAAATCAAAGAACAAGGAGAAAATAAGCTTCTCTAAATTCGCTGAGCTTAGACCAAAAGAATGTGTGTTAGAAGGTAGTGCTGGGACGCATACTGTCAGCATTTGCACAATCCATCAGAATATGAAGCTGATGATTGCAGGATCTCATCTTGGTAATACCTGGCTATAGCAGTTGTGAACAAAACAGAAGTAAAAAAAAAAAAAAACTTAAGCCGTTGAGTTAAATCCGGATAACGAAGACATCCAGAAGAGGCATGATTCAAGAAATGAGAAAAATCTACTCCGGTGATCGAAATCAGGGGTTCCGTTCAAAGTTCCAATTACCGCAAGAAGGTCGGAGCGCACAACTGTTGAAACGTCCTTACACTGTAAATAATGTAAAAAAATTTGTGACAAAATATATAACATTTTCTTTTAGGTAATAGCTTTCCCGAAATGAGCAAGTTCACAGGAAGACATTCTAATACTTTGTTAACCAAAGGTTTGTGACGCAATGGATGTCGGATCGGAAGGAGAAATCGGAGAGTCGATTTCGAATTCTAGTTGAATTCGTTGCGTTCACTTATGTGCAAATTCCCTTGTTAAAGGTATTAATCTGTCTCTTTCCCTCCAGCTAAAGGTTGAATATCAAGACAGATTTGGTTCTATAATCTTGGTAGGCAATTAGTCCACCGTAATAAGAAATGGCAACTTACTACGGGAAAAATCTTCTGTCTAGTAAGTCATGGCTCGAAAGCGACATGATCACCTAAGCGTGAAGCATACATGTCCTCCTCTCTTAAATCAGTACATGACAATCCTATGAACTTTTATTTTTCATCATTGGCGCTAATTTTAAATAAATATTGCAATTTTTTAAAGACTTTTCAATAATTTATTTTTTTCTAGTGGTATTCTCAAAGCAGTGCAATGCTACAAAGATTGTGGCAGTACTCTACCTGACCAAGTTTCCAAACAGTTAAAAGAAGCAGCATGTGGTAAGTAAAACTTTTGTTGGGAATACTCTGTCATATAAGAGAACATTATTATCATGAATACTTAATTTTTAAAATAAACTGAGGTAGGTACGCCAATAAATTGCTAAAAACTAGTAATATGAAGAAAAATGGCCCCAAACTGAAGAAAAACGCTCTAGGCGAAACCCATCATCTACAGCTCTTCCACTTTGTTTCATTTCTTTTTTCACTTTTCTTTCCGATACTATTATACATCCTACAAACACGCATTAAACAGTCTGCTTTCAGTCTTTTGTTAAAGCCACTAGAACTAACGGTGGTTTTGCACAACAAAGGAGGACACAGGAATGCCACAGAATCCGTTTTCTTTACCAGGATTCCTTGAATGTGCAGGCTGTTTATTAAATAAAAATAGGACGTCTATTTCAAATAGGAAGTATCCACTGTAACATCGTTTGAAATAATAAAAATGTCGGCTTAAAATTAAATCCATTATTTTTATATAATAATTTTTTTAATTGGCACAGTAAGAAGCACGTGCTGGAAAGTGTATGTGTGGGTATACGGCTTTAAAGCGAGAGGAACAGTTGCAACGGTCGAGAACCGATTTGAGGCACTCATCAATATCGCGCACGGAAGAAGTTGATGAATTACATTAGCACAAGAGGTGGAAATCGGGGACATCAGCTATGGCGCTGCACTAGCCATTGGTCATGATGACTTGAGGTAACATGTGTTTGTGCACGCTGGTTGTCCAAACAAGCAAACGATGCAGACTTGATTTGCTGTTTGCAATGGATGAAAAAGCTATGAACAATGACAGAAATACCTCGCTGTGCGTGGGGTAGGGCTATGTGTATAAACGATATGTTCACTCTAAAAGTGCGTGTCTGTATCGTACGTGTATGTAGTCTCGAAGGCGGCGATATAAAGGCCTCAAGGCAATTAAATCTCTGGAGAAGACGAAGTCCTTTACATCGGCATGTTTATTAATAAAAAAATGGGTAAAACGAGAAAAGTAATAAATACGTCTCAGTCTTGTTGTGATTGAATATTTATTATTGAATTTACAATAATTTTGGCACACGGCCGAAGAGAGCAGGGTTGGTGGTGAGACTGGTCAACACTTTCTATCCTAAACCTAACTAATCAGATTCATGACTCAGTCACTCATTACATGACTTCCCCCACAAATTATACGTATACCATAATCCTGCTTATTCACAGGGGGAACTAAAAGAATGGAAAAACCCATGACAAAAATTCGTTTAATCTTGTAGTGAATGACTGCAATTCACTTGCCTCTCCCCAATTTTTTTTTAGCCGATGAAATAAGCCGGTTTACAATTTAATTTGTCTCAGTCCCGATCTGTCTAGTATTGAAGTCATAATGTTATGTTCGATTGTCCGAACTTGCTTTTGTGCGTCAACGGCAATTTTTTGTTTAAACCTTTTGACATATTAATGTTGATTTGTTTTGCATATATTGTTTAATTGATTTATATTCTATTTACCTACCTATATTCTTTTCTTTTTTTTCCTGTTATTAGATAGAAACTTTTTCAATTCTGTTTGTTGGACAATACTACTATTTATATTTTGCATCTGACCATGGCCAAATTTACAAAGAATCAAGTGTAAAAATGAATAACTAAGACAGTCGTGGGTTTGAAAATAAAATTAATACCATTGTCTAAATGGGCAAAGATATTGTATTTGAGGAAGAGAAAATGGAATGTCACCTACTACGTGGTAGGGGGTAAGAAGAAGAATCAGCGACAGGTGGTGGTCAGAAACTGTTGATGCAATGCAGGAGATCTTAACTGAGGCAAAGAAAGAGGACCCCGTGACTGGCAGATCCCTAAAACAAAAATTCGAGTAGATGCTATGCTAGCAGTATTGCTATAGGCCTGGTCATAGAGATTGGCAGTTTAGTCGCCAAAATGCATAATGGCTGAGACAAATGCGGCTTAATTAGATACTGTGTTGAAAAGCCTTACTTTGGCATTAAAGTGGGAGTTAAGGACTGATTTATTCACAGTACTACGGAAGAAGAGAGCAAGAGAATACAGACAGAAGTTGGAGAAATGATAGTAAAGCAGAGATTAGGAATAATAGGAAAAATGATATACGAATTTGGATTACGAATGAAAGCAGCATTTGTGGAAAGAAATAAGGCAGATGCATTAACTTAAGAAAAAGCGTTTGATCGTCAATGAGTTGAAGATGTTCCAGTATGTTGTGTAGGGACCAGAGAACTAGAACAGTTGCATTGTAGACATTATTTGGGTGTGGGCAGGAGTCAATGTTTTGTCCGAAAAGTCGATCTACTTGTAAAATACGAAGAAGTCCAGGGGATGCTCTAGAACTGCATCAGATGCCAATCAATTGACTCTACTCAGAATGTGCACGATCCTTGTAAAATTGGAACGACAGACAATTGGATAAGATTGGCTGTCGCTATAACACATTATCGCTGGTGTGTATTTGTCGGTGATTTACTGTGGACCTGGGCGACTGGCGATATGGAGAGAATTGCGTGTAGAAACGGCTGCTGTGATTGCAATGGACTGGAGAAGGTGATTCTTGAACGGTGTATAATAGATGAAATGGTAATGGACAATGGTACGATTTTCCGCTCAGAACATCTCCAAACGATGCTTGGAAAGTGGAAAATAATATGTTATAGAACAGCATACAGGCCGTGTAGAAATAGTGAAGCGACACCATCTGACTTTGAAAGCAAAGAGGACGGTTATTGCCTGAAGAAGCAAGGTTTTGATAGAACATGGCGCCTAAGGTCGGACAGAGAACGGAGACAGTATCGTGAATATGACAACAGTCCGAGTAATGAAAATAGCTGGTGTAAGTTTTATATCCATTCTGGCAAAGCGATTATTTTCTGAACACCTGATTCAAAATGTTATGTCAATTCCGGTAATACGTTATTTTCCGTATTTACATATATTCAGTTAATATTTTATATGTCCTTCTGGTAAAAACGAAGGTAACTTAAAATTCCATGGACCTAAGTAAGGAAATCTTAAAGAAAATGACACGAGAAAGAACGCTGCTACTCAGAATCAGAAAAAAAAGTTAAAATTTCTTGAAAACATGAAGGAGAGCTCGGTAAACTTAACACTCTCGAGATATATAGGTGACAAAGGTCATAGGTCAAGGCAGCGAGCCATTTACCTGACGAGCTTTCGTGACTGAATGGTGGAACGTGGGTCGGGAGAAAAGACACGGATGGAAGTGGCAATTGTTTTTAGCTATTTCAACAGGAAAAAGGGTGTAACCGACACGCTTAAATTCATGTAGTCGGGACAAGAGGAAAAAATTTCTTGTTAGAGGTATTGCCATGAAAACCTTTGGATGAAAAGACGGAGGAAAATCACGTCAAGCAGACGAGAAAGTGACAGAAGTTGTTTGGAGTTTGTCAAAAATTTGGAGATATACAGCAAGAACACTAGACCCGATATGGCAACAATATTCAATGCATGAACAATTGGTTAATTTATAAATGTGCAAAATTGATTCTGACGAGAAAAAAGGCAGATGCACTAACTCAAGCAAACAAAAATAGGTAGATTGTCAACGAGTTGAAGAGGCTCCAGTATGCTCTCTAGGGTCCAGAGAACTAGAACAGTTGCAAGGTAGAAATTATATGGGAGTGATCAACATTTTATATTTGGTATGAAAAGTTGATCTGCTCGTAAAAAGGGAATAAGTCTAGACGATGGTCAAGAACTGTATCAGATGTTAATCAATTGAGCCTATTCAAAATGTGCACGATCGTTGTAAGATTGGAACGAAAACCAATTGGATAAATTTCGCTGTAAGATTATCGCGTGATTTGTATTTGTCGATGATCGATTGAACGTCTCCAAACGATGCTTGAAACGTGGAAAATAATCTGGTTATAGAGCAGCATACAGGCCAGGGAGAAATAGAATACTGAAGCGACATTATTGGACTGTGAAAGCAAAAGGCGAGAGAGGACGGATATGACCTGTAGAAGCAACGTTTTCATAGAACACGGCGCCAAACTTCTGACAAAGAAAGGAGACAGTATCGTGAATATGGCAACAAAGATACGACAACAGTCCGAATAATGTAAATAGCTGATATTTGTTTCATATCAAATTCTGGCAAAACGATTATTTTCTGAACACCTGATTCAAAATGCTGTCATGCTTTACAACAGAATTAATACATATTTATAGAGAAATTAGTAAAAAAAAAAATATATGTAAAAACTCGAATGTGAAATCCCTCTAACAATGATAAGAAATAGCTGAATATACCGACATTTTGACAGCACGTGTAAATTAATACTTACTGGACATAATTGTTTTTTTTCTTTTATTATTAATAATTCACTGAGCCCCGGATATTCCTAAAATTAATGACTGAAACAAACATTAAATACTTTCAATATAAGATTTTTCGCCGTGTCGTACCAGTTTTTCTTGTTAGACTTTATCTTGCACATTTATAAATCTACCATTCGTCTGTGCATTGAATACTATTGCCATATCTAGTCTGGTGTCCTTGCTGTATATATTGAGATTTACCGCAAGGAAATTTGGGACACTGTGTCCATCTAGCGCATTTTCAAATCTACCATTCCTCCATGCATTGAAAACTGGTGGCATATCTGTTCTGGAGCTTCTCGAAGTTCTTGACAAAATCCACATGAGGATCTGCAATGTAATCGATCTTGATTCGACTTCAGGCACTTTTTCACGTAGCTTCCTGGCTTCTCTCTGTCTTTTCTATAAATACCCCTATGACAAATATTTAGTTTTCCTCTTCGGTGTCTCGAATTTAAGCGTGCTGCTAGATTGACAACTAGGTCTCACCGTTTTACCGTTAAACTGATTAGATTCAACCGTAAGTTCTATTCAAATAGCTTCTTTTCTCGCACATGTCGCTTGTAGAATTCGCTTCTAATTTCTTTTTACTCTGCAACCTACAATTTTTAACATTTTAATACCACGTCCAATTGCCATCTTCTGATTTGCAGAATCTGTTGTTTTATTGTCCTTCCTCATCAATAAAGTCTTACCACTATCCTGCCCAGTAACTAATTTACCTTCGTCTTGCCTTGCTTGGGTTGAAATAATTCAAAAAATAATGTCATATATATATATCGCTCATTCACTAATGAATTAGAGCACTCTGGCTATTGGGCGTGTATAATGATAATATACATGCTAAAAAGTCTGCCTTCTTCTACCGAGCGCCCATAGACCAGAGGTAGAATCTCCGACTGACGCCACTATCGGTCGGGTTTTAATACTGGGTTAAAAGTAATCTGAGTCTAAGAGTACTGATGAGCTGTGATACAGCGAAATAGATCTGTCTGCGAATGAATATATATATATAACCTCTCTGAAAATGGCTCATGTGAGCCGAAAGCGTAGAACGAACTTTATAAAAAAAATTATTCAAATGTTGGAGAATTTTTGTTTTTATTTTCAACTGAAATTAAAGCCAAAATACGACGTTTAGAACGGCTCATGATTAAACATAATGGACATTCAATGTATATATATATATATATATATATATATATATATATATATATATATATATATTTCGAGATATGATTAATAAATGAGGTTGTTTATATCTGAATAATAAAACTGGTATCAAAATGGAATCAAATTGTATATTTTCAAAATTACGAGGGTTTATTAATAAATGAAGATATACATCGTAAAAAAAAAAAACAAGTTTTAGATCTGATAGAATAATAAAACTGGTATCAAAAGAAAGTAAGTTTATCTCTTCAAAATTACGAAGGTCGATTGCTACATAAGGGTATAAACATGTTTCAGATTAGACAAAATAATTAAAAGGACGTAATTTTGCCACAATAAATTTACCACACTCTCGCAGTTTAACTTACCATTTTCAGGTTTTGCGCACATACAGATCTATTTATCAGAAAAAATATTTACCTCAGACAACTTTTAATAAATAGTATTGTCATCTATGAGTGGTGTCCCTTCAGGACATAGATGGTAATGGCCTTCCACATCTTCCTAGCTCTTACCTCCCTTTCTCTTGTTACCACTCTCCCACCCTTCTCTGCCATCCATTTACTCAAGCCCATAAAATATGTTATGCGTTGTTTTCCCTTGTCTCTCTCTTTCCCTCTATTTGTCCTTTGAGTCTGTTCCAAACAGCACTGCGACCTGTGCCCTCACAATGATGTCAGAAATTCCCAAGGTGTCTCTAAGAATGAAAGATTCCTGACTGTACCCCAGAGTGTTCTAGCCAAGCACAAAAGGCGTAACTTAATGTACGGATTTGGCACGTTTCGGAGTTTGGTACAGCTCTATTATCATTATTATTTTTTTTATTTTTTAATACTGTTCATGTGTTTCATTTATAATTTCTTTTTCAATTCTTCTTATTATTATGACTATTAACTTAGTTTTCTTTCTTTAGACCCGTCGCCTGGAAACTGCACACCTAGTGATTTATTAAAGTGCGAACCAAAATCTTATGATTGCAAGTAAGTATACCATTATTTATCCATGTTAATATATTATTATGAGTGTGTCCCTGCCTACAAAAATGACAGAAGAATAATTGTGAGGACATTAGCTATTTCCTCACAGGTTATCCACACCGAGTGTGACAAGAGGGAATATACATATCTACACACACAACAGACATCATTATAATAAAAAGTATATATGTATACATTCTTCACTACTCGACGATATATAATAATAAGGCTCAAACACACGACAAGAGCTGTTAGTTAAGTTTAATAACTGGTAATAAAGAAAATGAATTGAGCTGACGCTGCCTCGCCATTTTGTCTTTCTCTGTGAGCCTAACAAGAGGGAAATATGTGTGTGTGTGTCATGTAGATAGAAGTGTCGACACCAACACATATGGCGGAATGATGATCGTGAGATAACAAATAAATGATGAATTTACCACTGGGGATCGCGTGACCATGATAATAACATATGTTAAGCACCATTCAGAAGTCTGGGTGGATCGTCCGACCTCATCGGATGTCTGATTTTGTCGAATTTTCTGCCTTTGGGCGGAGAGGAATCAATACAAGTCTCCGCTGAAGGATAATATCTCGTCTGGGGAAAATCAGACAATAATTTTTGTCCGAGCATGCGAACTGTTTTCCCACTCTGCATCAGCCCATGTAGTGAGGTAATAAATATCTCGTCCGACCCCATTTGACTCTCTGCCTTCGGCCAGGAAAGGATCCCAAACGAGTTTAATGGCCTATAGTACTCACTTGAATTGGTCTTGCGCCGCATCAACCTCGGATGTCCACCTATGTGGGAAGACGTAAATATCTCGTCCGACCTCACTGGAGGTTTTACTTTGTCGAACTCTGTGCCTTCCAGTAAACAGAAACCCAGACGAAGAGTAGAGTCTCGTGTGAGAAAAATCAAACAAGAATTTTTCTCCGAGCTTGCGGGCTCAGTTTTTACCACTAATTGGCCTTGTACCGAATCATTCTCTGGCATCCGCTTATGTGGGGAGAACGTAAATATCTTGTCCGACCTCATCGGACGTCTGACTTTGTCGGACTGTTTGTATTCGAAACGAGAGGAACCCAGACGAGGCTCTGCTGAAGACTAGAATCTCATCTGGGTAAAATTAAACAAAAATTTTCGCCCGAGCTTAAGGGCTCGCTTTACCTACAATAATTGGCTTTGTGCCACATCTGCATCGGGCTTTTTTAAAAAAATACCTTTCCCATCTTTGTCACTTGTTCACTACTTTAAGTGTAAAATAACTTAAAGAAAATCCTGTAATCATTTCTCAAGGACACGAGATATCTTTTCAGACATGCTAAATGCTACATATGTATCTTGCAATTTGTTTTATCGCTGGCATAGAAAATGTCTGGGTTTCAAGTCATTTCAAGTCTCTACCCAACTTTACTGTTACAATCAAATTTCTTCTATCCATCTTGACCTTGCTTTCGTTTGTTTCATTGAGACAAACCTTCCGAAAATTGCCCCCTTTTAATCATTTTGATATGGTAAAAACTGTGTTGTTCTGAAGTTTCTATATATAATGATTTCTAACAGAAAAATATTTCACTGCCTGACGAGGTGCTAATAAGATAGTACCTAAACGCAACGGCTCTTGCGTTGCAGTAAACATTGTTTTTTGTTATAAAAAAATATAATAAAAAATATTACCATACTATGTATAAAGCACTTTTAATAAAGTAAATCATTACAGTGGACTAACAACCCATTAATTTGTAATTCTTCTAATATATATATATATATATATATATATATATATATATATATGTGTGTGTGTGTGTGTGTGTGTGTGTGTGTGTGTGTGTGTGCATATGTATATATATATGTGTGTGTGTGTGTGTGTGCATATGTATATATATATATATATATATATATATATATATGGTTGTCAAAATATAAATAAAAACGTACAATACTTGTCAAAGGTATCGATGAGCGTTTCAAACACCAAATTTACCAAACTGTGAGTTGACATTCAATAAGTATTATATGTATTTGTGGGCAGGTATTGAACTCACAACTCTTTGGGTAGTTCACTAGATTATTTCGACCAGCGCTTCAATACCTGGCCACAGCATCGTTGAGTTACTAAAGGGATCTAATTGAAATTGTTACACCCAGCAGAATGTATTTAACTAGAACACTCTAACACGGTGGATGAAATAAAGGGTTCAGCTGGAAATTCCAATGTATATCACCGGAAGAAACGTCGCGAACATGACAATAAAGATGAGATCAATAGTCCGAACAACATGAATAGTGTAATTATATCAATGGATATAATATTCTTTGACAGCTCATTGCAAATTATTTTTATAAAATGTATAGATGTTTTATTAAAAATTGTAATTTTCTATTTGATTAATATCAGAGTAAAATTATAATTTGCAATTAATTACTTTATGATATTGCTATTGCTGTCATTTTCTAAAAATCAGTTCACCCCCAAACAGAGCGATAATATCACGAAGACATAAGGGGCTACTGACAGAGAAAGTGAATGAAAAGATCTTTAAAGAAACTGGAAACCCAAAACCAAACAGTAAAGAACGGTTAAACATTTACTTTTGTTCAAAAGACCGAGAAGGCGTATGACACGGACGATAAAAGAACAACATCTCTATTCCTAAGGAAGAGAAGAAAATAAATAATTAGTGAATAAAATTTCAGTGATCAGGTTTCGACGTTAAATTATAGACCTGAAGTTGACTTTAAAAGGAACTGTAAACACAAAACCAAACAGTAAAGTAGGGTTAAACCTTTACTTTTGTTTAAAAGACCGTGAAGGTGTATGACCAGGACGATAGGCGAATTTATCTATTCCTATGGAAGAGAAAAAATAAATAATTAGTGAAAAGAATTTAAGTCTTCAGGTAGTGACGTTAAAGTATAGAGATGAAGTTGACTTCAGATAGAACTGGAAACCCAATCCTAAACCGATCACAAGGGATAAACCTCTATTCCGGTTCAATAGACCGGGTGGACGTGAGAAGTATAAAACTGAAATTGACTTTAGAAGGAACCGGAAACCCAGTCCTGAAGTGGAAAAGAGATAAGCCCGCAACTCTTGTACAGAAACCGTTAAAAAATTATCACGCAAAAAGCCAAGTATTTTACTAATGGAGAGATGGCTGGAAGCACTTAATATAACTTGACTCAATCACTTTAAGATGAAAATCAGAGTAATCCTTCGCCATTACTAAGAACATGAATCGGTTATAGATATATAATAATAGATATTTAATAAAGCCTCAGATAAGTTATATGTGTTAAGGTACATTGTCTAAATTGTTCAAATTAAACGTCCGGATAATGAATAATGCGTTTTTTCAGGACGCAGTCGATCATGGCTCTCCACAACTTCCTGTCGTTGTAGCTCTTAATAAACTTTGTCGTTCTACTATTTCTCTGAAGCTCTGTTACATCATCACTCAGTTAGTTAAGTGCCATACGTGATACACGTCTCGAAAGACATGACTGACTGGGTAGAAGATTATCTCGCAGTAGGTTGCCATTTATAATAGTCGAATAATAACAGACGACCTATGGAAGTCGATTTTTATAGCACTGCCGAAGAAGCCAAATGCAAACGAGTGCGAACAACACCGAACTATCAACTTAATGAGTCCCATTACAAAACTGATTGTCAGAATCCTGTTGAATAGAGCGAGAAGCAGAATCGGGCCAGAGATAGGACAGGAACAGTGCCGGTTCGTCAAAGACACTTGGACAAGGAACGCCATATTTATAATTAGGATGTTCTCCGAAAGAGTTATACAAATGAAGAAGGATTTGTACCTATGTTTTATTGACAATATTTTGAGGACCTTAGATGCTATGCCAGGATTTGTTATCGGAGGCCACAATTTGAACAACATAAGGTATGCAGATGATACAGTGCTGACAGCAGACACAGAAAGAAAACTACAAGACTTCCTACATAACGTAGCAGAAGAGAGTGACAAAAAAGGACTACAAATAAACTACAAGAAAACTGAATGCATGTTCATCAGCAAAAAGAGCAACCCAAAATACCAAATACAGGTGGGGATGCTAGAATCAAGCAATTACAAATATGTAAATACCTAGGAAGTGTTCTAACAAGAAATGGAAAGTGCGACACAGAAATCCGAAGGTGAATTGGCATGGCGAAGGACGCATTCCAGAAGCTGAGTAACGTACTAAGACAGGAAAATCTCACTAGAAACTAAGAAAAGAGTGCTAGATTGCCAATTCTTCAATAAAGCAGTGAATGTTGGACAATATCATCGAAGATGAAAGAAAAAAGGAAAAACATGAGGAAGGAGGGCTTGGAGAACTTGATACTGACAGGCCAGAGAGAAGGAAAAAGAGACAGAAGAAGGCAGCGGATAACATATTTGAATGGCCTGAGCAGGTAGATGACGGAACGGGGGTTACGTCGTGTAACAGGAGAAAACGTACTAAGAGCCACCAGGGATAGGGAGACGTGGAAAGCCAGGATCGCCTACGTCCTGAAAGGACAGGGCACATAGAAGAAGAAGAAGAAGAAGTAGAAGAAGGTTGCCATTATTTCTACTGTAGACTGGTTGTCAACCAAGGCTATATAACCCAATTTAATCAGTTATTAAACTCATAGCTGGACGGTAGAGATGGATTAATATCTTTCTCAAGGGTATTTGTAAGTGAATGTAAGGAATTCAACTGGAATTCGAACTCGGCTCCCCGATTTCTCGTTCCGAGCCTATATCCACTGCATCATCAATTTACTCAATCTTGTTAAGCATATTATGCTTTGTTTTCCTGTGTTCCTCTTGCCTTGGCTTTTGAGTATCAGATTTTTCAAGCCTTCCTTCCTCATTATATGCTCCAGATACTTCAAATGTCTTTTCATGTTGTCAAGTATTAGTTTCCTTTTTGTTTCCATTTTCTCCAAAATTTTATCATTGCTCACATGTTCGAGCCACGATATTCTCCACATGCTTCTGTAGAACTATATTTCTATTGCTTCAAGTCTTGTTTTCATCTTTGAGGAGATTGCCCAGCAATCACTTCTATAAATGAGTTCAGATATAACTGAACAGTTAAGTATACTTATTTTGTTTCTAACGAAATTTTGTTTCTAACGAAATTTCCCTATTCTCAGTAATCTGTAGATTTGTATTGCTTCCTTGGCTGTCCCAATCCGTCTTCAGATTTCAGTGTAGCTCTTTGCGTTGTCTGTTAAAACATTTCCCGGATATTTTAATGTCCGCACTTGTACCTTCCAGTTTCAGGTTACACTTTGAGATCACCGTTGTGCTAACAACATGCTGTAAATATATATTTTCATTTATGTATATTATAACTGTTAGATCCTGAAAGAGAATAGATTTAATATTAATATAATCTAAATGAGATGACGGGCTAATACGCATCTTTATTGTTCCTAATTTAATTACGGTAGAATGGTTCCTGAATTATATTGAATGTTGATTTTAGCTTTTTCGAAAATTTTCATGTGTTGAACTAGTTTTTTCCTGAAAGATTTCGAATATTGAACATAGCTCTCAGTTAAAGCTTTAGCGTGTTGATTCACGCTTCACCATAGGTTTTGTGGATGCAGTTTATCATAGTACTGTTGAACATTTACAAGTGTTGATCCTAGCTATCCTGAAAATTTGTAGAGTATTTATCATAGCTCCTTTGAAAGTCTTCGAATCCTGATGCCAGTTGAGGCGAAAGTTTTTGAATCCTGATGTCAGTAGATGAGAATGTCTTCAAGTCCTGATGCCAGTTGAAGCGAAAGTCTTCGAGTCCTAATGCCAGTTGACGCGAAAGTTTTCGAGGCTTGATGCCAGTTGAAGCGAAAGTCTTCGAGTCCTGATGCCAGTTGAAGCAAAAGTCTTCGAGTCCTGATACTAGTTGACGCGAAAATTTTCGTATCTTGTTTTTATTTTTATTTTGTGTAACCTAATTTATAATAGTAATATAACTGATTTATTGACATTAACATTTCTAAATGAAACAATCTTTTGAGTAATGTTCTGTGAAAAACAATTTCAAGATATTAATCTATCTTTTTCCCTTCAGCTAAGGGTTAAATATCAGGACAATTTGGGTTTAATAATCTTGGTAGGCAACTTGTCCCCCGCAGTAAGAAATGGCAACCTACTGTGGAAAAATCTTCTGTCTAGCCAGTCATGGCACGAAAGAGACATGATCACCCATGCATAAAGCATACATGCCCTCCTCTCTTAAATCAGTACATTACAATCCTATGAACTCTTATTTTTCTAAAGACATTCTCGAAGCAGTGCAGTGCTTTAAAGTTCATGGCTGTAATGTAACGGACGAAATTTCCAAACACTTAAAAGAAGCAGGATGTGGTAAGTGAAATTTTTGTTGGTAATACTCTCTTTATCATATAACAAAAATTTATTATAATGAATACTTAATTTTTAAAATAAAATGAGATAAGTACCGCGAATAAATTGCTAAAAACTAGTAGTATAAAGAAAAAATGGCCCCAAACTGAATAAAAACACTTTAGGTAAAACCCATCGTCTATAGCTGTTCCGCTTTGTTTCATTTCTTTTTTCACTTTTCTTTCCGATACTATTACACATCCTACAAACACACATTAAACAGTCTGCTTTCAGTCTTTTGTTAAAGCCACTAGACCAAACGGCGGTTTTACACAATAAAGGAGGACACAGGAATGCCACGGAATTCGTTTTCTTTACCAGGATTTCTTGAATGTGCAGGCCGTTTATGAAATAAAAATAGGACGTCTATTTCAAATAGGAAGTCTCCACTGTAACATCGTTTGAAATAATAAAAATGTCCGCTTAAAATGAAATTCACTATTTTTTGTATAGTAATTTTGCCCCGAGCAAAGCGGGACTGCCACTACTGTGCAGGGGCTTACAGTGAGAGAAAAAACGAGGTACAGGGGATGTCGAAGTAAGGATAAAAGATGGATGGGATTCAAGGAGTTAGAAGATGGCAACTAACGTTGCATTGAGATTTTTGGAGATCATAACTATCAGAGAAGCAAGTAAGTGGAAGAGAGTTCCACAGGCGAGAAGTGCGAAAAAAACAACGAGGGTGGGAGGGGTGGGGTAAAAATAAATGTAAAACCAATTTTTAAATCATGTGGTAAAACAACTGCGAGGAACAGACAGGCGACATCACGATTGCTCATGGAACGATCGGTAGCTAACCGGGTGCAGCATTCTATCTTTAATTCGAATGACAGATTAACGAGGTGAAAAGTATTGACGCTGCACACACTGATTGCACTATCGAAGACCTATTCGCCGTATTACCTGGTCGTAGAGATTGGTGGTTGAGTCGCCAAAGATACATAATGGCTGAGAAAAAAGTACGACTATAACCACATCAATGCGACTGAATTGGATGCTCTGTTAAAAGGCCTTACTTTGGCCTAAAATGTGGAGGTAAGGACTGATTTAGCCACAGTACTAATTTGGGTGAATTCTACCGAAGAAGAGAGCAAGAAATAGAGACGGAATTTGGAGAAATGATATTAAAGCAGAGATTACGAATATTAGGAAAACTGATATACGAATTTGGATTAAGAATGAAAGCAGCATTTGTGCATTTGTGGAAAGAAAAAAAGGCAGTTCACACTAACTCAAGTGAACATAAATAGATTGATTATCAACGAGTTGAAGAGGCTCCGATATGCTGTCCAGGGACCAGAGAACTAGAACAGTTGCACAGTAGAAATTATATGGGAGTGGGCAACATTGTGTATTTGGTATGAAAAGTTGATCTGCTCGTAAAAAGGGAATAAGTCTAGACGATGGTCAAGAACTGTATCAGATGTTAATCAATTGAGCCTATTCAAAATGTGAACTATCCTTGCAAGATTGGAACGAAAAACAATTGGATAAATTTCGCTGTCGCTATAAGATTATCGCGTGATTTGTATTTGTCGATGATTGATTGTGGACATGGATGGTTGACGATATGGAGAGAACTGCGTGCAGAAACGGCAGCTGTGATTGCAGAAGAACTGGAGATGGTGATTCTTGAACGAGGTCTTATAGATGAAGTGGTAATGGGTAATGTCCACTTTTTCACTGAGAACGTTTCCAAACGATGCTTGAAACGTGGAAAATAATCTGGTTATAGAGCAGCATACAGGCCAGGGAGAAATAGAATACTGAAGCGACATTATTGGACTGTGAAAGCAAAAGGCGAGAGAGGACGGATATCACCTGTAGAAGCAACGTTTTCATAGAACACGGCGCCTAAGTTCTGACAAAGAAAGGAGACAGTATCGTGAATATGACAACAAAGATAACGACAACAGTCCGAATAATGTAAATAGCTGATATTTGTTTCATATCAAATTCTGACAAAACGATTATTTTCTGAAAAACTGATACAAAATGCTGTCTTTTTTTATAACAGAATTAATGCATATTTATAGAGAAATTAGTAAAAAACATATTTAAAAACTCGAATGTGAAATCCCTCTACCAATGATAAGAAATAGCTGAATATGCCGACATTTTGATAGCACGTGTAAATTTCTAGTTACTGGACATAAATTGTTTTTTTTTTCTTTTATTATTAATAATTCATTGAGCCCCGGATATTCCTAAATATTAATGACTGAAACAAACATTAAATACCTTCAATATAAAAATCTAATAAAATTTGTTCGCCGTGTTGTACCAGTTTTTCTTGTTAGATTTTATCTTGCACATTTATAAATCTACCATTCCTCCGTGCATTGAATACTATTACCATATCTGGACTGGTGTCCTTGCTGTATATATTGAGATTTACCGCAAGGAAAGTTGGGTCACTGTGACCATCTAGCGCATTTTCAAATCTACCATTCCTCCATGCATTGAAAACTGGTGGTCTATCTGTTCTGGAGTTTCTCGAAGTCCTTGACAAAATCCACATAAGGATCTGCAATGTAATCTATCTTGATTCGACTTCAGGCACTTTTTCACGCAGCTTCCTGGCTTCTCTCTGTCTATTCTATAAATGCCACTATGACAAATATTCTATTGAGCTGTACTCTTCGATGTCTCGATTGCACGAATTTAAGCGTGATACTAGAATGACAACTAGGTCTCACCGTTTTACCGTTAAACTAACTAGATTCAACCGTAAGTTCTATTCAAATAGTTTCTTTTCTCGCATATCCCGCTTGTAGAACTCCCTTCTAATATCTTTTTTCCCTGCAACCTACAATTTTTAACATTTTAATGCGACGTCCAATTGCCATCTTCCGATTTGCAGAATCTGTTGTTTTATTGTCCTTCGTCTTGCCTTGCTTGGGCTGAAATAATTCAAAAAATAATGTCATATATATATATATATATATATATATATATATATATATATATCGCTCATTCACTAATGAATTAGAGCACTCTGGCTATTGGGCGTGTATAATGATAATATACATGCTAAAAAGTCTGCCTTCTTCTACCGAGCGCCCATAGACCAGAGGTAGAATCTCCGACTGACGCCACTATCGGTTGGGTTTCAAAACTGGGTTAAAAGCAATCGGAGTCTAACCGTACTGATGAGCAGTGAGACAGCGAAATAGATCTGTCTGCGGATGACCAGATATATATAACCTCTCTGAAAATGGATCATGTGAGCCGAAAGCTTAGAACCAACTTAATAAAAAATTATCCAAATTTTGAAGAATTTTTTAAATTTTCAACTGAAATTAAAGCCAAAATACGACGTTTAGAAAGGTTCGTGATTAAACATAATACATATTCAATGTCTCTTATATTTAACAGTATATGTTTGGTAAAAAAGAATATATATATATATTTCGAGATATGATTAATAAATAAGGTTGTTTATATCTGAATAATAAAACTGGTATCAAAATGGAATCAAATTGTATATTTTCAAAATTACGAGGGTTTATTAATAAATGAAGATATACATTGTAAAAAAACAAGTTTTAGATCTCATAGAATAATGAAATTGGTATGAAAAGAAAGTAAGTTTATCTCTTCAAAATTACGAAGGTCGATTGCTACATAAGTGTATAAACATATTTCAGATTAGACAAAAAAATTAAAAGGACGTAATTTTGCCATGATATCTTTATCACACTCTCGCAGTTTAACTTTTCATTTTCAGGTTTTGCGCACATACAGATCTATTTATCAGAAATAATATTTACCTCAGACAACTTTTAATAAATAGTATTATCTTCTATGAGTGGTGTCCCTCAGGACATAGGTGGTAATGGCCTTCCACATCTTCCTAGCTTTTACCTCCCTTTCTCTTGTTACCACTCTCCCACCCTTCTCTGCCATCCATTTTCTCAAGCCCATAAAATAGGTTATGTGTTGTTTTCCCTTGTCTCTCTCTTTCCGTCTATTTGTCCTGTGAGTCTGTTCCAAACAGCACTGCGACCTGTGCCCTCACAATGATGTCAGAAATTCCCAAGGTGTCTCTAAAATGAAAGATTCCTGAATGTACCCCAGAGTGTTCTAGCCAAGCACAAAAGGCGTAACTTAATGTGCGGATTTGGCACGTTTCGGACTTTGGTACCGCTCTATTATTATTTATTTATTTTTATCTTTTAATACTGTTCATGTGTTTCATTTATAATTTCTTTTTCAATTCTTATTATTATTACTATTAACTTAGTTTTTTTTCTTTAGACCAGTCGCCTGGAAACTGCTCACGTAGTGATTTATTAAAGTGCGAACCAAAATCTTATGATTGCAAGTAAGTATACCATTATTTATCCATGTTAATATATTATTATGAGTGTGTCCCTGCCTACAAAAATGACAGAAAAATAATTGTGAGGACATTAGCTATTTCCTCACAGGTTATCCACACTGAGTGTGACAAGAGGGAATATACATAGCTACACACAAACAGAACGGACATCCTTATAATAAAAAGTATATATGTATACATTCTTCTGTAACACCCCAACGGTCGTCCTAGGAATTTCTCCGGCGGCCGTTCTCCACGCTGTGATGTTGCCGGATTTTTGTAGAAACCGTCGGACGAACAGCTGGGGGTACAAGATTGACTATAAGGAACGAACTTCCACAATTTGGATGAGTTGAAAGGATGCTTTATTCGTTTAGAGTTAGCCTTTTCGGTTGGGGCAGGCGAATGTGACACACAGCTCTAACTCTAATTAATGGAGATCAACAAACCCAAACTGAACGAAACAAGACGAACGGAGATCCTTATTTCAAGTTCGCACCCGGCTGACTCCTTTCACTTAACTCTGAACTTCTCTTAACTCAACTGACTTCTATTTATTTAAATGAAAATCCGGAAATCCGGAAATCCGGAAATGCTTTAGACCACCGGTGGCAAACACCGGAGACTGTAAGTCTGAAATTTCAGTTATCTTTTTTTTTATCTTAATAAGGCTTCCGCCGGAAAAGGCTTAATGTGTGTCAAGATACAGTAAAGGACAGCCTTTGACCGGGTCATCGAAAACCTACCCGCTGACCTTGATCACTGAGTCAAATATTTACCGGAGGACAATTTTCCTCATAAAAGAAAAAGCGTTTATTTATTTTCTTCCTTTTCTTTTTCACTTTTGTTAAATATGTTTTTAAACTATTTTCTATTCTAATCTATTTTCTATTTTAATCTATTATAATAAAATACATATATGTCTAGTTATCGTGTCACACTTCACTACTCGACGATATATAATAATAAGGCTCAAACACGGGAAAAGAGGGAAATATGTGTGTGTGTGTGTCATGTAGATAGAAGTGTCGACACCAACACATATGGCGGAATGCTGATCGTGAGATAACAAATAAATGATGAATTATACCACTGGAGATCGCGTGACCATGATAATAACCTATGTTAAGCACCATTCAGAAGTCTGGGTTGATCGTCCGACCTCATCGGATGTCTGATTTTGTCGAATTCTCTGCCTTTGGGCGGAGAGGAATCAAGACACGTCTCCGCTGAAGGATAATATCACGTCTGGGGAAAATCAGACAATATTTTTGTCCGAGCATGCGAACTGTTTTCCCACTCTGCATCGGTCCATGTAGCGAGGTAATAAATATCTCGTCCGACCCCATTTGACTCTCTGCCTTCGTCCAGAAAGGATCCCAGACGAAGAT
This sequence comes from Ascarosepion bandense, assembly GCA_037127315.1. NCBI lineage: Eukaryota > Metazoa > Mollusca > Cephalopoda > Sepiida > Sepiidae > Ascarosepion > Ascarosepion bandense. The sequence goes on along the minus strand of JBBBDQ010001249.1, from coordinate 395,754 downwards.
CTGCTGAAGTATAGATTCTCGTATAACGAAAATTAGGCAAGAATTTTGCCCGAGTTGAATGGCCTATAGTGCTCACTTTTAGTCTTGACCCGCATTAACCTCGGGTGTCCACTTATCTGGGGAAGATGTAAATATCTCGTCCGACCTCACTGCCTTCGACTAAACAGAAACCCAGACGAAGAGTAGTCTCGTGTGAGAAAAATCAGACAAGAATTTTTCTCCGAGCTTGCGGGCTCAGTTTTTACCACTAATTGGCCTTGTACCGAATCATTCTCTGGCATCCGCTTATGTGGGGAGAACGTAAATATCTTGACCGACCTCATCGGACGTCTGACTTTGAAGGACTCTTTGTATTCGAGACGAGAGGAACCCAGACGAGGCTCTGCTGAACACTAGAATCTCGTCTGGGTAAAATTAAACAAAAATTTTCGCCCGAGCTTAAGGCTCGGTTTACCTACAATAATTGGCTTTGTGCCACATCTGCTTCGGGCTTTAAAAAATACTTTTCCCATCTTTGTCATTTGTTCACTACTTTTGTGTGTGTGTGTGTGTGTGTGTGTGTGTGTGTGTGTGTGCGTGTGTGTGTGTGTGTTAATATTTCCATTATAAGTGTATAATAAAACATAGTTTACTGCAACACAAGAGCTGTTTTGTTTCGACACTATCTTATTAACACCTTGTTAGGCAGTGAAATACTTTTTCTGTTAAGAATCATTATGTATAAAAGTTCAAAAACAACACAAATGTACCATATGCAGACAATTAAGGCGGGTTTCGGAGGGTTTTTTCTCAATGGACCAATAGAAAGCCAGGTCATGATGGATAGGATAAAGTTGGTTGTAAGATTAAAGGGAGTAGAGACTTGAAATGACTTGAAACCCATACCTTTTCTATGTCAGAGATAAAATAAGTTGAATGATACATATGTAGCATTTAGCAAATTTGAGAAGTTATCGCGTGTCCTCATGAAACGGTTTCATATTTTTCTTTTAGTTATTTTTCACTTAAATTAATAAACAAATGACAATAATGGGAATTTTCATGCATTGCACGTCAAACATACTTAGTTGACTTATTGGGTGACCTATTCGTTAACTGAAACAAATTAATTTTTAAAAGATGGGAGAATCAATCAGTTTATGCTAGGGGATAGACTATAGATGTCTAGTTATATTATAATAGGAAAAATTAACTATACTTTAGAGCATATTTTAGGCGATGATGAGAGAGGGAAGTTACTTCGCTACGTTTATTCAGCAAGTTTAATTTTCGGAAGTTGATAATTTGTATTTTTCCTGTAAACATTAAAACATGCTTCATGTAAAGATTTACAAGATCTGTTTTTTTTTTTAATATATTCTATTTTACGTAATACTAAACGTGTGCAAGGTTTATATTTTATTTACACTGAAAATACTATCCTGAGTGCATAAGCAGTTCCACCGGGTCCATCTTTTGAATCTCTTTCGAATAGGGATTGCTGAGTGTTTAAAAAACTAAACGGAATATTTCATTATTTATGAGGCATTGACATGGCGTCGCCTCTTCTTTTTCTCACTGAACCCAAGTAGCGAACAGATATCTTTTCCATGCGATCAGTACTGAATCGTGAGATATTGACAGGAGTTAACCTTCGTGCTAACTATTTAAATAACTAAAAATATTCAAATATATTGTTGTTATTATTGCTATTATTATTATTGAGTGTGAGAGCAACATACAGACTAAATGATGCGGAGATTTCTTGCCTGTTCTTATGTTAAATCTATAAGAGTATATAAAGAACATACATGACAGACACATGTGAACATTATGGTTACAGATTTTGATAAATTCAATTCATAAAGTTGCAGGTGAGGCCTATTTATAAATATGTTCAGAACAAACAAACAAATATCCTCAGAGAATCTCTGATTGAATAAGTTCCAAGGTATCTAGATAGAACTCTCATGATTTTGTCCCACAACTCCAGCTCATGAACAGAGATATGTGTTAGGCTCTAGGTAACACGCCCAGCTGGTTATGGAATAGACAATCTACAAACAGATCTTCAGTACCGAATGGGATATTTGCTGTGACCCATTTTAACTGGAGACAACAATGTACTATATTTCTGAGATGAGGTATTGTATTTATTATTTACATTGTTCGAGCACAAATACCCAGGCTGAAACGTTGGCTGGAACCAATAATATGACCCAAAGAGTTGTGAGTTCAATACCTGGTTACAGCAGTGGTGAAAAAAAACCCTTAGAAGTTGAGTTAAATCCGGAAAACTAAAACATCCGGAAGAGGCATGGCTAAGAAAATGAGAACAATCGACACTAGGGATGAAAATAAGGGGGTCAGTTCAAAATTCTAATTACCTAAAGAAGGTCGGAGTGCACATCTGTCGAAACGTCCGGACACTGTAAATAATGTAAATAAAAATGTGCCTATTCACAATGAAAGTAATATATGGTCTAACATCAGAGTATCATTTATTTATTTCACAATTTCTGTTACAGATTTTAAAAGTCGCTAATTTGTTAAAAATATATAATATTTTTCTTGTTTAGGTAATAGCTTTCGTCAAATGTAAAACAAATAGGAAGGCATTCTAATACTTTGTTAACCAACAGCTTGTGATGCAATGGATATCGGATTGGAATGAGAAATCGGAGAGTCGAGTTCGAATTCTAGTTAAATTTGATGCATTCACTTATGTGCAAATACCCTTGTTAAATGCATTAATCTGTCTCTTTCCCTCCAGCTAAGGGCTAAATATCAGGACAGATTGGATTCTATAATCTTGGTAGGCAAGTAGTCCACTGCAGTAAGAAGTGGCAACCTACTGAGGGAAAAATCTTCTGCCTTGTCAGTCATTGCTCGAAAGAGACATGATCGCCCAAGCTATCTCTTAAAGATCAGTACAAGACAATCCTATAAGCTTTATTTTTATCATTGGTGCTGTTTTTTAAATAAACACTGCAACTTTTAATAACATTTGAAAAAAATTAATTTCGTAAGAAAATATTTTTCATTGTACTTTTATATTAAAAGCTATCACAATAATTGAATGGGCTATTTTTTAGAGGTCTGCGATTAACAGTGAAGTGCATTGAAGATTGTGGCGTCAAAGTTCCTGACCCAATTTTCCAGCAGTTAAAAATATGTGGTAAGTGAAATTTTTGTTGGTAAGTTTCTCTCTCTCTCTCTCTCTCTCTCTCTCTCTCTCTCTCTCTCTCTCTCTCACACACACACACACACACATATATATATATATATATATATACAGAGAGAGAGAGAGAGAGTGAACCTTATTAGAGTGGATACTTTGTTTTTTAAATGGACTGAGGTAGGTACCTCCACTAAATCGCAAAAAAAACATATTATAAAGAAACAAGGCCCCAAACTTATTAATAACATTCCAGGCGAAAACCATCATCTATAGCTCTTTCATTTGTTTCAGTTATTTTTTTTTTGTTCGACTTTTCTTTCGGATACTATTATACATCCTCCAAACACGCATTAATTCCGTCTTGTGTTAAAAAACACTGGACCAAACGATGTGTTTCCACGATAAAGAATGATGCAGGAATGACACGGATTGCATTTTCTTTGACGGAGTTTTTTGAATGCGCAATGAATCGAAACATACTTACTCACCAAAGATCACCCAGATATGTCTCATTTTCCAACCTAAACCCCTACCACCAAGAAATTTCAAAACATATAAAGTGAAGTACCTCACTAACTAGAAAGCATTTTTTTAGAACATCCGATCCGAAGGAAAAGGTTAAATTAAAAAATACAAAAATTATTAGTATTAAACTTTCTTCGTATTCTTTAAAAGAAGAGGAAATAAACCTTCTGAAGTTAGGCCTAAAATTGTGTCCCACCCCAAAACGTAACGTTACAGACCTAAAAAAAAAAGACTTAGCTAACTCGAACGAAAATTTATGCTTATAGGAACATTATACAACATCAGCACTGCCTACAGCTTAATAGTAAAAAAAATTAAAATGAAACGAACATATTCTTTGAAAAACTCTGGAACACAGACTTTCAAAACAATCACAATCCCTTTATGTTTTGATTCAACCCCCATAACAATTTCACACACAAACAAAACTAACATTAGAAAACATTTGTGAGAGCAATGACAATTATAAAAGAAGCAGACAAGGGTAGTGCTGTAGTCATTACGGATAAAACTTACTACAAATCTAATATTCACGATATGCTAGGAGACGGAAATAACTACAAATTAATCAACCATAATATAGACGTAAATATTGCATCAAAAATTTAAAAAATCTGCCTTACAATACAGTAAAATACTAACGAAAAAAGGAAAAAGATTTTCTTACAGACCTTATATAAAAACCAGCAATTTTTGAGGACTCCCAAAGATACATGAATCAAGCAATCCAGGAACAAAAATCTGAATATATTCACACCCAAACCCTAGATATCTTAAATTCAGACCCATTGTAGCAGGGCTAGCCTGCCCAACATGTAGACTGAGACACAAATATTATGATGGACACTTTAAAGTATTATACAAAATGCAAGTAATATTAATAAGAATAATAACAATAAGTCTACACTTTCGACCAAACTTTCATGTCTTGCTCTTTTTCACACACACACACACACACACACACACACACACACACACACACACACACACACACACACATATATATATATATATATATATATATATATATATATTTCATCCAGAGCAAAGCGGAAAGGCCACTAGTGTGCAGAGGGTTACCATAAGAGAAAAGACTAGGCACAGGGAGCGTTAGAGAAAGGATAAAGATGGATGGGATTCAAGAAGATAGAAGATGGCAACTCAGGCTGCATTTAAATTTTTGGTGTTTATAAATATCAGATAAGCAAGTAAATGGAAGAGAGTTTCACAGGCGGGAATTACGAGAAAAGCAACGATGGTCAAAATAAAAAATAAAAGAAGTAAAATAAATTTTTAAATTATATGTTAAGACAACATTTCGGAGTTGACACGCGACACCCTAATTGTGCATGGAACGATGGATAGCTAGTCGGGTGCAGCATTCTATCATTAAGTCGAATGACAGATTAACGTTGCGAAAAGTACTGGCACTCGACACACTGATTGCACCTTCGAGGAACAACTCGCCGTATTAAAGTTTCTGTGGAAAAAAGGGAGTCAAATCTGCGGAGAAGGAAGAAAACGGGAGGTACTTCTCCAGGTAAAAGCATGAGAAAAGACACGGAGTGAAAGTGGTGATTGCATTTTGGTATTTCAGTGGTAAAAGGGCGGGATATAGATGCCAGTCTAGTGGCACGCTTAAATTCGTGTAGTCGGGGCACGAGCAAAAAAAAAAAAAAAACCTTGTCAGAGTTATTGCCATGAAAGCTTTTTTTTTTTTAGGAAAAGACAGAGGAAAGCCACGTCATGCCGATGAGAAAGTGACTGAAGTCGAGATGACAAGTCAGGATCGATTGTATTGCGGAACCTTTTTTGGATTTCGTCAAAAATCTAGAGATATACAGCAGGAATAATAGACCCGATATGGCAACAGTATTCAATGCACGAACGAATGGTTAATTTGTAAATGTGCAAGATGGATTACGATAAGTCAGGATCGATTGTATTGCGGACCCTTTTTTGGATTTCGTCAAAAATCTAGAGATATACAGCAGGTATAATAGACCCGATATGGCAACAGTATTCAATGAACGTAAGAATGGTTAATTTGTAAATATGCAAGATGGATTCCGATCACTCAGGATCGATTGTATTGCGGACGCTTTTTTGGATTTCGTCAAAAATCTAGAGATATACAGCAGGAATAATAGACCCGATATGGCAAGAGTATTCAATGCACGAACGAATGGTTAATTTGTAAATGTGCAAGATGGATTCCGATGAAAAATGTTTTCTGAGGCGACACAGGGACCCAACTTTCCTTACAGTAGATGCAGCTACTGTTTCGATGAAGTCGCTGCATTTCAATTTGAAAATGTGAATCCAAAAATTTGTATAATTTCTTATAAAGTTGGTTCTAAGCTTATAACATCTCTGAAGACGGCTCATGTGAGCCGAAGGCTTAGAACCAACTTAATAAAAAATTATCCAACTTTTGAAGAATTTTTGTTTTTATTTTCAACTGAAATTAAAGCCAAAATACCACGTTTAGAACGGCTCATGATTAAACATAATAGACATTCATTTAACAGTATATGTTTAGAAAAAAAATATATTTCGAGATATGATTAATAAATAAGGTTGTTTATATCTGAATAATAAAACTGGTATCAAAATGGAATCAAATTGTATATTTTCAAATTTACGAGGGTTTATTAATGAATAAAGTTGTACATCGTAAAAAAAAACAAGTTTTAGATCTGATAGACTAATAAAACTGGTATCAAAAGAAAGTAAGTTTATCTCTTCAAAATTACGAAGGTCGATTGCTACATAAGGGTATAAACATGTTTCAGATTAGACAAAATAATTAAAAGGACGTAATTTTGCCACAATAAATTTATCACACTCTCGCAATTTAACTTACCATTTTCAGGTTTTGCGCACATACAGATCTATTTATCAGGAATAATATTTACCTCAGACAACTTTTAATAAATAGTATTATCTTCTATGAAGGTCATTACCACCTATGTCCCTTCAGGACATAGGTGGTAATGACCTTCCACATCTTCCTAGCTCTTACGTCCCTTTCTCTTGTTACCCTCTCCCACCCTTCTCTGCCATCCATTTACTCAAGCCCATAAAATATGTTATGCGTTGTTTTCCCTTGTCTCTCACTTTCCCTCTATTTGTCCTGTGAGTCTGTTCCAAAGAGCACTGTGACCTGTGCCCTCACAATGCTGTCAGAAATTCCCAAGGTGTCTCTGAGAATGAAAGGTTCCTGAATGTACCCCAGTGTGTTCTAGCAGGGCCTCCTCTATATTACCAGGCCTGTCCTATGATTAAAGTTGACTTGCCGACGTCACACTTAATAGAGTTCTGCTTCATTTACAGCACGGCGTCCGTTACCGTTGACTTATTTTCAGAACCAAATATGCCTTCCCCTTGTGTGGTACCAAATTGCAAAGGGAATTATAAAAATGGACCGAAAGTTCATTGTTTTTCGTTTCCAAAAAAATAAACATTTATTTGATAAATGGAAACATGACGTTAAAAGGGAGAATTTTACTCCAAGTCCATTTAGCAAAGTGAGTAGTTAAAATTTTATAACCATTTATTTCAACAGTCGCTAAAATCAAAATTTTCTAAAAACTTTGTTTTGCCGTAGTACAAGAAAGAAAGCACTTTGTTTATATCTTTTAAATTAATACAATAAAATGAGATATTATTTTTATTTCTTTGAATGAAATTGAAATAAACATTATCTTAAAAGATATCTGAAGTAAAAAAAATAAAATTTAAATATGGCTATTCGTTCGTAAGTTTTCTTTTTGGAAATGTTTTAAAAATTAAACTGAAGCCGAAAAATTTGTTAAACATTACATTTTCTAAAAATATTTGAATTAATATTTTATTGATATTTTATTTAAGAAAATAGTGTTTTCTTTTCAATTAAATGTTTAAAAAATTCTTAGAAAACGAAAGTAAAAACGTATTTAACTTTTCTGTACTTGCAACTTTATGAATCATTTTTAAACATGAAAAAAAAATTCCTGAATTAAATTTTTTTATTCTTTTTCTTGTCTTAACAAAAACTACAAAATTTATTTTTTAGTCATTTTTAAAAGAATTTGTTTTATTTTGAAGGTTTTTTATTTGAAAACTTCGTGAAATTATTTGTTACAAAAGTCAAGTCACTTTTACCGAAAATTTTAACTTGAAAATGATGATTTAAACTTTCTTAAAACTATTATTTCTGAATAAGTTTTGAATTTATTTGTCACATAAATGCCTAAATCACGCCCTCCACTTGAATTTTAAAACTTAATTTTTAAAATATTTAATTTTTAGAAAATATTTAGCACAAAATTAACACCCTCAAAAAATATTTTCCAAACATTTTTTCTATTTTTGAAAATTTGAAAGTTAATTATCGATATTAATCCATAGAAAAAATTTGGAAATAGAAAATTGAAGAATTATAATTTTATAGTTGGTTTAGGTTTTTTAATCCTTAAAAAATTAATTAGTAAGTAAAACATTACAAAAAAATGATTTTTTTATAAACAGTTTAACGTCATAAATGAAATAGAAACATTAATTTTTACTTATTTTTTTCATTTTTTACTATCAAAATATTTTAAAAATGTAATTGAATTACCAAATATCCTAGAAGTATCTTTTTTGAAAGGTAAAAATTTCTCTTTTTATTTCATCCAGTAGGATTAACAATGGATTCAAAATATTTCAAGATATTATTTTAAAATTCGAACTCCGTTGTTTTTTAGCAGAATTTCCCTAAAGACATTTGAAATGATTAATAAATCTATTGGATTAAAAATTCTCAAGACCTTTTTAAAAATCTATTTCAGATTTAGCTATCTTATCATTAATTCGTTCGATTCATAATTATTTATTGCTGTTATGCCGTTTTTAAAAAAATGAAATGTTATACTTGTAAAAGTTTAGTATCAGGAAGAGATGATATGCTACCTGATATAAACAGTTATTTTCAAGGAATTAATAGAGGTTCTCTGTTATATCCCAATGATGTAACAACAAATTTAGTACTATACAATTATATTGTTATTAATATACTTGTAAAGAATCCTTCTTTTCTTCATTAAATGAATCAAAGAAAATTGTCTATATACATAACATTGGATGTTTTGGCTAATGATGAACTTCTTTTACATGTTGACTCATGTGGTGAAGGTCACAGCATTGATAAAATAGAAAAAACGATTATCTGGAGCTCTTCTAATGCATTATTGAATAATTTTTGGTAGCAAGGAAAATGATAAAATTACTTGTAAGAAGTTAAGTAAAAAAAGAAACTTCAAACATTCCACTGAATTTTGAGACATAAAAAAACTTTTATAAGTTTGATTTTTAAAAACCAGTAACTTAAACTTATTTAGTTTGAATTAATTTGCTTGAATTTAAATTGTTGCATAATTTAATATTTTTAATTAATTTGCTTATTTATTGTTGCTTCTTGTTTGTTCCTAAATTCTAATGGTTGCTTGATTGCTATATTTGAGTGATTCTGATTTTAAAATTCTTGCAATTAAAACAAAAGTGATTGTGATTTTTCATGATTAAATTAAAAATATGAAAATTTAAGCAGTCTTGGTTAAATTTTTAGAATTTAGACGAATAAACGAAAAGTTTTGTCTTTAAAACTGTGTTTATTTACAAACACGACCGACAGTCAGTAGTCAACAATGATGTTTATATTTTCTTATTAATTATTGTTTTTCTTAATTTTAATGAAAATTAATAAAACCAGCATAAATCAAAACGTGTGTATTTCTTTTTTTTTCTTGTTACATTTGAAAAACTTTTAAAAACTTTATTAAAAAAACTAATTGTGATTATCAACATTGTCATGAAGCGAGAGACACGGCTGCTACGCTGATTCATGGCTCGACTACACTGACGTCACATTTCATCGCTTAGACCTTGGTAATATAGAGGAGGCCCTGTTCTAGCCAAGCACAAAAGGCGTAACTTAATGGACGGATTTGGCACGTTTCGGACTTTGGCACAGCTCCATTATCATTATTATTTTTTTTATTTTTGAATACTGTTCATGTGTTTCATTTATAATTTCTTTTTCAATTCTTCTTCTTATTATGACTATTAACTTAGTTTTCTTTTTTAGACCAGTCGCCTGGAAACTGCTCACGTAGTGATTTATTAAAGTGCGAACCAAAATCTTATGATTGCAAGTAAGTATACCATTATTTATCTATGTTAATATATTATTATTATTATTATTATTATTATTATTATTATTATTATTATTATGACGAGTGTGTTCCTGCCTACAAAAATGACAGAAAAATATTTGTGAGGATTTTAGCTATTTCCTCACAGGTTATCCACACCGAGTGTAACAAGAGGGAATATATATATCTACACATACACAACGGACTTCATTATAATAAAAAAGATATATATATACATCTAAGAATAAGGCTCAAACACACGACAAAAGCTGTCAGTAAAGTTTAATAACTGGTAATAAAGAAAAGAAATTGAGCTGAAGCTGCCTCACCATTTTGTCTTTCTCAGTGAGTCTAACGGGGGGAAATATGTGTGTGTGTCATATAGATAGAAGTGTCGACACCAACACATATGGCGGAATGTGATCGCGATATAACAAATAAATGATGAATTATACCACTGGGGATCGCGTGACCATGATAATAATCTATGTTAAGCACCATTCAGAAGTCTGGGTGGATCGTCCGACCTCATCGGATGTCTGATTTTGTCGAATTTTCTGCCTTTGGGCGGAGAGGAATCAAGACAAGTCTCCGCTGAAGGATAATATCTCGTCTGGGGAAAATCAGACAATAATTTTTGTCTGAGCTTGAGAGCTGTTTTCCAACTAACGGGCTTGTGTCGCATTTGCCACGGCATCGGCCGATCTATGGAGGTAATAAATATCTCGTCCGACCCCATTTGACTCTCTGCGTTCGGCCAGAAAGGATCTGCTGAAGAATAGATTCTCGTATGACGAAAATTAGGCAAGAAGTTTTTGCCCAAGTTTAATGGCCTAGAGTACTCACTTGAAGTGATCTTCCGCCGCATCAACCTCGGGTGTCCACCTATGTGGGGAAGATATAAATATCTCCGAAGAGTAGGATCTCGTGTGAGAAAAATCAGACCAGAATGTTTCTCCGAGCTTACGGGCTCAATTTTTACCAATAATTGGCCTTGTACTGAATCATTCTCTGGCATCCGCTTTTGTGGGGAGAACGTAAATATCTTGTCCGACCACATCGGACGTCTGACTTTGTCGGACACTTTGTATTCCAGGCTGCGCTGAAGACTATAGTCTCGCCTGGGTAAAATTAAACAAAATTTTCGCCCGAGCTTAAGGGCTCGGTTTACTTACATTAATTGACTTTGTGCGCGTCTGCTTCTGGCTCTTTTTAAAAAAAAATAGCCTTTCCCATCTTTATCACTTGTTCACTACTTTAAGTGTAAAATAACTTAAAGAAAATCCTCTAATCATTTCTCAAGGACACCAGATAACTTTTCAGAGATGGTAAATGCTACGTATGTATCTTGCAATTTGTTTTATCGCTAGCATAGAAAATGTCTGGGTTTCAAGTCATTTCAAGTCTCTACCCAACGTCACTGTTACAATCAAATTTCTTCTATCCATCTTGACCTTGCTTTCGTTTGTTTCATTGAGACAAACCTTCCCAAAATTGCCCTCCTCTTAATCATTTTGATATGGTAAAAACTGTGTTGTTCTGAAGTTTCTATATATAATGATTTCTAACAGAAAAATATTTTACTGCCTGACAAGGTGCTAATAAGATAGTACCGAAACACAACGGCTCTTGTATTGCAGCAAACATTGTTTTTTGTTATAAAAATATAATAAAATATATTACCATACTAAGTATCGAGCACTTTTAATAAAGTAAATCATTACAGTGGACTAACAACCCATTAGTTTGTAATTCTTCTAATATATATATATGTATATATATATATATATATATATGTGTGTGTGTGTGTGTGCATATATATATATATATATATATATATATATATTGTTGTCAAAATATAAATAAAAACGTACAATACTTGTCAAAGGTATCGATGAGCGTTTCAAACACCAAATTTACCAAACTGTGAGTATTAAATGTATTTGTGGGCAGGTATTGAACTCACAACTCTTTGGGTAATTCACTAGATTATTTCGACCAGTCCTTCAATAACTGGCCACAGCATCGTTGAGTTAATAAAAGGATCTAATTGAAATGTTTACATCCAGCAGAATGTATGAAATAAAGGGTTCAGCTGGAAATTCCAATGAATATCACCGGAAGAAACGTCGCGAACATGACAATAAAGATGAGGTCAATAGTCCGAACAACATGAATAGTGTAATTATATCAATGGATATAATATTCTTTGACAGCCATTTGGAAATGCTGATGCTAGTGGACATGAAAGACTTCGAGTCCTGATGCCAGTTGAAGCGAACGTCTTCGTGTCCTGATGCCAGTTGATGCGAAAGTTTTCGTATCTTGTTTTTATTTTTATTTTTTATAAATTTATGATAATAATATAAGTGATTTATTGATAATCTTTACAATTCTAAATGAAACAATCTTTTGAGTAATGTTCTGTGAAAAACAGAGTTAAAGATATTAATCTATCTTTTTCCCTTCAGCTAAGGGTTAAATATCAGGACAATATGTGTTTAATAATCTTGGGATGTAACTAGTTCCTCCGCAGCAAGAAATGGCAACCTACTGTAGAAAAAAACTTCTGTCTAGCTAGTCATGGCACGAAAGAGACATGATCACCCAAGCATAAAGCATACATGCCCTCCTCTCTTAAATCAGTACATGACAATCCTATGAACTCTTATTTTTCTAGAGGCATTCGCGAAGCAGTGCAGTGCTTTAAAGATTATGGCTGTGATGTACCTGACGAAATTTTCAAAGAGTTAAAAGAAGCAGGGTGTGGTAAGTGAAATTTTTCTTGGTAATACTGTCTTTATCATATAAGAAAAAATTATTATAATGAATACTTAATTTTTAAAATAAAATGAGATAGGTACCTCCAATTAATTGCTAAAAACTAGTAATATGAAGAAAAATGGCCCCAAACTGAATAAAAACACTTTAGGTAAAACCGATCGTGTATAGCTCTTCCACTTTGTTTCATTTCTTTTTTCATTTTTCTTTCCGATACTATTATACATCCTACAAACACGCATTAAACAGTGTGATTTCAGTCTTTTGTTAAATCACACGAGAACAAACGGCGGTTTTACACAATAAATAGGACACAGGAATGCCACGGAATCCGTTTTCTTTACCAGGATTCCTTGAATGTGCAGGCCGTTTATTATAAAAATAGGACGCCTTTTTTTTTTTAATCGTATCACCCCGAGCAGGGCGGTAACGCCACTGATATGCAGGGGGCTACATAATAGTTAAAAGATTCGAAAAGAGAAAACTGGAAACCACATCCTAAACAGGGAACAAGGGATGGGCCTCTTAACCTGTTCAATAGACATGGGTGGAGTGTGAAGGACGTATCCATTGTAACAACGTTTGAAATAATAAAAATGTCGGCTTCTGTCTACAAAGGATGTCAAATCTGGAGAGTTATTTTGCTGGATTTTGGCACAGTAAGAAGCAAATGTGAAAAGGTGTGTGTGTCGATAGAAGGCTTTAAAGCGTGAAGAACTGTTTGAAAGGACAAAAACCGATCTGAAGCACTCATCAATATCGCGCACGGAAGGAGCTGATGAATTACGTTAGCACAAGAGGTGGAAATCGGGAACATCAGCTATGGCTCTGCACTAGCCATTGGTCATAATGACTTGAGGTAACATATGTTTGTGTCCGCTGGTTGCCCAAACAAGCAAACGCTGCAGACTTGTTTTCAGGAAGAACCGAAAAGCTTTTTACAGGAGATGAGAAAGCCATGAACAATGGCAGAAATACTTCGCTGTGTGGTGGGGTGGGGCTATGTGCATAAATGATAGGTTCACTCCAAAAGTGCGTGTCTGTATCGTACGCGTATGTAGCCTCAAAGCAATTAAATCTCTGGAGAAGACGAAGTCCTTTACATCGGCGTGTTTATTAAGAACAAAAAAGGTAAAACTAAAAAAGTAATAAATACGTCTAAGTAAGACTAATTAGTCTTGTTGTGATTGAATATTTATTATTGAATTTACAATAATTTTGGCACACGGCCGAAGAGAGCAGGCTTGGTGGTGAGATTGGTCAACACTTTCTATCCTCGACCTAACTAATCAGATACATGACTCAATTACTCAGACTCACCTCAACAGGGACTCGCCCACTGCTATATTAATAGGTATGTGATAGCAGTAGGGGAACCCGACAGTAGCACAGTTTTTGACTTATTGTATAAAAAGTTGCGTTTGGAATCTTTTTTACTCGGATTTTTGTGACCTGTGAGTACGTCATTTTTGTTACCAGTGTTTTATTTGTCTTTGTTGCTCGTCTATTTTATTCTCAACAAAGTTCAGAAATAAAATAGACGAGCAACAAAGACAAATAAAGCACTGGTAACAAATATGACGTACTCACAGGTAACAAAAATCCGAGTAACAAAGATTCTGCTCTGTATTTGACCAAAAGTAATTTTTTCTCTTATTTTTTTTAGGTCTAAATTATGTCAATTAAGTTAGCCAGCTTGAATGCGAGGGGCCTTAGGGATCGGAGTAAGGCTGCCCGCCTGCTTCGGGACCTCTTGTCCTTTGGTGTGGATGTCGCCGCAATCCAAGAGACTCACTTTGTTTGCGAGGCCGAGGACTGTGTGCTGTCTAACAACTTTTTCGTTTATTCAGCATATGGGAACCGACTGGCCAGAGGAGTTTCTTTGCTGGTTAAGAACGCGAGGCTGGATCTTGTCCATGTCGGTGCCGAGGGCCGGCTGATTGTGGACGATATTGCAGTGAAAAGCAATGTGTTTTGACTGGTTGCGGTTTATGCGCCCAACGACCGGGAGGAGCGCGTCACATGTTTTCGGCGGTTGAAGCCTTTCCTGGTGGATTCAACGCGACTCGCCTTAGTGGGAGACTGGAATGCCATCCTGGACCCCAAGTTGAATAGAGGGCGGGAAGCTAGCGGGAAGGCACGTAATCGTAGCTTGGTTGATCTCATAGAAGATTTCGGGCTCGTCGATAGATACCGGGTCGATCACAAGGGTGGGAGAATGTGGACGTGGACTAATAGTTGGCCTTCTACTCGGGTAGCTAGCTACCTGGATAGAATGTTAGTTCGTGAAGCCCATATAGATCTTTTAGATTGTCCCACGTTCTACTGGATAGGCTACTTGGACCAAAAACTTGTTTGTGCCCGGGTAGATTTAAAAAATAGGCCTAGAATGGCTGGTTACTGGAAGTTCAACATGTTCTTACTGGACAGGCGGGACTTTTAGTGCCAGCTAATTAACTTAGTGCAGTGGGTGTTAACTGGATGAGTCATTGGGAATAAGTGGTGGGAGAATCTTAAGAATAGTATTAGGTCTTTCACCACCATGTTCAGCAAACGGCTCAAAGTAGATAAGGCTGCCAAGGTGAAAACACTTAGAGCTAATTACTCTCGGGCGGTGGCTGGTGGGGATCCCCTAGAGATAGCCGTAGCTGAGGAGGCCCTGGAGCGGTCGAATGGCGATCGTTACATGGGCCAGGTAATTAGACATAGTTAAACAAGATGTCTTCCGAAGCTGTGAACATGGTTGTAGAACTGCGCAAGGAAGAGATTCGCTGAGGCGGCGACCAGTACATTCGAGAGGTTCGCACACGGAGGAACATACTCTTCGGTCGACTGACGACATGTGCGAGGCGTTTCGGCCGTATTTCAAGATTCTGTTTACCAAGGAGCCTGGTCTCCGTGATGAGGAGTTTCGCAGCAATTTGGCTGACTTTCCCCGGCTTTTGCCGGCTGATACAGCTAGCTGCAAGGGAGAGATTACGGAGGGCGAAGTCTGCGCGGCTTTGAAGAAGGTCGGCAGGGCAAATCGCCGGGTCTCGATGGTTTGCCCTATGAATTGTAATTGAGGCTGTTGCACATCTTTGTCCCGATTTTGACTGTCGGGTTCAACAACTGGTTCCAGCAGCGGTCCATCCCTATACGGTTCACCATTGGTTTGATCACACTGTTGAGAAAAGGCAAGAATGTGGGGAAGGTGTTAGAGTTAAAGAGTCAGAGTTACAGATTTTGGTCAAGATCTTGCAAAATCGTTTGCAGTTAGCTGCCAAGTCTCTATTGGGACCTGAGCAGCCTTGTGCTGTGAAGGGCCGAACAATTCAGAGCAACCTGCATCTGATACGCACGATTATAGAGGGGATAAAAGACGACGAACAAACTGCTCTGATCAATTTGGATCAGTTCAAGGCATTTGATAGGGTTGACCATCGTTACCTGGCGGCTGTCCTGCAGGCCGCTGTATTCGAAACCAACTTCCGCCGCTGATTAGCCTCCTGTATCAATCCCCCACGGCTGTAGTACAAGTGAATGGAAAGTTGGCGGGCGTTCTGGCGCTGTCTAGGTCGGTCCGAAAGGGTTTTCCACTGTCGCCCCTACTTTATACTTTGGCGTTGGAGCTCATCCTTCGCCAGCTAAGGGACAGGGCGTGGAGTGTTGGTACAGAAGGCGCTTGAATGGTACGAACAGGTGACAGGGGCTATGATTAACCGCAACATGTCGTCCGGCTTGCGGTTTGGTTCCTGGAAGGGTGTTACCCTCCCGGAGCCCTTTGAATAGACGGACGGCCCTGTCCGCATTCTTGGAATGTGGTTTGGGCCCGACCTCCAGTTGGAAAAAAATGTGTCAGTAAGATGTTGTAAACTATTTACTGATGAAAATAATATTAATTAACCCATACATGGGTAGGGAGATTAAATCATATATTTTACAAGGGTATTTGCTCGGAAGTGAATATAACGAACCCGACTGGAACTGAGACTCAACACGGTTCGGAATTTGTAATCGGACAGATTATCAATTCCGAGCCGTTTTGTATTTCACCAACCGCACATCCAAGCTCATAGTACCTGGTATTCCCAAGTGGTCACCCATCTAGTTACTGACCAGGATCGACGTTACTTAACGTTTATTTGAAATCACAAACATTCACAGAGTAATAAAAATTAAGACGTTGTGAACCATTGTCGTCTACGTGTAAAAACAGCAAAATTAATAATTAGTGTGTACCGCATGCTAACAATTGATAATGTCTAATTGATGAAATTGTTTTTTGACGATGTTTCGTTTTTTTCCTTCCAGGTGCTTCGGCTCTGACTAATCTTGGTCTTCCCATAATGCTTTTGATTTTCGTCGTTGCCTTTTTTTAACAAGGAATACAACGTAAGATCTTCACTGAAAAATCATTATTCTGAACTTATATCCAATCAGAATGCAAACGCTATTTTTGTATAAATCTCTTATCAGACTCCTTCTAATCGTTTATTGTTAAAAGGAAAAATAATAAATAATAAATAATAGATGTTCCAGTATGTTGTCTAGGGACCAGAGAACTAGAACAGTTGCATTGTAGACATTATGTGGGTGTGGGCAGGAGTCGATGTTTTGTCCGACGAGTCGACCGAAAATGCGAATTAGTCCAGAGGGTAGTCAAGAACTGCATCAGATGTCAATCAATTGACTTTACTCAGAATGTGTCTGATCCTTGTAAGATTGGAATGACAAACAATTGGAGAAGCTTAGCTGTCACTATAACACATTATCCCTTGTGTGTATTTGTCAGTGTTTTACTGTGGACCTGGGCGACTGGCGATATGGAGAGAATTGCGTATAGAAACGGCAGCTGTGATTGCAAAGGACTGGAGAAGGTGATTCTTGAACGAGGTATAATAGATGAAGTGGTAATGGACAATGGTACGTCTCCAAACGATGCTTGAAAAGTGGAAAATAAGAAGGTGCTATAGAACAGCATACAGGCCGTGGGGAAATAGAACAGTGAAGCGACACCATCTGACTGTGAAAGCAAAGGAGAGATAGGACGGATATCGCCTGAAGAAGCAAGGTTTTGATAGAACATGGTGCCTAATGTCGGCCAGAGAAGGAAGATAGTTTCGTGAATATGACAACAGTCCGAATAATGTTAATAGCTGTTTTTTTTTATATCTATTCTGGCAAAAAGATTATTTTCTGAAATTCTGGTAATATCAATTCCGTTAATACGTTATTATTTTTCCATATTTACATAAATTCAGTTTATATTTGTTTTGTCCTTTCTGGTAAAAACGAAGGAAACTTAAAATTCCATGGACCTAAGTCAGGAAATCTTAAAGAAAATGACACGAGAAAGAACGCTTCTACTCAGAATCAGAAAAAAAAGTTAAAATTTCTTGAAAACATGAAGGAGAGCCCGGTAAACTTAACACTCCCGAGATATATAGGTGACAAGGGTCATAGGTCAAGGCAACTAGCCATTTACCTGACGATCTTTCGTGACTGAATGGTGGAACGTGGGTCGGGAGAAAAGATATGGATTGGAAGTGGCGATTGTTTTTAGCTATTTCAACAGTAAAAAGGGTGGAACCTACACGCTTATTCATGTAGTTGGGGCACGAGGAAAAATATCTTGCTATAGGTATTGCCATAAAAACTTTTGTACGAAGAGACGGAGGAAAGTCACGTCAAGCCGATGAGAAAGATGGCAAGTCAGCATCGACTGCATTGCGGACCCTTGTTTGGATTTTGTCAAAAATCTGAAGATATACCGTAGAAACATTAGATATGGCAACAGTAATTAATGCATTGAAAAATGGTTATTTTATAAATGTGCATGATGGATTCTTACGGGAAATGTTTTATGGCGCGACACAGGGACCCAACTTTCCTTACAGTAGATGCAGTTACTGTTTCGATGTAGTCGATGCATTTCAAGTTGAAAATGTGAATCCAAGAATGTGCAGTGTGTTGCTCTTCTTGCGTCTAGTGTTAGTCATCCTGATGGCGGACAGAAAAGGTTCTGTATGGTGGTTAAAGAAAATAGTTTTGCTTTGGCGACGTTAAAATTTACAAGCCATTCCTTGCTCCAGTTAACCTTTCATTGGAGGTTTTTTCAAGAACAGCTGCCAGGTTTATATAAAAGTTATTTTCCAAGAGTCACTTGTATTGTGAAGGACCTGCGATTAGCGTAAGGGTTAAGGTTATCGTTGCTGAAAGTGAAATCGGTAAGAATTCCAAATTCTCATCTAGTTTGTTGTCTTCTTTTGCGTCCAAATCTCCTTCGGAAAGGCATGTATCCCCAGATATGAGTTAAATGGAAGTTTGGCTGTGCTCTCCGGCTTTGGTGGCTGTCAGTCTAAGAGAAAGACAGCTCTGAATTCAAAACCCAGGATTTGGTTGATTTGTTTTTTACGGCTTATCAAGTGATTTAAAGATAGATGATGTTTCTAGTTTTTTAAGATGTTTTAAACTATATACTGATGAAAATACTATTAATTAACTCATACCTGGGTGGGGGGATTTAATCATATATTTTACAAGGATATTTGCTCGGAAGTGAATATAACGAACCCGACTGAGTATGCATACATTTACAGAGTAATGAATAGTAAGACGTTGTGAACCACTGTTATCTACGTATGAAAGCGGCAAAATTAATAACCAGTGTGTACCGCATGCTAACAATTGATAATGTCTAATTGATGAAATTTGCTCGTTATGGATTTTTGACGATGTTTCGTTTTTTTTTAATTACTTCCAGGTGCTTCGGCTCTGACTCATCTTGGTCTTCCTATAATGCTTTTGATTTCTGTCGTTGGCTTTTTCAACAAGTTTTAGAATGAAAGATCATCTCTGAAAAATCATTATTTTGAGTTTATATCCAATCAGAATGCAACAGTTTTTTTTTATCAGACTCCTTCTAAACGTTTATTGTAAAAATGAAAAATAATTTTTAAAAATTTCCTTCAATTTTTAACACTTTTATGCAAAGTAACCAGTCAAAAACAAACATGATGTAGTTTGTCAATATTTGATTCATAAATAAGCAAGTATCGGTTAACTAGAAACATAATTTTCGGAATTATTTTTTTCTTTTGATAAAAGCTTTTTTAACAGTTATATATATATATATATATATATATATATATATATATATATATATATATATATAGGTAGGTAGGTAGGTAGGTAGAATATACGGATTGAAATCCGACAAGATGATAAAACAAGTAAAGAACAAATAGGAAAGTTAAAAAGACATGGATTTATGGATTTTAATGGAGTTTTGAAAGTTAAAAAAAAGGCTTATTTTTTTTCTTGTTAATAAGTCATAAACTTATCCCTCCAGAATTATTAGACGTAAATAGAGATTTTTCTTTTATTATTAATAATGAACTGAGTCCACGATATTCCTAAATAGGAATGATTGTAAAGAAAAGTTAAAACTCTTCAACATAAACACCTGTTAAAATTTGTTCGCCGTGTCGTTCCAGTTTTTCTTGTTAGATAATTTCTTGCACATTTATAAATCTACCATTCATCCGTGCATTGAATGCTGTTGCCATGTCTGGTTTGGTGCTCTTGCTGTACATATTGATATCTACTTCAAGGAAAGTACAGTCACTGTATCGTGCAAGAAAATCTTACACTTCAGAAACCATCTTGCACATTTTCAAATCTACCATTCGTCCGTACATTGAATACTGTTGCCATGTCTGGTTTGGTGCTCTTGCTGTACATATTGATATCTACTTCAAGGAAAGTACAGTCACTGTATCGTGCAAGAAAATCTTACACTTCAGAAACCATCTTGCACATATTCAAATCTACCATTCGTCCGTGCATAAAATACTGTTGCCATAATTGAGCTGGTGCTTCAACTATCATATTTCTAAATCTTAGATTAGACGCTTCTCCTACTTTTTCTTTACTTATTCTATCTTGGATATATATATATATATATATATATATATATATATATATACACTTTAGTACACTCTAGCCACTGCATGTTACAAGATCTTGAAAATTCATGGTTCATATGTTGGTCGTAACTTTTGTAAAAACCCAGTTCGTTTCACCAGTTATTGAACTGGTATCAATCTTACAAATGCATAGTTTCACTCACATATAATACAGGCTTTTACTAATAGGTACTGCTTTGTGTATTTTATAAAACTGCTGGAAGTTGTATTGCAAACAGTTATTTGTGAATTCAAGTTCTTTTTATAATTTTGAAATGCCTTTTAATAAATATAACCTTTTACATTTTTTATATTTGTTTTTTTTTGTGTGTGGGTGTGTGGCAACTAAAATACCATTTCAGTTTAGTTAGTTATGTCTTGAAAATCAAGTTTTTCTTGTGCTAAAGTTTCTTACTTTTCTTTCTTACCTGTCATTTTTTAAACCATTTCATCCCAAGCAAGGAAAGAAAGTCACTAAGACACAGGGGCTTATTGAATGTGGAACAATATAAAATATAAATATTAAGGAGTAAGAACAAGGAAGTTATTTAGAAAGAGCATATCGATTGACATCGCATTTAAATTTTTGAATACCAAACTTCAATGGAATGCAAGAATTCAGAAGAGTTCCTCAAGTGAGGAATACGGGAGAAGAAACTGTTACTGTATAACGTATGATTGCATATAGACGTGGAAAAGCGACTGAAGGATTTTATCAACAATCTCTAAATATATAGCAGGAGCAGCATACCTACTGCGTGTTATTGGTGCATTTGTGCGTATACTTGTTAAATGTATCTGTCCTGTGCGTATTAGATTCTCCTTGCTCTCCTTCCTCATTACATGTCCCATAAATTTCAGCTGCCTTTGCAGATGTTAAGTATTTCCCTTTTCGTTTCCATCCTCCCCAAAACCTCGTCGTTGTTCACATATGAGGTTATAGTCTTTATATTACGATCATGTGGTTGCACGCAGAAAGTTAAAAAAAAAAATCTAAATCTCTAAAAATGCTTTCTTTTGAGTTCATGCCTATGAATAGATATTTATTAAAAAGACCTAACATTGCATAATAATTAACATTTTGATACGTAAATGATGATTTTAATGTCCGTGTTGACTATCTTTTCGATAAGGAGAATTTCACGTGTTTATGCATGTAGAGGAGAAACGTGGTGTCGATTCACATTGATTTAGAAAGTGTAAATTATTTAGAAAGTGTAAATTATAACAAAATATTTCTTATAACTATTTTATTGTAATTATTTTTAAAAACGACAATTTATTTTTATCTGTTTATTTTATGAACACGACACAGTGACAGTAAGTTTTTTTATTTATTTATGCATTTCTTTATGGACTCGATAAAATTAATGAAAACTTTTTTATTCATAAATTTATACATATTTACTTAAAGTATATGAACCAACGTTAAGTAAATCGTTATTAAAAACTTGACATTTTAAAGTGTATAAAACAAAAAAACAAAATAAATAACTAAAAAGTTAAGGTAGGTGCGAATAAAAGTAAATATGGTAGTAATCGTATATACAAAGAGGAAATTGAGATAAACTGGAAACCCTTTTATCACGGACACGTTAAGAATATGACCCTGTAATTTGAGAACCTAACTAGAAGCTATTTATAACTTGTAAATAAATAAAATAAAAAAAACCTGACTTTTTAAAAAAACATTTTCCATCAAACTGGTCACTTGAGAATGAAGTCATATGATTCCAAATCATGGGAAATTGTGTCGTGAAAATGTTGAGTTAATTCCATTACAATAATATTTAGCTCTACTTTTGTACAGATCACTGTCAAATTATGAATAAATGTTAAAAAACAGTAAATATTTGCGTTCATGCTTGTGCAAATTAATTAAAACAACTAGTTTTCTTTCAGAAACAAACTGGATTCATTAGTCCACAACGTAAAGGAAAATGAAGTCGGAATATGGGATCAAGGAAAGTGTGAAATACCCCAGAAAGACATAATACTTTTTATTTCAATAAATCTGCGCAAGAGCGCATATCTCTCTCTCTCTCTCTCTCTCTCTCTCTGTATATATATATATATATATATATATAAAATGTTTCAAGTTGATCGGAAAACCTGGGAAGTTCAAGTATCAAACCGAAAGAAGTGGCGTAAGACATCTCTCATTAAGTTGAAGGGTTTTGTAGACAGTAGACTGAAGCACCGTGATCAGCTTCATCAATCTCTGAAGCAGAGACGTCATCAAAATCCTGCTTTCAGAAAATTTCATCTGCCAGTGTGGCTTTGTCGCCTACACCGAGGCTTGGCTAGTAACTTATTCAAGAAAACACAAATGAAATGTCTTCCCTTTACCAGATTTTTTTCACAATTAAACAAAGTAAACATTCATAAGTGCAAAACGAAGAGCAGCATCCATTGCTGATCATCCCTCATATATCGTTCACGATAAGGGAATCCACCATATCTAAACT
Source organism: Ascarosepion bandense (assembly GCA_037127315.1). Classification (NCBI taxonomy): domain Eukaryota; kingdom Metazoa; phylum Mollusca; class Cephalopoda; order Sepiida; family Sepiidae; genus Ascarosepion; species Ascarosepion bandense. The sequence continues at coordinate 372,695 of JBBBDQ010001249.1, read as the reverse complement.
TATTTTTAAATGGAACTTTGTCTCTGTGTGAGTATGTGTGTGTGTGTCCGTTACATATACACTCCGAAACGGCTGAACCAATTTTCTTGAAAGTTTACACAGTTGTACTATAAGAGTCTGCGAGTGTTCTTACTTAGGATTTGTGTCGAGGTACCCCCGATAAATATCGAAAATCGAAAAAATCGTGTTATAGAAAGAGTGGTCCGATTTTCATCAAATTTGATACACTGATAGACAAAGGCATAAAAAACGATAGTCAGAAGTTTCAAAGTTGCAGTTCTTACAATAGTGCAAAAAATCGATAATATATATATCTATAAAAGGCAAGATGTTTGCGTGTCTGTCTGTTTATCTGCCTGTATGTCTGTAATTTTTTAGCCCTTTTATTTTAAGTTTTTGCTTCCGGTTTAGCTCTAAGTAGGTATAATTGTAGTTCTTAGTCTCAGCCATGATACCATTTACTCAGAGGACTTATTTAGCCTTCAAAATTCAGTTTACGACGCAAAAAACTTATTTGATATCGATACCAGGAAATCAAAATTTGACTTACATTCATTCATTTTTCTTTCAGTCTACGGTTTCACTTTAACTGGAAACAACTATTGCTTTTTAGTCTTTCGTACCAACGTCCAAAGAGTTTGAGCTCCAGGACCATAGATTAGTTTTAAGCTTTCATTACACCCGAGCAACGCCAGGCTATACTGCTAGTATATATATATATTCTATAAATGGCTCGATAGTATAGGGAACAAATATATATATATATATATATATATATATATATATATATATATATATATATATATTTTTAATGTAGTTCACTTCAAGCAAGACTCAGTGTGGGAAAATTAGAAACAGAAGCAATACTATGGGCCGAGAACAAAAGAAAAGTATTCAGAAGGACAGCAGTCAGCGATTGTTATTGGACTTTTTGAAGATAAAAGTTGACTGGGAAGCATATATAAGGATGGTAATTTCACAAGGGAGAAATGCGAGAAAAGAAACTGATGGCATATAATTCAGTTACCCCTAGCCAACACTGCTGTGAAATGAGATCTCGTCGCAAGGCTTACTACTGCGCTTAAATTAAAAAGAAATGTCTTGTTACCATAACGATGAATAATTACCATGAAAGTAATTATATAAAAAGCACAGCAAAGCAACCTTAAGATAGTGGGGAAATGACTGACGCCGAGACATCAGATCAAGACCAATAATGTTTCTGATTCTTTGAATTTTTTTTCATCATCTAGCTTTAGATAAATTGCAAGAGTACATCACTACATGTGATAGCAATATTCTAAGCATGGACGAATGACAGACTTATAGATACGTAAGATAGATTCTGGAGAAAATTGTCTTGCACGAAAGTGAATCAATTTTCTTAGCAGCTGATCTAGTAATTGATTCAAAATGGTGTTTCCATTTGATGTCAGCCGAGAAGGCACACTGTGTAACTTTCCTGGAGGTCCGCATCAGCTGTAGTGATGGAAGGCAGAAAGAGTTCTCTCATAGGAATAATAGATAGCAGTTTACTTTAGGAGCGTTAAAATTAACAAGTCATTCTTTACCCCAGTTAACAACTGACTGAATATCAGTTTTCATTTTCACCATATCGAACTGATCAGACTTACTATCGAGAAAGGAGTAAATGGTTGTGTCATCTGCGTAGATGCCATATATATAAATAAAAACAAAAAGAAAACTGAGGAACAAAACAAGTGATATTTGCCTTGCTAAAGTTTATCAGAGAACGAAAAAGCTAAGTTTTCCTTTCGCCTTATTCATTTTGTCTTTTTTAAAGATATACTACTCTTAAATTTTTACACCCACACGCATAACCGCCACACATCAATCATTACTTTTCAATCACAAGTTGATTGAAAAGTAATCCCCATTTTAAAATAATTATAATTTATTTATTAACAATATGAAAAGTGGATGTGAGAGAAAAGTGTTTAACACGGGGTTATATTTAAAAATCGGTATGGGCAACAGATTTCGCTACCACCTTCTCGAGCCGCCCAGAAAACGCATCAACTGATTTCACCAAGAACTGGTATAGAAGACTTCTTCTGGTATTTTCCTTTCAATTTCTTCCAAAGTTTGGTTTGGTAGAGTAAATTTGCTCCTTTAACAAAATACAAAATAAATAAATGAATAAATACATAAAAACAAAGTCACAGGGTGTTAACTCAGGATTCCTGGCTGTCCATTTATACATAAAATATGCACTCAATTTTTAATCATACTGTATATCACAGAATTAACATTAAATTAACAAATAAATTTTGTTGAAACATAAAAATGGGAAAAAAAATCTATAAAATACTTGCATATAGTTTTCTTACACTGCTTTCAAACAGACCTGTGGTCGCCTGTTTGGGGAAAATAAGAAATTACCATTTATTGAATATATATATATATATATATATATATATATATATATATATATTATGTCCCATTGTGATTATAAGTATTTATAATAAAAATAAAATTACATCGCTACACAAAAGTTTTAATGTTTTAGTACCTTTAATTGTACTTCGTCAGACGATGGTTTATAACTGGTGATAGGAATTATTTTTATCTTAATTTTATATTGCTCTACTTTGTATTGAGCACTTTTAAAAAGCAAAGTTTACGAACTGTGGATTCTTACTCCATTTGTTCTTACGCTTACTAAGATATTTCACTCCTACCGCGGTAGATCCCTCTCCTCATTTACTTTTTACCACAACATGGATAAAATAACTTTAAAATCTTGCTAAAGAACATTTCCAACACAAACAGACGCTATTATCTCGTCAAACTGGTTAAAAAATCAGAGAACTTACCAAGAAGAACGCGATGGAAGGCTTATGTCTTCCTTCATAACTATGACTTTTGGAAAAAAAGAAAAGAAAAACCACATGTCTACCGCTATAAAGCTTAAAAGCCGCACCATTCATCTAACGGGTAGTAGGTTCTGAGAAAGATCTGTTAAGAAATCATTAACACCATCGTTTGCCATCAACATAAAACTCATTTCTAGAGATTTATCGACTTTGTTGTGAAGGATATCAACTTAACGGACAATGTTCTAATTGATGAAATTTGCTCGTTATGGTTTTTTGACGATGTTTCGTTTTTTTATTCTCCCAGGTGCTTCGGCTCTGACCATAATGCTTTTGATTTCCGTCATTGCCTTTTACAACAAGAAATAGAACGCAAGATCTTCTCGGAAAAATCATTATTCTGAATTTATATCCAATCAGAATGCAAACGCTATTTTTGTATAAGTCTCTTATCAGCCTCGTTCTAAACTTTTATTGTAAAATTGAAAAATGATGATAACATTTCTTCAATCTTTAGCACTTTTATGAAAAGTAACCGCGAATTCATTTTGACTAATTAGGTTAACATCGAACAAATGAAAAAAAAACAAACAAACAAACTATGTCTATATTAGATTCATAAATCAGCAAGTATCGATGAACTAAAAACATAATTTTCGGAATTACCTTTATGTTTTAAAGTTATAAAAGTTTTTTTAACACACACACACACACACACACACACACACACACACACACACATATATATATATATATATATATATATATATAATAATAATAAAATCGACTCTGTACGTATCCAAATCTTAAAATCTTACACAAGTAATTTTTTAGGACCACGAATAACCGGCAGAATCTAACTCCGTTATTGTCCGCCGCTATAAAGCTTTGGACAATGAGGGGAAAAAAAAGAAAACTGCGGAACACCGACAATACATACAGTACTTCACAGCAAAGAAAAAAAAACCCTCAAACGGAACGAACCACAAAGAAAGAAAAGTGCTCGATACAAAACTAACCAAAAAGGATTAACCAAGAGGCAGTGACGTAGAGCAAAAACACATGAGAAAAAATCGCAAGATCGCCAAGATCTTGCGATTTTTTTCTCGTGTATATATATATATATATATATATATATATATATATATATAGAGAGAGAGAGAGAGAGAGAGAGGGGGGGTAGAATAGACAGATTGAAATCCGACAAGATGATAAAACAAGTGAAGAACAAATAGGTAAGTTAATAAGAAATGGATTTATGGGTTTTAATGAAGTTTTGAAAGTTAAAAAAAATGGGTTATGCTTTTTCTTGTTAATAAGTAAGGAACATATCTCTCCAGTATTACAACAAATTAACAGACTAATTAGTAAGATATATATTTAAAATCTCACTTGTTAAATTCCCCTACCAGTGATAAGAAATAGAATACGCCGACAATTTTGACATCATGTGTAGGTTAATATTTACTAGGCATCATGTGTAAGTTAATATTTACTAGACATAAACTGGGAGATTTTTTTCTTTTATTATTAATAAGCAACTGAGTCCACGATATTCCTAAATAGTAATGATTATAAAGAAAAAATTAAAACTCTTCAACATAAACACCTGTTAAAATTTGTTCGCCGTGTCGTTCCAGTTTTTCTTGTTAGATAATTTCTTGCACATTTATAAATCTACCATTCGTCCGTACATTGAATACTGTTGCCATGTCTGGTTTGGTGCTCTTGCTGTACATATTGATATCTACTTCAAGGAAAGTACAGTCACTCTATCGTGCAAGAAAATCGTTCTCGTCAGAATACATCTTGCACATTTTCAAATCTACCATTCGTCCGTACATTAAATACTGTTGCCATAATTGAACTGGTGCTTCAACTATCATATTTCTAAATCTTAGATTAGACGCTTCTCCTACTTGTTCATTACTTATTCTATCATGAATATATATATATATATATATATATATATATATATATATATATATATATACACACAAACACACACTTGATTACACTGTAGTCATTGCCTGTTATAAGATCTTGAAAATTCATGGTTCATATGTTAGTAGTAACCTTTGTAAAGAAACCAATTTGTTTCACCAGATATTGAATTGGTATCAACCTTTCAAATGCATAGTTTTAGTCAGATATAATACAGGCTTTTACTAATAGGTACTGTTTTGTAAATTTTATAAAACTACTGGAAGTTGTATTGCAAAAAATTATTTGTGAATTCAAGTTCTTTTTATAATTTTGAAATGTCTTTTAATAAATATAAATTTTTACACTTTATTTTTTTGGCCTTTTATTGTGTGTATGTATGTGTGTGTGTGGCAACAAAAATACCATTTCAGTTTAGTTAGTTATGTTTTGAAAATCAAGTTTTTCTTGTGCTAAAGTTTCTTACTTTTCTTTCTTACCTGTCATTTTTTAAACCATTTCATCCCAAGCAAGACAAGAAAGCCACTAAGACACAGGGGCTTATTGAATGTGGAACAATATAAAATATAAACATTAAGGAGTAAGAACAAGAATGTTATTTAAACAGAGCATATCGATTGACATCGCATTTAGATTTTTGAATACCTAAATTCACTGGAATGCAAGAATTCAGAAGAGTCTCACAAGTGAGAAATAGGGGAGAAGAAACTGTTACTATATAACTTATGATTATATATAACCGTGGAAAAGCGACTGAAGCCGCGATGCCAAGTCATGACCAATGACATCACAGATTCTTAGGATTTTATCAACAATCTCTCTATATATAGCAGGAGCCAAATTCCTACTACATTTTATTGGTGTGTTTGTAAAAAAGTAAAAGAAAAATATCTACATCTCTAAAAATGCTTTCTTTTGAGTTCATGCTTGGGAATAGCTATTCAATAAAAAGATCTAACATGACATAATAATTAACATTTTGATACGTAAATGATGACTTTTCTGAGACTTTATTAAATTTGTAATTATAGCTTTTATACAATTAAAATTGCGGAAGACTGAAAAGTATTTAAAATAAAAGCAGTGTCATGGGAAAAACCGTCCTTTGACAATTCTTTTTTTTCCGGACACGAAGTTATGGCAAAACGCATAGATTTCTAGTTTTTCATGTATAGTAGTTTGTCCGTTATAGCTAAGTGCATTTGTATGCTGAAATATATTAATTGACTTTGGCCTTGTTAGTAGATAGCCTACTATAAGGGGGATATAAAACAAGAAAATCAAATTGTGTATAGAAACAATATATATATCAAGTAAGTTTTTTCTTAAAGTGATGTCTTTTGGTTGGTACAAATGTTGTTAAAATGTTCAGAGCAGTAAATGCCGAAAAGAGTTTGTGTGTATGTATGTGTGAGCGTTTGTTTGTTAGGCGTGTCTTTGATGTCTCCGCTCAGTCCCGCGGGTAAGTGGCTCAGTGAAGAAGATGAGAGGGAAAGGAGAGGCGACATAATGCGATCGCTTGACGTGGTCAAGGGACGTGATAATTATGCTCGTATTTTCTCAACTGGTGATGCTTCCTGTGTCGTCCTTTTATTGCGTCTTTGGGGCTTCAAACAAGTCATTTGGGAATTCACACCGGGATTTAATTCTGGGCTTCCCATTGGACGATAAACAAAATTCATGTCGGCTCGCGAAAAGAGTCCGTACAAAGAATTTGATATTTATTTATTTTTGGTTTTTCACTGGAACATCTGCGTGGAGCCCAGATGCGCAAAACAAGTTTTGGTCATTTGTTATCTGGAAATCTGAGGGGAAACATCCGGTCCCTGGTATCACCACAAGCGAAATACTTTTGGTAGAATAAATCCACCTTTTTAAATTCTTAATAAAAAGAGGATGAATTTAAAAAATTGACATTTTTGTCTTTCAGAATTTTGTATCTCATATATTAATAGAAAATCATTTATTGGAAATAACTGAATATATATATATATATATTGTAAAAGATTGTGTTAAACGAAAAGCATGTTGATTAACAGGTTCACTCACTTTTTGAGAAATGTTCACAAATTTAGCCCTCTCTGTATTCACTAACATTATCTTGGGTGCGATGTTTTTCACTGTTAGTTGACTCATATCGTCGAATGTCATTTCGTTTTTGTTTATTTTATTCTAGGAGTAGTTGTTAGACTCTTAAGTTACCTTAATGCGTATTCACAATTATCATGTTCACAAATTTAGCCCTCTGTATTCACTAACTTTATCTTTGGTGCCATTGTTAGTTGACTCATATCGTCAAACGTCATTTCCTCCAACTGTGTTGGGTGTGCAATTGCTGATACTTTGATAATAGCCTGGCAACCAATAGTTGCCAAGAAGAAATCGATTATCTGATTTTCTTTTCCAGTTCTTTTTAAATCCTTTCGTTTTTGTTTATTTTGTTCTAGGAGTAGCTGTTAGACTCTTAAGTTACCTTAATGCGTATTCACAATTATCATGTTCACAAATTTAGCCCTCTGTATTCACTAACTTTATCTTTGGTGCCATTGTTAGTTGACTCATATCGTCAAACGTCATTTCCTCCAACTGTCTTGGGTGTGCAATTGCTGATACTTTGATAATAGCCTGGCAACCAATAGTTGCCAAGAAGAAATCGGTTATCTGATTTTCTTTTCCAACTGATTTTAAATCCTTTCGTTTTTGTTTATTTTGTTCTAGGAGTAGCTGTTAGACTCTTAAGTTACCTTAATGCGTATTCACAATTATCATGTTCAGCCCTCTGTATTCACTAACTTTATCTTTGGTGCCATTGTTAGTTGACTCATATCGTCAAACGTCATTTCCTCCAACTGTGTTGGGTGTGCAATTGCTGATACTTTGATAATAGCCTGGCAACCAATAGTTGCCAAGAAGAAATCGATTATCTGATTTTCTTTTCCAGTTCTTTTAAATCCTTTCGTTTTTGTTTTATTTTTGTTCTAGGAGTAGCTGTTAGACTCTTAAGTTACCTTAATGCGTATTCACAATTATCATGTTCACAAATTTAGCCCTCTGTATTCACTAACTTTATCTTTGGTGCCATTGTTAGTTGACTCATATCGTCAAACGTCATTTCCTCAACTGTCTTGGGTGTGCAATTGCTGATACTTTGATAATAGCCTGGCAGCAATAGTTGCCAAGAAGAAATCGGTTATCTGATTTTTCTTTTCCAACTGATTTTAAATCCTTTCGTTTTTGTTTATTTTGTTCGAGTAGCTGTTAAGACTCTTAAGTTACCTTAATGCGTATTCACAATTATCATGTTTCAGCCCTCTGTATTCACTAACTTTATCTTTGGTGCCATTGTTAGTTGACTCATATCGTCAAACGTCATTTCCTCCAACTGTGTTGGGTGTGCAATTGCTGATACTTTGATAATAGCCGCAACGACTAATAGTTGCCAAAGAAGAAATCGATTATCTGATTTTTCTTTTCCAGTTCTATTTAAATCCTTTCGTTTTTGTTTATTTTGTACTAGGAGTAGCTGTTAGACTCTTAAGTTACCTTAATGCGTATTCACAATTATCATGTTCTAAAATTTAGCCCTCTGTATTCACTAACTTTATCTTTAGTTTTCATTGTTAGTTGACTCATATCGTCAAACGTCATTTCCTCCAACTGTCTTGGGTGTGCAATTGCTGATACTTTGATAATAGCCTGGCAACCAATAGTTGCCAGAAAGAAATCAGTTATCTGATTTTCTTTTCAACTGATTTTAAATCTTTTCGTTTTTGTTTATTTTGTTCTAGGAGTAGCTGTTAGACTCTTAAGTTACCTTAATGCGTATTCACAATTATCATGTTCAGCCCTCTGTATTTACTAACTTTATCTTTGGTGCCATTGTTAGTTGACTCATATCGTCAAACGTCATTTCCTCCAACGCTGTGTTGGGTGTGCAATTGCTGATACTTTGATAATAGCCTGGCAACCAATAGTTGCCAAGAAGAAATCGATTATCTGATTTTCTTTTCCAGTTGTTTTTAAATCCTTCCGTTTTTGTTTATTTTGTTCTGGAGTAGCTGTTAGACTCTTAAGTTACCTTAATGCGTATTCACAATTATCATGTTCACAAATTTAGCCCTCTGTATTCACTAACTTTAATATCTTTGGTGCCATTGTTAGTTGACTCATATCGTCAAACGTCATTTCCTCCAACTGTCTTGGGTGTGCAATTGCTGATACTTTGATAATAGCTGGCAACCAATAGTTGCCAAGAAGAAATCGGTTATCTGATTTTCTTTTCCAACTGATTTTAAATCCTTTCGTTTTTGTTTATTTTGTTCTAGGGTAGCTGTTAGACTCTTAAGTTACCTTAATGCGTATTCACAATTATCATGTTCAGCCCTCTGTATTCACTAACTTTATCTTTGGTGCCATTGTTAGTTGACTCATATCGTCAAGCAGCCATTTCCTCCCAACTGTGTTGGGTGTGCAATTGCTGATACTTTGATAATAGCCTGGCAACCAATAGTTGCCAAGAAGAAATCGATTATCTGATTTTCTTTTTCAGTTGTTTTTAAATCCTTTCGTTTTTGTTTATTTTGTTCTAGGAGTAGCTGTTAGACTCTTAAGTTACCTTAATGCGTATTCACAATTATCATGTTCAGCCCTCTGTATTCACTAACTTTATCTTTGGTGCCATTGTTAGTTGACTCATATCGTCAAACGTCATTTCCTCCAACTGTGTTGGGTGTGCAATTGCTGATGCTTTTTGATAATAGCCTGGCAACCAATAGTTGCCAAGAAGAAATCGATTATCTGATTTTCTTTTCCAGTTGTTTTTAAATCCTTTCGTTTTTGTTGTTGTTCTAGGAGTAGCTGTTAGACTCTTAAGTTACCTTAATGCGTATTCACAATTATCATGTTCATGCCCTCTGTATTCACTAACTTTATCTTTGGTGCCATTGTTAGTTGACTCATATCGTCAAACGTCATTTCCTCCAACTGTCTTGGGTGTGCAATTGCTGATACTTTGATAATAGCCTGGCAACCAATAGTTGCCAAGAAGAAATCGATTATCTGATTTTCTTTTCCAGTTGTTTTAAATCCTTTCGTTTTGTTTATTTTGTTCTAGGAGTAGCTGTTAGACTCTTAAGTTACCTTAATGCGTATTCCATTTATCATGTTCACAAATTTAGCCCTCTGTATTCACTAACTTTATCTTTAGTTGCCATTGTTAGTTGACTCATATCGTCAAACGTCATTTCCTCCGGCTGTCTTGGGTGTGCAATTGCTGATACTTTGATAATAGCCTGGCAATCAATAGTTGCCAAGAAGAAATCGGTTATCTGATTTTCTTTTCCAACTGATTTTAAATCCTTTCGTTTTTGTTTATTTTGTTCTAGGAGTAGCTGTTAGACTCTTAAGTTACCTTAATGCGTATTCACAATTATCATGTTCAGCCCTCTGTATTCACTAACTTTATCTTTGGTGCCATTGTTAGTTGACTCATATCGTCAAACGTCATTTCCTCCAACTGTGTTGGGTGTGCAATTGCTGATACTTTGATAATAGCCTGGCAACCAATAGTTGCCAAGAAGAAATCGATTATCTGATTTTCTTTTCCAGTTGTTTTTAAATCCTTTCGTTTTTGTTTATTTTGTTCTAGGAGTAGCTGTTAGACTCTTAAGTTACCTTAATGCGTATTCACAATTATCATGTTCACAAATTTAGCCCTCTGTATTCACTAACTTTATCTTTGGTGCCATTGTTAGTTGACTCATATCGTCAAACGTCATTTCCTCCAACTGTCTTGGGTGTGCAATTGCTGATACTTTGATAATAGCCTGGCAACCAATAGTTGCCAAGAAGAAATCGGTTATCTGATTTTCTTTTCCAACTGATTTTAAATCCTTTCGTTTTTGTTTATTTTGTTCTAGGAGTAGCTGTTAGACTCTTAAGTTACCTTAATGCGTATTCACAATTATCATGTTCACAAATTTAGCCCTCTGTATTCACTAACTTTATCTTTGGTGCCATTGTTAGTTGACTCATATCGTCAAACGTCATTTCCTCCAACTGTGTTGGGTGTGCAATTGCTGATACTTTGATAATAGCCTGGCAACCAATAGTTGCCAAGAAGAAATCGATTATCTGATTTTCTTTTCCAGTTGTTTTTAAATCCTTTCGTTTTTGTTTATTTTGTTCTAGGAGTAGCTGTTAGACTCTTAAGTTACCTTAATGCGTATTCACAATTATCATGTTCACAAATTTAGCCCTCTGTATTCACTAACTTTATCTTTGGTGTCATTGTTAGTTGACTCATATCGTCAAACGTCATTTCCTCCAACTGTCTTGGGTGTGCAATTGCTGATACTTTGATAATAGCCTGGCAACCAATAGTTGCCAAGAAGAAATCGGTTATCTGATTTTCTTTTCCAGTTGTTTTTAAATCCTTCCGTTTTTGTTTATTTTGTTCTAGGAGTAGCTGTTAGACTCTTAAGTTACCTTAATGCGTATTCACAATTATCATGTTCACAAATTTAGCCCTCTGTATTCACTAACTTTATCTTTGGTGCCATTGTTAGTTGACTCATATCGTCAAACGTCATTTCCTCCAACTGTCTTGGGTGTGCAATTGCTGATACTTTGATAATAGCCTGGCAATCAATAGTTGCCAAGAAGAAATCGGTTATCTGATTTTCTTTTCCAACTGATTTTAAATCCTTTCGTTTTTGTTTATTTTGTTCTAGGAGTAGCTGTTAGACTCTTAAGTTACCTTAATGCGTATTCACAATTATCATGTTCAGCCCTCTGTATTCACTAACTTTATCTTTGGTGCCATTGTTAGTTGACTCATATCGTCAAACGTCATTTCCACCAACTGTGTTGGGTGTGCAATTGCTGATACTTTGATAATAGCCTTGCAACCAATAGTTGCCAAGAAGAAATCGATTATCTGATTTTCTTTTCCAGTTGTTTTTAAATCCTTTCGTTTTTGTTTATTTTGTTCTAGGAGTAGCTGTTAGACTCTTAAGTTACCTTAATGCGTATTCACAATTATCATGTTCACAAATTTAGCCCTCTGTATTCACTAACTTTATCTTTGGTGCCATTGTTAGTTGACTCATATCGTCAAACGTCATTTCCTCCAACTGTCTTGGGTGTGCAATTGCTGATACTTTGATAATAGCCTGGCAACCAATAGTTGCCAAGAAGAAATCGGTTATCTGATTTTCTTTTCCAACTGATTTTAAATCCTTTCGTTTTTGTTTATTTTGTTCTAGGAGTAGCTGTTAGACTCTTAAGTTACCTTAATGCGTATTCACAATTATCATGTTCAGCCCTCTGTATTCACTAACTTTATCTTTGGTGCCATTGTTAGTTGACTCATATCGTCAAACGTCATTTCCTCCAACTGTGTTGGGTGTGCAATTGCTGATACTTTGATAATAGCCTGGCAACCAATAGTTGCCAAGAAGAAATCGATTATCTGATTTTCTTTTCCAGTTGTTTTTAAATCCTTTCGTTTTTGTTTATTTTGTTCTAGGAGTAGCTGTTAGACTCTTAAGTTACCTTAATGCGTATTCACAATTATCATGTTCACAAATTTAGCCCTCTGTATTCACTAACTTTATCTTTGGTGCCATTGTTAGTTGACTCATCTCGTCAAACTTCATTTCCTCCAACTGTGTTGGGTGTGCAATTGCTGATACTTTGATAATAGCCTGGCAACCAATAGTTGCCAAGAAGAAATCGATTACCTGATTTTCTTTTCCAATTGTTTTTAAATCCTTTCGTTTTTGTTTATTTTGTTCTAGGAGTAGCTGTTAGACTCTTAAGTTACCTTAATGCGTATTCACAATTATCATGTTCAGCCCTCTGTATTCACTAACTTTATCTTTGGTGCCATTGTTAGTTGACTCATATCGTCAAACGTCATTTCCTCCAACTGTGTTGGGTGTGCAATTGCTGATACTTTGATAATAGCCTGGCAACCAATAGTTGCCAAGAAGAAATCGATTATCTGATTTTCTTTTCCAGTTGTTTTTAAATCCTTTCGTTTTTGTTTATTTTGTTCTAGGAGTAGCTGTTAGACTCTTAAGTTACCTTAATGCGTATTCACAATTATCATGTTCACAAATTTAGCCCTCTGTATTCACTAACTTTATCTTTTGTGTCATTGTTAGTTGACTCATATAGTCAAACGTCATTTCCTCCAACTGTCTTGGGTGTGCAATTGCTGATACTTTGATAATAGCCTGGCAACCAATAGTTGCCAAGAAGAAATCGATTATCTGATTTTCTTTTCCAGTTGTTTTTAAATCCTTTCGTTTTTGTTTATTTTGTTCTAGGAGTAGCTGTTAGACTCTTAAGTTACCTTAATGCGTATTCACAATTATCATGTTCACAAATTTAGCCCTCTGTATTCACTAACTTTATCTTTGGTGCCATTGTTAGTTGACTCATATCGTCAAACGTCATTTCCTCCAACTGTGTTGGGTGTGCAATTGCTGATACCTTGATAATAGCCTGGCAACCAATAGTTGCCAAGAAGAAATCGATTATCTGATTTTCTTTTCCAGTTGTTTTTAAATCCTTTCGTTTTTGTTTATTTTGTTCTAGGAGTAGCTGTTAGACTCTTAAGTTACCTTAATGCGTATTCACAATTATCATGTTCACAAATTTAGCCCTCTGTATTCACTAACTTTATCTTTGGTGCCATTGTTAGTTGACTCATATCGTCAAACGTCATTTCCTCCAACTGTCTTGGGTGTGCAATTGCTGATACTTTGATAATAGCCTGGCAACCAATAGTTGCCAAGAAGAAATCGGTTATCTGATTTTCTTTTCCAACTGATTTTAAATCCTTTCGTTTTTGTTTATTTTGTTCTAGGAGTAGCTGTTAGACTCTTAAGTTACCTTAATGCGTATTCACAATTATCATGTTCACAAATTTAGCCCTCTGTATTCACTAACTTTATCTTTGGTGCCATTGTTAGTTGACTCATATCGTCAAACGTCATTTCCTCCAACTGGGTTGGGTGTGCAATTGCTGATACTTTGATAATAGCCTGGCAACCAATAGTTGCCAAGAAGAAATCGATTATCTGATTTTCTTTTCCAGCTGTTTTTAAATCCTTTCGTTTTTGTTTATTTTGTTCTAGGAGTAGCTGTTAGACTCTTAAGTTACCTTAATGCGTATTCACAATTATCATGTTCACAAATTTAGCCCTCTGTATTCACTAACTTTATCTTTGGTGCCATTGTTAGTTGACTCATATCGTCAAACGTCATTTCCTCCAACTGTGTTGGGTGTGCAGTTGCTGATACTTTGATAATAGCCTGGCAACCAATAGTTGCCAAGAAGAAATCGATTATCTGATTTTCTTTTCCAGTTGTTTTTAAATCCTTTCGTTTTTGTTTATTTTGTTCTAGGAGTAGCTGTTAGACTCTTAAGTTACCTTAATGCGTATTCACAATTATCATGTTCACAAATTTAGCCCTCTGTATTCACTAACTTTATCTTTGGTGCCATTGTTAGTTGACTCATATCGTCAAACGTCATTTCCTCCAACTGTCTTGGGTGTGCAGTTGCTGATACTTTGATAATAGCCTGGCAACCAATAGTTGCCAAGAAGAAATCGATTATCTGATTTTCTTTTCCAATTGTTTTTAAATCCTTTCGTTTTTGTTTATTTTGTTCTAGGAGTAGCTGTTAGACTCTTAAGTTACCTTAATGCGTATTCACAATTATCATGTTCACAAATTTAGCCCTCTGTATTCACTAACTTTATCTTTGGTGCCATTGTTAGTTGACTCATATCGTCAAACGTCATTTCCTCCAACTGTGTTGGGTGTGCAATTGCTGATACTTTGATAATAGCCTGGCAACCAATAGTTGCCAAGAAGAAATCGATTATCTGATTTTCTTTTCCAGTTGTTTTTAAATCCTTTCGTTTTTGTTTATTTTGTTCTAGGAGTAGCTGTTAGACTCTTAAGTTACCTTAATGCGTATTCACAATTATCATGTTCACAAATTTAGCCCTCTGTATTCACTAACTTTATCTTTGGTGCCATTGTTAGTTGACTCATATCGTCAAACGTCATTTCCTCCAACTGTGGTGGGTGTGCAGTTGCTGATACTTTGATAATAGCCTGGCAACCAATAGTTGCCAAGAAGAAATCGATTATCTGATTTTCTTTTCCAATTGTTTTTAAATCCTTTCGTTTTTGTTTATTTTGTTCTAGGAGTAGCTGTTAGACTCTTAAGTTACCTTAATGCGTATTCACAATTATCATGTTCAGCCCTCTGTATTCACTAACTTTATCTTTGGTGCCATTGTTAGTTGACTCATATCGTCAAACGTCATTTCCTCCAACTGTGTTGGGTGTGCAATTGCTGATACCTTGATAATAGCCTGGCAACCAATAGTTGCCAAGAAGAAATCGATTATCTGATTTTCTTTTCCAGTTGTTTTTAAATCCTTTCGTTTTTGTTTATTTTGTTCTAGGAGTAGCTGTTAGACTCTTAAGTTACCTTAATGCGTATTCACAATTATCATGTTCACAAATTTAGCCCTCTGTATTCACTAACTTTATCTTTGGTGCCATTGTTAGTTGACTCATATCGTCAAACGTCATTTCCTCCAACTGGGTTGGGTGTGCAATTGCTGATACTTTGATAATAGCCTGGCAACCAATAGTTGCCAAGAAGAAATCGATTATCTGATTTTCTTTTCCAGCTGTTTTTAAATCCTTTCGTTTTTGTTTATTTTGTTCTAGGAGTAGCTGTTAGACTCTTAAGTTACCTTAATGCGTATTCACAATTATCATGTTCACAAATTTAGCCCTCTGTATTCACTAACTTTATCTTTGGTGCCATTGTTAGTTGACTCATATCGTCAAACGTCATTTCCTCCAACTGTGTTGGGTGTGCAGTTGCTGATACTTTGATAATAGCCTGGCAACCAATAGTTGCCAAGAAGAAATCGATTATCTGATTTTCTTTTCCAGTTGTTTTTAAATCCTTTCGTTTTTGTTTATTTTGTTCTAGGAGTAGCTGTTAGACTCTTAAGTTACCTTAATGCGTATTCACAATTATCATGTTCACAAATTTAGCCCTCTGTATTCACTAACTTTATCTTTGGTGCCATTGTTAGTTGACTCATATCGTCAAACGTCATTTCCTCCAACTGTGTTGGGTGTGCAATTGCTGATACTTTGATAATAGCCTGGCAACCAATAGTTGCCAAGAAGAAATCGATTATCTGATTTTCTTTTCCAATTGTTTTTAAATCCTTTCGTTTTTGTTTATTTTGTTCTAGGAGTAGCTGTTAGACTCTTAAGTTACCTTAATGCGTATTCACAATTATCATGTTCAGCCCTCTGTATTCACTAACTTTATCTTTGGTGCCATTGTTAGTTGACTCATATCGTCAAACGTCATTTCCTCCAACTGTCTTGGGTGTGCAATTGCTGATACTTTGATAATAGCCTGGCAACCAATAGTTGCCAAGAAGAAATCGGTTATCTGATTTTCTTTTCCAGTTGTTTTTAAATCCTTCCGTTTTTGTTTATTTTGTTCTAGGAGTAGCTGTTAGACTCTTAAGTTACCTTAATGCGTATTCACAATTATCATGTTCACAAATTTAGCCCTCTGTATTCACTAACTTTATCTTTGGTGCCATTGTTAGTTGACTCATATCGTCAAACGTCATTTCCTCCAACTGTGTTGGGTGTGCAATTGCTGATACTTTGATAATAGCCTGGCAACCAATAGTTGCCAAGAAGAAATCGATTATCTGATTTTCTTTTCCAGTTGTTTTTAAATCCTTTCGTTTTTGTTTATTTTGTTCTAGGAGTAGCTGTTAGACTCTTAAGTTACCTTAATGCGTATTCACAATTATCATGTTCACAAATTTAGCCCTCTGTATTCACTAACTTTATCTTTGGTGCCATTGTTAGTTGACTCATATCGTCAAACGTCATTTCCTCCAACTGTGTTGGGTGTGCAATTGCTGATACTTTGATAATAGCCTGGCAACCAATAGTTGCCAAGAAGAAATCGATTATCTGATTTTCTTTTCCAATTGTTTTTAAATCCTTTCGTTTTTGTTTATTTTGTTCTAGGATTAGCTGTTAGACTCTTAAGTTACCTTAATGCGTATTCACAATTATCATGTTCACAAATTTAGCCCTCTGTATTCACTAACTTTATCTTTGGTGCCATTGTTAGTTGACTCATATCGTCAAACGTCATTTCCTCCAACTGTGTTGGGTGTGCAATTGCTGATACTTTGATAATAACCTGGCAACCAATAGTTGCCAAGAAGAAATCGATTATCTGATTTTCTTTTCCAATTGTTTTTAAATCCCTTAGCATTTTCTTCTAGAATTAGCTGTTAGACTCTTAAGCCACCTTTATGCGTATTCACATTTATCATGTTTTAATTGTTCATTCGGTTCTTCAGATATCGTCGACGTCATTGGAGTGTAGTATTACTGATTCACGGGAAGTAGTTGACACTTATCTGCCTCATGGATAATAGTTGTAGCTATTTATTTATACTTGATGACTTCCTATGTAAAATAGTTACCCCAATAAATGAATTTACTTTCTTTTTATATCGGTTTTATTCTTTTATACCATCTAAAACCTGTTTTATACAATTGAAAACCTTATTTCTCAATCAACTGTCGTAATTATGAAGATAAATTTAGTTCCTTTTGACACCAGTTTCATTATTTTATCTGCTATTCTCTGAATCTTGTTTCATATTTTTGACAATTTTATTTATTAACCAACTCTCATAATTTTGAAGAGAAATAAACTTACTTCGTTTTAATACTAGTTTCAAAATCTGATGTTTTTTTTAATACCCTTTGGCACAAAACGTGAAAAATGAGTAGACGAGAGACTCAAAACAAATGAATACTTTCTGCACCATCATTGCATGTATGAAGACATTTCATTTTTAAAGGCTTGCAAAAATCTTAATATTATATTCACTTACGGAAGCTATCTTTTTGGAAAATTCTCATTACTGTTTCAAACTCTAAACAAATTAGCTTATTTTGCCATTAGATTCAGTGGCAATGTGTGTGTTCTTTGAACGACGGGGTTCACCAATATAGCTGTAGCTGTAGCTCCATTGAGTGATCTGTTTAGACGTCAGGGATCATCAATGTAGTCGGATTGGTCACCACTGTAGCTGTTGGAACGCTCAGTCATGTCTGCTACAAGGCCAATTCACAAACATAGCCGACAATCCCCACAACTTAAGGTTTTATCAGAAAGTTATCAGAAGTTGGATTTGTGGAAGAATAAAAGTATAGCTTTTGAATGTTTAAATAGAAATTTATTAATAGAACAGAATAACATGAATTCGTAGAAGTTAAATATTCAGTAAGAAACAGTAGTAAGAAGTTAAGTGTATCAATAGTTCGTAGTAGCAACTTGTGTATATGTATGTATGAATGTTATCGTTGGGTAGAAATAACTTTGAAGTAATCGGCCAGTCTTAAAGGGGTCCTGTCAGCTATCAAGTATAAAAAGAGACAGATGGGTGAACAGTGAGAATAAAGAGGTGAGGGAGAAAGATAGAGAAATAATAATGAACGCTTGACGTTTGTCAAGGGACGTGTTAATACGCTCGCCATCTTCTCTCTGACGACAGGTGAACATGGCCCGTCTTTTATTTCGTATGTGGGACCGAAAAAGATCATTTGTGAATTCATACCCTGATGTGATTCTTGCCTTTCCATTGGACAACGAACACACTTCACGTCGGCTCGCGGAAACTTCCGTGAAAGATTTTGTTTCTGATAATTGAAGATTATTTGAATTTTGTTTTTAGTTGTTTCCTAGTTTTCTATTGGCCGAAAATCATTTCACATCTAGATGTGATATTTTACGAGTTTTGCTTTGGATTCGTTTTTGCGCGGGTGCTAAGTAAAGGTTCTAAATTCGAGTCTTTTTTTTTATTTCTAAAAAATAAATGAGTCACTACTTAGCATTTGAATTCCAAATCTAGATCTTGTTTTGTTCACTACAATTCTTTTTTCTTTAGGCTGACAAAGCAAACCTAGCTACCGAGCATGAAAAGGACCGTGGCTAACTGGGTAAGAAATGGCTCGTAAATTTTAATGCTTCCAAAACGAAGTTGCTATCTATTAACCATCACAGACAATCGCTCCTACCCTCCCCACATTAGGATGGATCAGGCTAGTCTCGCTGAAAGCAAAACACTGCGCCTCCTCGGCTTAACTCTCACAACAGACCTTAAGTGGAATGCCTATATAGAATCCATTGCTAAATCCGTTGCTAAGAAAGTCGGTTCTTAGTAGGGTCAGGAAGTTTTTTCCGCCTGAAACAATCCTGCACATATATAAATCTACCATCCGCCCGTGCATTTAATACTGCTGCCATACCTGGTCTGGTGCTCCTGTTATCCATCTAGGTGTCCTTGACAAAATCCAACGGAGAATCTGTTATGTGAAAGATCCCGACTTGGCAGCTGAGATACAGTCACTTTCTCACCGGCGCAATGTGCCTTCTCTGTGTCTCTTCTACAAATAGTTTCACGGCTTCTGCTGCGATGAACTTAGTTCACTGGTGCCCCCTATATATAAATTTACTCGAGCCACAAGATTAGCAACTAGGTCCCACCCTTTTACTGTGAAACCAAGAAATTGTAAATGCAAATTCTACTCCAACAGCTTCTTTACTCGCACTTCCCGAATGTGGAATTTTTTTCCATTTACTTGCTTCCCCAACAGCTACAATCTCCAAGAATTTAAATGTAAAATCAATCGTCATCTTACTGACTTGCATCCTCTCTCTCATGCTCCTTTCCTCGTCCACTCCACTCTCATCAGTACTCTTATCCTTTTCTTACCCACTTCTTGACACCCCCTATAAACTGTCACTCTTTCTCATAACTTTCCTCCTATGTAACCCCCTGCAAAACAGTGTCATCAAAATGCCTTGCTTGAGGCGATATGATTATAAAAAACAAAAATTCGACTTAAAAAAGAGAAAATATTTTCACTTTGAAATAAATTATGATTTATAAAAGCATGAAATACCAGCCCCCACTTCCAAAAAAAAAAAAAAAAATGTAAATGTCAAAAGGTCAAAAGGATAAAAAATGGTTGCAATAAAAATACTCTTCCGGACATAGGCAATCGTGGCTCTTCACAGGATATTTAAAAATATTTTCTGTCTTTAAATAACTGATGATGTGTTGGTAAGCTTTTGAAAAGAAAACAATCGCACTAAACTAATTAAAATTTATTTTATTTCTTTAGTGTTCTGGGGATGGTCACATAATAATGTACTTATTTATAAACGGAACTTTGTGTGTGTGTCTGTGTGTCTGTGAGTGTGTCCGTTACTTATAGATTCCGAAACAGCTGAACCGATTTTCTTGAAAATGTACACAGTTGTACTATAAGCGTCTGTAAGTGTTCTTAGCTAGGTTTTGTGTCGATGTACCCTCCATAATTATCGAAAATCGATAATCGAAAAAATCGGGTTATAGAAGGAGTGTTCCGATTTTAATCAAATTTGATACACTCATAGACAAAAACATAAGAAACGATATTCAGAATTTCAAAATTGCAGTTCTTACAATAGTGCAAAAAATTGATAATACATATATATATATATATATATATATATATATATATATATATATATAAGGCAAGATGTTCGTGTGTGTGTCTGTTTATCTGTCTGTATATCCATTATACAAATCCACAATTTTTATCCGATTCTCACCAAACTTCAAACAAATATTCTTTAGGCTGAGTCTGAGCTCCAGGACCATGGATTAGTTTTAAAGCTTTCATTACACCCGAACCACGCCGGGCTATACTGCTAGTAATACACTATTTAGATCTTATCAAAATGTGTCAAGCATGCATGTAACTAAATATTTCATGGTAATTGAACACACAAATTAATCTATGAGTTCTCCCAGAGTTCTGATATTATTTTAAAGATCAGGTTTATAGAAGGATAGGCTCATTGTTTTACTTGTTCAGGGATTGAATCTTTTAGTTATGCCCTTGCTCCTCATATTTTGATAAGATTTTAAAAACATAGCATTAAACTATTATATTTTATGTCTTTTTCATTTAAAATATGTTGACAATATTAGCGTTTCTTCTCTCTTCAATGCTCGAATTTGCAAACAAAAATAAACTCATTATGACAATTTCTTTTTTCTTAAACAACTTAAATTGATACAATCCTGAGGTTCTGAAGCTAATTTCACGGAAGAAATTACATCCGACTTTGAGCAAATGGATGACAGAGCAGAGCTTGAGAGGAGTAAGAAGATAAACGGTGTTAAGAACTACAAGGGATGGAGTGATGTGGAAGGCTATAATCACAGCACATAGAAGATACAAGCCACTCCTATGTAAATTATTTTTGTTAAGTTGTTCTACATGTTCAAATAGGTAAAATCCCATTTGCCATTCCAAATACATTATCCATTATAATTTCAATATTGTAAATAACTTTTACTAAAACAGATAATTTTTCAAGAAATTAAAGAATAAAAATGAATCATGTTTTGACATTGCCTATTTCCAGTCCTAATTTTTTTTCCAAACTTATTATTCATCTTTCAGGGAAAGGTGCTAATTAAATATATCTTGTATTACATTTTTAGATGTTGATTAATCTATATACTTTTCTGTTTGATATGACTTTATTATAATATCCCCCACATGTTTTACCTTTAATTTTCATTCTACCTTTCTTGTATTGTACACAAGTATATATGCTATATGAGAACTGTCACAATAGAAAATGAGTTAATGAATGAATTAGCTAAAACTAAATAAAATGAAGTATCAACTTCTATGTCTACTGATAGGAAATTTGGTCCACTGTCTTATGCCAGATAATTTTTCTTGTCATCTTAAACATTTATAAATCTACCATTTGTCTGTGCATTCAATACTGCTGTTATATCTTGTCTGGTATCTTTTTAGTCAATTCACACCAAGCAAAGTGATAAAGTCATTACGATGCAAGGGGGTACTGGGAGTGAAAGGTAATAAGAAGACTTTAGAAATACCCAGAAAATTGTTTCTCTGGATATTGTAAAAAAAAAAAAAAGAAGTACCTCTTATACTACCGCATTATTAAAACATTATTTACATGCAAACTATTGTCCTAATTTTGTTATTATTTTGTAACAACTTTTCAGTAGTTGTGCCTCTCAGATTCGTCAGGTGCTTGTTGATCTAATTAATCTTCAAGAAACTTCAAGCTAAGTACCTTATTCAATCTACAGACTAAATAAACGGTTTAGTTTGAAATTATCTGAAGGCAACTTAGATTGACAAACACTTGATGAAGGCTGTAGGACACAACGAAGACAATAATCTACATGCAAATAATGATAATTCCTCATCCCAGAATTATCTGTCATGAACCTGATAAAATACACCAATGGAGAGTTTAGTATATTAATCTGACTGCAAATAATATAAACTGTGATAATTTTCATCCCAGGATTTTTGACAGGATTCGTTAATTTTTTTCATACTGCAACAGAAAATTCCTTTGATTGCTGACTTGAAACTTGATTTTGTGGAAATTTACTAATGCTCCTGGAATTTGCATTGGAAACAGAAAGTAGATGATTTTGTTTCATTGAATCAAGTTGTTCAATATGAATTTTGTGTGAAAGCTCTGATTTAAGCTCTTCAGATGCTATCTCACGACTGACTCCAGCATCCACTTGTCGATCACTTTGCAGAAGCATTCTCAAAACCCTTTCGGCTTGTTGGTGCTGTTTATTGAGTTTTTCGAAATGACTAAGCATCACCAAACGACTCATTTCTTCATTCCCGGCATTAGAATCTATGTCATTGCCCAATTCTTCTGTTGGTTCGAAATTAAACTTAACGTTTTCAACATCATTTGACTGACAGTTAATGGTGCTTTGAGGACTGCAATTCGGAAGATTTGCTGAAAAGTTCTGGGGCTGACCAAATGGTATGGGATTTGGAACATCAATATCTGTGATGTTTTGTTTGGGAAGAGATTGGTGCACTGAAGTTTGAATGGAAGGTACTTTCTGAAATTCAGTTGACTGGCAAACATGAGATGTCATGTCCAGAGCAAGCTCTTCAATAATGACAGCTGCTGTCCCGAAAGAGAGAGAGAGAGAGAGAGAGAGAGAGAGAGAGAGAGAGAGAGAGAGAGAGAGAGAGAGAGAGAGACGGTGTTGTATGAAATATTTAAACGTAAAAATTAAAAGAACAAATTTATCTTTTTGCATGAAAGAAATCTTTTTCTTTATGATTAAATTAAAGGTGATTCAAACAAAAATATAATGTGAAGACTGCTTGTTTCAACTTTAAATATTTTAATAAATTGATATACATTCTTCCTTATTATGTATCCCAGCATTAAAAATCTTTCTTTACTAAATGGACACAGTTATCCATTTGTAATAGAAACTGATACTTCATTTACCAAATATTTAATGCTAAAGGACATTTTAACTTCCAAGTTGGAATCATGACTTGACTTATAGGTATGCCATATTTTTTTTTGTTTTGTTTTCTTCTCCGTTTTTGCCCAATATTTTTGCTTAATTTTAAAACTTTTCATGTCTAACTCTAGGTTTGATTTTATTTTTAGAAAGATGTTTTGACTGGAACCTCGTCTTTACTTTCCTTAGTATCTCTCTTTCTTTTCTTTCTGTTGCCTGGTTGGTGGTGACGGACACTCTTCGTCTCCCATCTCCCGATTTTCTCTGACCAAAAGTTAGAAATATTTTTTCTTTTTTATTCAATTTGCCCGCAGTTCGGCTTGGAATCATGACTTGACTTATACGCATGCCATATTTTTTTGTTTGGCTTTCTTCTCCGTTTTTGCCCAATATTTTTGCTTAATTTTAAAACATTTCATGTCTAACTGTAGGTTTGAGTTTATTTTTTAACTGGACTTTAACTAAGTTAAAACTTAGTAAGTCACATTTTTTTTCTTTTTTAGAAATCTTTAACTTTTTTTTGTTCTCAATTGGAGTAGATAGACTAAACTATCGCCCGGTTCACACCCCACCCACACCTATTGAACAGGTGAAGAGGCTCATCCCTTGTTTCCTGTTTAGGATGCGTTTTCCGGTTTTCTCTTTTCTAATCTTCTCACTCTTATGTAGCCCCCTGCACATCAGTGGCGTTACCGCGTTGCTCGTGGTGATATGATTTTAAAAAAAATTATCTAATAATGGCTTTTTAGACGTTTAAAAATTTCAGGTTCCATAGTTGAATTTAGCTAAAGTACATGTAAAGCATCCAGGATATGGTTTGCAAGTTTGTCTCACAGATGCTAATTCTTTGTTCCTACTTTCAGTCAGTCAGTTAAGTGCCATACGTAATACACGCTTGGGCGATCATGTCTCGAAAAAGACATGACTGACTGGGCAGAAGATTATCCCGCAGTCGGTTGCCATTGCTTTCTGTGGTAGACTTGTTGCCGACCAAGGCTATAGAACCCAATCTGTCCTGCTATTTAACCCATAACTGGAGGGAAGAGACGGATTAATACCTTTCCCAAGTGTATTTGCGCGTAAGTGAATACAATGGATTCAACTGGAATTCGAACTCTGCTCTCCGGTTTCTCGTTCCGAGCCGATATCCACTGTACCACAACGAATAGTCGGGAGGTATTTCTCTAAGAATTTTTTGATCAGAAGAAAATGAATGAAGAAGAGAAGATGAGCTAAAAATATAAGAAAATAGACGTGTGCTCACCTTTTCTATACATACTCCCACTCTAATTGTTTTTACGAACTTTCCTCTATTGTACCTTGGGTACTGAACTGTTATGTGATATCTGTCCTCCTAAATGACATTGAATCCTGGACAATCTTCTCAAAGATGAAGGAGAGACTCGAAGCAACAGAAATGTAGATCTACATAAGGATGCTGAGGACACCATGGACTGAACATGTGAGCAATGACAAGATTTTGGAGATGATACAAATGAAAAGGAAATTTACACTTAACAACAGGAAGAATCAGCTGAAGTTTCTGGGATACATAAAGAAGAAGGGCTTGGAGAATCTAATAAGAGACAGATAGCAGCAAAGAGAGACGGGGGAAATTAACCCAAGTCATATTTGAGGGTCTTGAGCAAATGGATTGCAGAGCAGGGTTTGGGAGAGATATCACGAGGAAAAGCGGTAAGAGCAACAAAGGATAGGGGCAAGTGAAAGTCCATTGCTTACGTCCTGAAAGGACAAGGCACACAAAGAAGAAGAACTAGATTTGTGGCAAGGTCTTATTGTTTACAGTTGAAATGGCTAGAGGTAACTCTACGTTCTATGCTAACAGTTTCTTTTCCCACAAGTCTCACTTGTGAAACTTTCTTCCAGCTTCTTGCTTTCTTGTGCCATGTCTCTTCAGAATGTAGGCAATCATGCCCGCCACATATCTTCCTGTTCCTTCCAGCTCTTGTTGTTTTGTATTTTTGTTATTTCTCCCAAAACCTGCTCTACCATCCATCATTTGCTCAAGCTGATCAATAATGTCACGCGTTACTTTCCTGTGTCCCTTTTTCTCTCAGTCTATCCCATGAGTATAAGATTTTCCAAGCCCTCCTTCCTCATTACATGTCCCATAAATTTCAACTGCCTCTTCATGATGTTAAGGATAAATTTTATTTCTGTTTCCCTTTTCTTTAAAATTTCATTGCTGCTCACATGTTCAAACCATGGTATCCTCAGCAACTTTCTGTAGAACTACATATCTGCTGCTTTAAGTTTTTTCATCATCTTTCAGGAGATTGTCCTACATTCAATTCCATACAAGAGCATAAATCTAACATCACAGTTTAGTTCTCTTATTTATTTCCAAGAATTCAGGAAATGTACTTCCTGGAAATAAGAGCAGTTTCTCATCCACCAAGAATTTCCAGAAAATCTCTAGCTATTTTTAGTATCTTGAGAACCAGTTGTGCAATCTTGACACAAATTTGTAACCAATATATTAGGATGAAGGAAAATGAATGAAAATAAAAGATAAGTGTATTTTAACACGCAATAAAATAACTTTTATTAATTTACTGCCTAAGAATAGCAAGGGTTAGGTTAAATTTAAACCAAGATTTCTACATGTATATCAGATTGTAACCATCTCTTTTTTTTTTTAAATCATTTCACCCCAGAGAAGGTTAGACTGCCACGAATGCACAAGGGGTCACAGCGAGAGAAAAGATTGTTTACAAGGGGGAACTGAAGAGATGATAAGAGATGAATTGGATACAAGACGATAGAAGATGACAATTGACATTGCATTTAAATTTTTGAAGATTGTAGCAATTAGGGAAGCCAGTAAATGGAAGGGAGTTCCACAGGCGAGAATCATGGGAAAAATACTGTTAAAATCAAAAGTGCCAGCTTCAACTAGCAGACAAGGGAAGTAACTCTATTGTATTTTGAGAGATTTTCCTTTATAATAAGGGTGAGTAAGTTATCATCCTGTGAGATTATTCAGTAAAAACTATGATGCAACTGTGTGGGTTTATATGCTTGATTTTTCGTCATATCTGAATCTTGTGAATTTTAAGCATGGTGAGAAGGGTTAGGTATTTCTGGAATGGTAGATTGAACTGAAACAGTGCCAGCACCTACATAGAAGTAATACTACATTTTTGGTCTTATCTGACACTTGTAAAAGGAAAGTATGTCAAAAGGAATTTGGTATTAGATTGTTACAAAAATTAATGGCCGTTCGAAGTCTTGTATTTTGAAAAGCTGTTTTAACATAGTTTTCACGGCACATATTAAGTGAATTTCTGTATAGGTAATTATGTGTTTTCTCTAAAAAATTATTTTGTTTTCAGACATAAATATTCTTGAAGCATAAAAACCATTATGAACATTACTTTTCTTGCATAAGTTAAAACTTGGGCACAGTGTATCCATAACTCCTGCCAATAGCAACAGAGCATGGGGAGATGAGTCTCCAAGTGACCAGACAGTGCGAAGGTGGTTCCAGAAACTTTGTACTGGTGATGAGAGCCTTGAAGATGAAGAATGTAGAGGACGGTCGTGCAGTCTCGACAACGAAAAACTGCAAGCAGTTGTTGAGCAAAATCAAAGTGTCAGAGAAACATTTTAGACGCTTGGTGTCAGCATTTCAACAGTCTCACGCAAATTGCAGAGTATTGCCATGGGGGGAAAAAGCTCGATAAATGGGTTACTTATGATCTCAACGAAAATTACAACTTAGGAGTTTTGAAGTGTGTTCCATGCTTTTTCTGCGTAAAAGCAATGATCTTTTTCTTGACCGAATAGTCACGTGATGAAAAGTGGGTTCTTTATAATGACCGTAAACGATCAAGTCAGTGGCATGATCATGATTAGTCCCCACAAAATTTCACAAAGCCAACGTTGCATCAGAAAAAGTTTATGGTGCCTGTCTGGTGAACTGAAATTGGATTTATCCACTACAGCCTTTTGGAAGGTAATCAAGGCATTAATGCAGTCAATTTGCTGAAATGCATGCACGCCTGCAAAATATGGTTGTTCAGTTTTTCTCTACGATAATGCGCGACCATATGTTGCAAAAACTCACAAACTTGGGATACGAGAGTTTACCATATTTTCCATATTCTCCTGATCTTTCACCCACTGAATATCAGTTTTTTAGAACTTAGTCACATTTTTAAATGGTAAAACTGTCAGGTTCAAACCAGAGTTAAAATCAACTTTCAAAGATTCCGTTGCATCACAGACAATAAAATGTTATCAACGAGGGGTTTACCAAGCAGCTTAACTCGTTGTTGATTTTTGGGAAAAGCAACAATTGAAGAGTGAAAGTTTCTTAATTCAAATTTCCTGTGTTAAACTGTGAGGTATGTTACGAATTATTTCTTAAATCTGTATTTTCCGTTTTTTTTTCCTCACTTTTGGCGTTCATGCTTCATTTGGACTTTAAGTTAAAACTTAGTTAACTCTCCACTTTTGGAAGTTTGTATTTTGTGTTTTTTTTCTCTTTCTTTTTTTTTCTTTTCTTTTTTTGAAATAGGAGTAGATAGGTCACACTATCGCCCGGTCCATACTCCTCCCACGTCTATTGAACTAGAGTAGAGGCTTGCCCCTTGTTTCCTGTTTAGGATGTGGTTTCCGGCTTTCTCTTCTCTCTCTTCAGACCTTGGTATTGGTGCTTCCGTAAGTTTCCTGCGATTTGGTCGGTTGGTGGCAACGGCTCATCACTGTGAGGGTACCGGGTTGGCAGTTTCCTGGTTGCTGCTTCCGACTGGTAGTTAGGAGCACTAAATCTTGCGTAGCGTCAAGAGCGGCTGCTCTGATCAACAGTTGTATAATATCGGGGTTCTTGTAGTGCCATGTCGCGCATGGATAGGTGTCCCTGCAAGCGCTTAAATTAAATCCAAACCACCTAAACCCATTAACCTTTCCTTCACTAATATCCTAGTGTAGAGCGTTCCTTCATGAAGAGTCCCCTGACATCCTTGCGCTCTGCGAAACTAACCTCAACTCAGCTATTCCCTCCTTTGACCTCTTCATCCCTGGTTCTCTTCCCCTTCTAAGAAAGGATTCCACTGTCCACATGCATGGGCTGGGTGTCTATGTCAGCGAACACCTCCCGATAGCTAGGGTAACTTCACTCGAATCTATTGACCACCAATACATGTCTCCGCCTGTCTCTCCTCAGTTCGGTTAGTTACCTATTCTTTCTTTACCGTTCTCCCTCCTCTCCTGACTGCTTCCTACTAGATAGCATTGCTGATGACATAGATAAGGCTATTTCCTATCACCCATTCGCCCACATATTTGTATTTGGAGACCTCAGTGCCAATCACTCTGAGTGGCTTGAAAACGCCGTTACTGATCCAGCGGGCATTCACGCCATGAACTTTGCTATTTCCCAATCCCTTACGCAAGTGGTGGACTTCCCCACTCGCTTCCCAAGCATTCTCTCGGGTCATTCCTCACTACTAGATATATGTTTCACCTCTGCGCCTGACGCCTGTCAAGTCTCGCAGCTTTGCCCTCTCGGCAACTCCGACCACGCTGTTGTCTCTCTCAGTATTTCTTTTCACTCTCACTCTCACCAGGAGCCCCCTACCTATAGGACCTCCTACCTCTACCAAAAAGCTGACTGGGATGCCTTTCGCGATTTCCTCTGCGACGTCCCTTGGGGAAAAGTGTTCGATCTACCAATTGATGACTGTGCCTCTGAGGTTTCGTCATGGGTGAAAGCTGGCATTGATGCCTTCATACCCACCAGGAAGTAATGCCGAAAACCTCATTCCTCTCCGTTGTTCTCTCCGGCCTGCTCAGCCGCCATTGCCCACAGGAACCATTACTTCCGTCTATTCCGGAGACAGTCAACTGATCACAATAGGCGCCTGTTCATATCTGCTCGCAATGAATGCAAGAGAACCCTAAATGACGCCAAACAGTTGTTTGCTGAGAGAATGCGACAGCACATAGCTGACCGCAAGTTCGGCTCCAAGGACTATTGGAGGATTTGTAAACGAGTGCTCAACAATAGGAAATCCTCAATACCTCCTTTAATCCATGGATTTGAGTTTCTCACGTCATCTGCGGACAAAGCTGAGTGCTTTGCCCACAGATTCTCATCCAACTCCACATTCGACTCGTCCGGAGTACACCTACCCGACTTCCCTATTAGAACTGAGGCCAAACTGCACGACGTATATATTACCCCGACAGTAGTATCCAGAGTAATTTCAAAACTCGACCCCCATAAGGCGTGTGGAGACGATGGAATCCCGGTGATAGTCCTTAAGAGGTGTGCTCCTGAACTTTCCCCTGTCCTCTCTAAACTATTTAACTACTGCCTTTCTGCTTCCTGCTTTCCTGCCTGCTGGAAGTTCTCTTCAGTCGTTCCTGTATTTAAGAATTGTGGTGAACCCTCGGACCCATCCAACTATCGCCCTATCAGTTTTCTACCGATATTCGGGAAAGTATTCGAGGCTATAATCAATGCTGAAATAGTTCATCATCTCACCGCCCACAAACTGTTCTCCGACAGGCAATATGGATTCCGCTTTGCCATGTCCACAGCCGACCTGCTAACAACCGTAACGGAGTACATGCTACAGGCCCTTGATGAGTCTGACGAGGCTCGCGCGGTTGCTCTGGACATCTCCAATGCTTTCGACAGGGTTTGGCACTCTGGCCTCCTATACAAACTACGCGGTTATGGTATTACCGGTCGCCTGCTTGACCTAATCCAATCTTTCTTAAATAACCGCAAAATGAAGGTTGTTCTGAATGGGAGTGCCTCTTCCTCCTACAGTACGAATGCTGGTGTCCCACAGGACTCTGTCCTGGGCCCGTCGCTCTTCCTTATTTTCATCAACGACTTCCCAGATGAGATCATGTCCCAAGTAGACATCTACGCAGATGACACTACAACATACTCCCGCACCAGTAAGAAACCTGTCGTGGCAGACAGACATAATCTCGCTGCTGACCTTGAACGGGATCTACACTCTGTGGTGAACTGGGGCAAGAAGTGGCTTGTCAACTTCAATTCATCTAAGACCAAGCTGTTGTCTGTCAACCATTAAAGACAACCTCTCCTGCCTCCCAAAAGCATGGACCAAGCGATTCTCCCTGAGAGTAATACACTACGTCTCCTCGGACTTACCCTGTCCTCAAACCTCAAATGGAACCACTATATTTAATCCATAGCAAAATCTACTGATTGAGGTTGGGTCACTATATCGATCCAGGATGTTTTTTCCACCTGAATCCATCCTGCATATATACAAGTCAACCATCCGTCCGTGCATGGAGTACTGCTGCCATTTATAGTCAGGTGCCCCTGCCGTTCTCCTCAGTGTTCTCAACAGGCTTCAAAGGAGAGTCTGTAATGTGATAGGTACTGATCTGGCGGCTCGACTGCAGCCACTTCCCCATCGTCGAAATGTGGCCTCCCTTTGTCTGTTCTATAAATACTTTCATGGCTTCTGCTCAGACGAACTTAAGTCACTGATGCCTCCTCAACAGGTGTTTACTCGTGCAACCAGACTGGCAACTGGGTCCCACCCATTCACAGTCAGGTTAGCCAAATGCAGACGACAATTCTACTCTTGCAGCTTCTTCTCTCGCACTTCCCGCCTGTGGAACTCGCTCCCGTATTCTTGCTTTCCTGACGGCTACAACCTCCAGAAATTTAAATGCAAAGTCAATACTCATCTACTAACCACTGGACTCTAGCTCTCTCCCCACCCCCGTATAACCTTCCCTTTCTCTCCACCAATGTATCTGTCATCGCACACGCTTTCTCAGCTTTCTATTGTTCCTTTCTAACTACTTTGTACTCCTCACTCTTTTCTAATTAATCTTTTTACATTTATGTAGCCCCCTGCACATCAGTAGTGTTTCCGCCTTGCTCGGGGTGAAATGATTAAAAAAAAAACAAAAAAAAAATTAATCTCGTTGATAGATTCTCAAGGCTCGTATTTTGATCAATTTCAACATTTCTACAGTTAATTTTTCAGAAATAAAATTATATTTCTGAAATCGGCCATTATTTTTGTAACAAGCTAATATTTACATAAACTGTTACCTCATTATTTAATCTCCGTCAATAGTAATTCTTACCTATAAGCTCAGATAAGCTTAACACCTTAAGGACAAATAATCTGGGTCCTATTTCCTCATCTCTACCATCGTGTCATGACAATATTTTAATAACACCTTAACACCTTAGGGACAAATTATATGAGTCTTATTTCCTCATCTCTACCTGTGAGATAATATAACAGTTCCTCACTTAACTTGGTGTCATCTGCCTCTATCTTAACTCTGGTGGTAGTGATCTCACTGTCTTCCTGAATTTATTATATAATTTTGTTAATCATTCTTACAATGACAACCTGTTACATAACACTTTTTGACCATTTTGAGAAAGATTTTAGGGAAATGAAATTAAAAAATATTAACTAAACTATTATTTTGCGAAAATTACGTGGTGCTTCTGAAACATGTGTAAATCTAGTAGATTTAGGATTCAGAATTAAGAATTTTAAAGTGTATGAACATCTTATATGACTTTGATGACAAATTTTCATGTTCATACACTTTAAAATTCTTAATTCTGAATCCTAAATCTACTAGATCTTAAGGTTTACACATGTTTCAGAAGCACCACGTAATTTTCGCAAAATAATAGTTTAGTTAATATTTTTTAATTTCATTTCCCTAAAGTCTTTCTCAAAATGGTCAAAAAATGTTAACCTGTTGCAATATCGTTATTTTAAAGAATTTAAGTGTAAAATGTCTCCGATAATTTATTCTACATTCCTTTACCCCGGTCATTAGTCGTTTGCTCTCCCTCCTCTCTCCCTTTCTCTCAGTCCCTCTCTTTTCGTGCTCGGTCATGCTAACAATTTAGTCGACTGGCCGCCACTATTGAAATGATTTGAATTATTTTGGTGTCACTGTTTGCTGGAATTTCTCACTCGACATCAGTTCAAAGTTTATCTGTTTTGTAAGAGGCCAGCCATTCTTATTTTTCTTGTATTTAATGTTAATTTTCTTTTCGCCATTGTTAAATAAGAAACTGTATTTTGCCTCTAACTAATACGGCAATTTTTTCCTTTCATCTGGACAACCAAAGGGTTATTTATTTCGTCTTTTTAAACTTGCTAGAGAAGGTTCTGTAAATTAGTTTAGCTTCGAAGGCTTCTTTCGACTTTAACTAAGTTGAAAATTGAAGGAAAAAAAAAATTTTCAGTTTCAACTTCTCAATTTTTTTTTCAATTGGAGTAGATAGACTAAACTATCGCCCGGTTCACACTCCACCCACGTCTATTGAACAGGTGAAAAGGCTCATCGCTTGTTTCCTGCTTAGGACTCGGTTTCCGGTTTTCTCTTTTCCAATCTTTTCATTCGTATGTAGCCCCCTGCACATCAGTGGCGTTACCGCGTTGCTCGTGGTGAAATGATTAAAAAAAAAAAAGAAACATTATCTAGTGAACTGAACCTTCCTCATCAAAATTTTTGGATAATCATTTTTATGGAGAGGGAAGATCGATCACTTTCTTCCCCATAGAATTCAATTATCAATTATCAATTATCGAAATAAACCAGTGTAATATTCTTACAGCATTGTTTTTTATATTAAACTGGTTACTTTTGTTCAGGTTACATTTTTAACAACAATGCTCGTAAAATTCAACATATATTTTTTAAATACCCGTAAATGATTATCTTTTAAATCATTGTTTTTTATGAAGAATAATATCATCAAAAAAATATTAAATCAAATTTTTATTAATGTTTTTTTAAATGCACAAATTTCTATAGAATAATTTTGAAAACTTCAGTCAGTCAGTTACGTGATACACACATGACTTAATGGGCAGAAGATTTTCCCGCAGTAGGCTGTCATTACTTACTGCGGTATGTAATATAACAATCTGGCCCCACCCGAGGAAGTGATGCAAGCGATGGTGTTTCCCGTCGGTGAAGGGGTCGGCGAAACGACAAGACAGGTGTTTGTGAAATACATCCTGTCGAGGCCGAGCGGATGTCGTTTGACCTTATTTCCGACAGCGGCGGAAATGACTACGGAGGCAAACAGAACAGGTGTCTCTGGGAATTACGTGGGCGTTGCGTGGGCGAGGCAAAACCGGTAGGAAAGTCCCCGTTCTAGAAGACTATATAAAGACCTCGACACACGGATTCGCTAGCAGAGAACGGCCAGTGGAAGCAGAGAAACACCACAGGCAAGACTACACTCCCGTCGGCCCATTCTATGTGCGCTCTCACTCTCCTGTTCTCTATTCCACACGATTCGTCGTCATTAATAAAAATATAAACTTATATTTTTATATATGCGTGTTTGTTGTTTTGTCGTCGTACGGCGATATATAACATACGCAAATTGGTGCACAGTGACTTGCTGTTTTAAGACAACAACAACAACAAAACAGATAGATACGAGCTTGGTTACCACGGCGACAATTGAAATTCAACGGAATTAAAACTACCAGATAGAAGACGAAAATAGAAAGCAACCGGACGACATCAACGAAAGGTAGGTGACTTTTGATTCGATTTTGTGTGTGTTCTGCTCTTGTTCATAAGTTTATAATAAGTCTAATTAAAAAAAGAAAAAGAAAAAGTGGAACAGCATACTTTTGCCGATTTTGTTCAAAGTCTGACCCTAGAATTGAGAAATGTGGCTTGTTCGGTGTCGAACACTTTAAGGGGAGAATCTTTTTTAAAA
Organism: Ascarosepion bandense; assembly: GCA_037127315.1. Taxonomy (NCBI): domain Eukaryota; kingdom Metazoa; phylum Mollusca; class Cephalopoda; order Sepiida; family Sepiidae; genus Ascarosepion; species Ascarosepion bandense. The sequence continues at coordinate 338,661 of JBBBDQ010001249.1, read as the reverse complement.
AATATACAGCCATTAGCATGCAAAGAAGATGGTGGTTATAGTGCTTGGTTGGAGGATATGGAGAGGTATTTTAAAGTTGTGCGCGTGGCAGAAGAAGACAAGTGTCAGGCAGCTCTTCTCACAACAAGGGGAGCTGTTGGACACTATGTATATAGACTAATCTCTAATAACCCACAACTCACATGGACGGAGTTAAAAACTTCTTTAAAGGAATATTACGGATTGGTTTTAGACCCCGACGCACGGTTAGTCGAATTAGTGAACATTAAGCAGGGTAGAACGGAGAGGGTGCAGGACTACATGCAGAGAGTAGTACGCCTAGCGGAGGGCGCATATGTTGGGGTTGACGGGAGGAATGAAGTTGTGACAAAACAAGTTCTAGGATTTTTCATAAAAGGTCTAAGGGATCGGGAAATAAAGATGGCAGTTATGAAGGATGAGCCACAAACACTAGAGGCTGCCTATCAGAAAGCGTTATCTGAGTTGAGATGGAAAATTCGACTCGATGCAATCTCTGAATACGAAGAGGAGCCTATGGAAATTTGCCACTCTCGGAGACGGGTACCGATAGAAGCCGTAAGCCCCGCTGAATCTAATACTAATAATAATAGGAATAAGAACAATAGAAAGTTGGTAATAGGGGAACTAAATACAAGACTCGTGAGCGGGAGAGGAACGGGAGCGTTGTTAGGTGTTGGAATTGTGGGAAAGAAGGCCACATAGCGAAATTTTGTAGACGCGCCCCGGGAAACGGCAGAGGTCCGTTCGTGCGACGCCCAACGAACGGAACAAGACGGTACCAACGCACATAGTTGGTAATATGGGCGCGCCAAATTCCATCTTTATTAGAATAGAACGTAGACCTTATAGGGCATTGGTAGATACGGGAGCAGAGGTATCGGTTATAAGCTGTAGGGTATTTAAAAAATTGCGACTGGGACTTGAACTGCAAAAGAGGGACATTAAACTTCGAACTGCAAATGGATCCCCGTTATACGTTGAAGGCCTTTGTCGTCTACAGGTCCAGATAGGAAGTAAGTCCATACCCCATGATTTTTTAGTCGTGAAAAATCTCAATAGAAACGTTATACTTGGCCGAGATCGGCTGATGCAGAACGGGGTGAGAATGTATTTCGATTTGGGGGCATTGAAGATTGGTGAAGAATACGTGGCATTGGAGGAGGATGTTCATATTTCCTCTGTTGTTAGGTTAGCTCAAAAAGTAACATTAAGACCTCAACACCTGCATGCTTGTCTGGGATTAACCAGGCTGAGAAATGGACGTGGCAAAGAATATGAAATCGAACAGCTGAGTAGTGGATATGTTAGAAACTTATGTGGTATATCAGTAACCAACGCAGTTGTAAAAATGCCAAAGTCTCGTAAGTTTCAGTTGCTGATAATGAATAACACTAACCAGACAATCACTTTGAGACGGGGGTGTCCGCTGGCTAAATTGGAAAGGGCAGGTAATATTACTGAAATTACTATGCCCGATAAACAAAATAATAAAAGTCCTGATGTAGATTTGGAACAGGTACATGTACCGGAGGAATTCAAGCCTGAAATTAACAAATTGCTAAAAAGAAATAGGGACATGTTCGTTAGTGACGACAAGAACCTGGGCAGAACCGATACTGTGGAGATGCGTATCGATACTGGAACGCATGAGCCCATAAGAAAACGCCCATATCGCACACCCCTCAAACAAAGAAAGACAATGGATTCAGCAATCGACGAAATGATGCAGGCAGGTGTAATTGAGAGATCCAATAGCCCGTGGGGTTTTCCAGTAGTTTTAGTAGAGAAGAAAGACGGTGGTAAGAGATTTTGTGTAGACTTTAGAGCACTTAATAAGATTACAAAGAAATATGCTCGACCTCTTCCTGTCATCGATGATATACTGGCATCACTTGGTTCGGCAAGGTACTTTTCGAAGCTTGATTTAAAATCAGGGTACTGGCAAGTTAAGCTTCATGATGATGACAAAGAAAAAAGTGCATTCACCTGCCACAAGGGTCTGTTTCATTTTAATGTTATGCCATTTGGACTTGCAAACGCACCCGGCATCTTCCAGGAATTAATGTCAGTTGTTTTACAGGGACAGGAAGATTTTGCTCTGGCATATTTAGATGATATTCTGATATTTTCAAATACGGTGGAAGATCATTTAAAACATATAGACACAGTCTTGAGTAGTCTACGTAAGCACAACCTTAAACTGAAGCCAGCTAAGTGTGAGTTCTTTAAGAAAGAGACCCAATACCTGGGGTTCAAGATAAGTGAAGAGGGAATACAACCAGACCTCAATAAAGTCAAGGCTATAAAGTCAGTTTCTACTCCAACCACTGTTAGGCAAGTAAGAACTTTTATTGGGATGACCTCATACTATCGCCGCTTTATTAGAAATTTCTCTGATATAGCCGAACCGCTGGTCAATTTGACAAGGAAATATGCACGATTCCAATGGGACGATGCTTGCCAAACCGCTTTCGATACACTAAAAACGAAGCTCGCGGAGATGATAACACTAGCCTATCCCAACCCAAATAAGGCGTATAGGTTATATACTGACGCATCCGATCAATCGATTGGCGCATGCCTATCCCAGGTGGTGTACGATAAGGAAAATAGGAAGGATGTAGAAAACCAATTTATTTATTGTCCCATAAATTAAGTGACACACAAACGAGGTGGTCAACTATAGAGAAAGAGGCTTATGCCATACACTATGCTCTTCAAAAACTGAATCACTACCTGCATGGCGCAACATTCACAATATACACTGATCATAGGCCCCTGGAGCACTTACTTAACTCGCCCATACAAAATAAGAAGATACAGACTTGGGCTCTGAGCATGTCTGGCTACAATTGCAGCATACAGTATCTTAAGGGTAAGGATAATGTTTGCGCGGATCTCTTATCACGCGCTGTTGATGTGAACGAAGACCATATTGCTTCTCCAGTAGATATAGATGATAGAAATTACTTGGTTAGTGTTATAAACTCCAACCTAATGGAGCCGGAAGAATTAGCAGCCCATAAAAATGTCGGAAATTCATCAGAGGCACCCGAACGGCCCACATTGAAAGGAATAGACATAATCAGGGAGCAAGAATCAGACAAAAACATCTTAGACCTGAAGATTAGATTACGAAATGGTAGGGCTACCAAAGCAGAACAGAAGAGATATATAGTAATGGATGAGGTGGTGTACTATTTATCTCAACCTGATGATGAACCCCTCATCAGGCTGTATGTACCATCTCACCTTAGAAAAAGGGTGCTAGTTCAATACCATGATGACAGTGGCCATATGGGGGTGGATAAGACATTCCACTCAATAAAACAAAAGTATTTCTGGCCTTGTTTACTTAGAGAAATAAATGATTTCGTAGGTAAATGTATCCCGTGTCAGACAAGAAACCTAAAGAAGCAGCAACCCCCCATACAGGAATGTGACTTCCCTCCTTTTCCTTTCGCAAAGGTTGCTTTAGATGTCTCAGGACCCTACCCAAAGACCCATTCAGGTAACCAATACATAGTTACATTCATAGATATGTACAGTGGTTGGCCGGAGGCATTTGCGGTTCCTAACAAGAAGGCAGAAACAGTGGTGCATCTCTTAGTTGACGAAATTTTCCCCAGATTTGGGACACCACTTCAGCTTTTAACTGATAATGGGCCAGAAAATGTCAACAGGGTAATGAAAAATACATTAGAAGACCTAAATATACACCATGTGACAACTTCTTTTTATCACCCCCAGACAACGGTAAGGTTGAGAGGTTTCACAGAACAATGCATGATGTTCTAGCAAAAAAAATCGGCAACAACGAACAGTCGTGGGATATTTACATTAACCAAATGTTGGCGGCTATCCGGTTTCATGTGAGCGAAACCACTAAGTTTTCACCGTATTACTTGCTCTACAACAGGGATGTTATTTTGCCCTTGGACAATATACTGAGGCCTCGTCGCATATATTATGGTGATGAGCATCACCAAATTGCACTACAGGAAATGCATCGTAGCTTCACTTTAGTTAGGAATAATATAAGAAAAGCGAGGAGAGCCGCGATAGATAAGTCGCGTGGTAAGACGAAAAATACAACTTTTGAGGTTGGTGATTTGGTGTACTATAAGAATCACCAAAAGAAAGGGAAGTTAGATGTGCGCTGGCGGCCATATTATGTGATCGTTGAAAAGACTGGCCCGGTCTCTTATAGAATTAGAGATCAGTTAACCGGCTCAGTCATTAAGACGCATGCTGAGCATCTTCGGGCAGCGTCCATTGATGAATGGAAAATCCCTACTTCCGATAGGCCGTTACGAAAGATTGTATTGGCTGCTCCAGTAGAATCCAGTGATTCGGATGACGAATCCGGAGCGGAACAGACCGACTTTCCAGTGCACAAAAATCGACACCAACGTGTGGAATCAGACGATGAGTCTGATGTTCCATTAATGGAGCGTCGCATCATGACGCGACGTAAAATGGCGAATAAAAACGTGTCAACTATTGATAGTGATGATAGAATCGGTGGTATAAATAATGTTTCATCCACGTTCGAGGATGATTGCTCAAAGTGCGAAACGTCTGTTGGGGCAAAAAGCACGGATAGACCTGCAGATTCCACAGTTGATCGGAACAAAAAGAAAGAACAACTGAAAAGTCTTGTAGACTTATTGGCTGATATGCTATAGGATTGGGAAAGAAAGCAGTGGGAGGATTAACGATAGTTTAAGTGAAATAGTTAGGTCACCTTCCTTATAGCAAAACATGCGGAAGATACAAACTAAGGAATTAAGAGTCACGGGTCCATTTTTTTTGTTAGACTAAATTAAAATAGATGAAACCTCTAATCCTCCACAAGTAAATTGCATGCGGATTAACGTTGGAATCAGGGTAATTTTCTTCGTTTTCTATTGAACATTTCTCGGTCAGACTATGAATGATATGTACTGCAGATAATGGCAGTTTTTCTGTGTTCAAACATAGTATGTTTGAAATTAAATTAAATTAAATGAAGTTACATGTGTAACAATAAACTCGAGCGGAAACACGCATGGTGTTGGTCAAAGGTCATTTACTCGATGTCAGTTTAGAAACTGGGGCGCGGTTACCGCCTATGATCATATGGTCGTGCATCGAGGCGTCTACGCGTATGGACAGAGTCGAGAAAGGAAACGAACATTGAAAGTTACAGAAACTTAAAAAAAAAAAAAGAAAAAAGAACAATGAAACATCGAGCTGGGAGAACATTATCCTCTGTATAAGTCCCAAGTAATTCTATCATCACTTTTGTGGCAGTCTCACTCATTTTGGCTTCCAACACTGCATCATGAAGCATACGCAAGAGATTCTGTGTTTTTTGTACAGGAAAATTCCACAATGGACACGAACATTGTTGGGTTGCCGATGTAGGCTCCCCTATATCTTTTTTTGTTGTTTTGTTGTTTCGGCGTGCACATGTTTTGTACAATTGTCGGGCTTGTGTGGCATGGGGGGTGTGTGAGGGTGTTGCGCTTAAAATGTTCTTAGGTGAACATTTTGGAAAATGGGAGGGCGAGGAGTGTAATATAACAATCTGGCCCCACCCGAGGAAGTGATGCAAGCAATGGTGTTTCCCGTCGGTGAAGGGGTCGGCGAAACGACAAGACAGGTGTTTGTGAAATACATCCTGTCGAGGCCGGAGCGGATGTCGTTTGACCTTATTTCCGACAGCGGCGGAAATGACTACGGAGGCAAACAGAACAGGTGTCTCTGGGAATTACGTGGGCGTTGCGTGGGCGAGCCAAAACCGGAAGGAAAGTCCCGGTTCTAGAAGACTATATAAAGACCTCGACACACGGATTCGCTAGCAGAGAACGGCCAGTGGAAGCAGAGAAACACCACAGGCAAGACTACACTCCCGTCGGCCCATTCTATGTGCGCTCTCACTCTCCTGTTCTCTATTCCACACGGTTCGTCGTCATTAATAAAAATATAAACATATTTTTATATATGCGTGTTTGTTGTTTTGTCGTCGTACGGCGATATATAACACGGTAGACTGGTCGCCAACTAAGGCTATAGAGCCTAATCTGTCCCGTTATTTACCCCATACCTGGAGGAAAGAGATGGATTAATACATTTTCTAAGAGTATTTGCGCGTAAGTGAATGCAACGAATTCAACTGGAATTCAAACTCGATTCTCTGATTTCTCGTTCCGAGTCGATATTCACGAGATGTGCAAAAAAATTACATTCGTTTTTGTTTCTTAAAATGACTGTATCAACGTATAAAGGAAACACATTATTCCTTAAAAAATGAATTTTATTATCAAAATATTTATTAATATTAAGTATAATAGCATACAAAATAAATCAACTTTCTGTGACAAAATTCTCAATAATGATATATTTTTTGTGAATTTCACTGTTTAAAATATTCGCAAAAAATGTAAAGAGAAATATTTTGACACGACAATGTTTTTTATTTATTTTGTGACATATTTCTAAGAATAGTTTTAAAATATCGATAAATTTATTGACCTTAATTTTTGACATTAACTATGTGCTAAATTATTTAATAAGTGTCGTTTTTCATAAATTTTGCAATTGAAAACGTTACATTTTTTATATCTTGTATTTATTTACAAAAGACAGAAAACTCCAATATACTTTGAAAAATAAGCTTGTTTTCTTAAGTAAAAACAAATTATTTATAAAAAAATAATTTTGTACATAACATTTTCATTATTGAAGAACAATAATAGCATAAAGATAAACATGAAATTCAAAATAATTTTGTGATTTCTCAAGAATAATTTCATTGGAAACAAAGAAAAGAACCCTGGGCTATTACATGATATCTGTAATCCTATATAATAGCGAATGATAGACATTCTCTTCAAAGGTGAAGGAGAGACTCGAAGTAACAGAAATGTGGTTCTACAGAAGAATGCTGAGGGTAACATGAACTGAAGATATGAGCAACAACAAGGTTTTGGAAGGAATGATATTTATCTACCTCCCCACCGAGGCGGAATGTGGCACAAGGCCTTTTTAACGTGGGGAATCGGAACCATATAGCTCAGTCGAAAATTTATTGTCTAATGTTCCCCAGACGAGACTTTACCCTTCGGCAGTGTCACGACTGGGTTACTCTTCGCCCGAAGACAGTGAGTCAAGGCAATTGCTCGTGCTAATGCACGACACAGAATACTCAAGGTTTTGGAAAGAATGAAAGAAAATGGAAACTTACATTTAACATCAGGAAAAGACAGTTGCCGTGATGAGGAAGGAGGGCTCGGAAAATCTACTACTCACAGGTTATAAACGGAAAGAGGGGCAGGGGAAAACAGCGAGTGACATACTTGATGGGCTTAAGAAAATGGACAGCAGAGAAAGGTTTGGGATAAAGAACAAGAAAAATATATTAAGAGCGACAAGGGGTAGGACGATATGGAAGGCTATGATCGCCTACGTCTTGAAAGGACATTGCACATAAAAATTGCACTTGTGAATTTCAAATCGCAATGTAAGTTCAAATAAAATAAATGTATTATACTTACTTCAGTATCTTAAATAATAAACTTAAATTAATCCAAAGGTAACAATTCAAAAAATAATTTAATTTCCTAATCCAATTCAAGCAAATAACTTTTACCTGTTAATTGTTGGTCTCCAGTCACTAATTGGTCTAAACGCGTTGTCAAATATCATCCTGTTCGCAGAAAGTTGAAAATGCAGCTGAAGTGAAGTTAGTTCCATTATCAGAAACTAGTATCTGTGGGACTCCAAATGGATTGAAGGTTTGTTTTAACCAAAAAATTGTTTCATCTGATGCAGTTCAACACTTAATAGCTATATCACCACCATAACAAGAATTCTTTTTAATGACTACTTTGCTAAGAATTTTTCAGTACCCCTTATATTTATACCCTCACTGAAATAAGAATTTTTAATGGATTATTCGCTAAGTATCTTTCTGCACACACTTTTTTAAAAAATTGACACAGCTAAGAATTTTTTGATCACCTCCTCATAGCTAGCTCACTACTTTTAGAAGTTTTAAAATATCTAAATGGCTAAGAAATTTTCAGCACCCCTTCATAGTTAGATCACTACTATAAACAGCATTTTTAACGGCTCATTCACTAATCTGACGAATCTGAAGAGAATGTACAGCATACGGAATTAGGTAATTTATGAATTGGTAGAATGATCCGAAAAAACGCCAGCACTTATACTGAAGTAATACTCCATTTTTGGTCTAATCTGAATTTTTTAAAGATAAAGAACGTCATAAGGAGGTTGATATTTTCTGGAATGGTAGAATGAGCCGAAACAGTGCCACCACCTACATAGATGTAATGTTTTATTTTGGGACTAATCTGACTTTTCTAAAATTAATGCATGGAGATGCAGAATGAGCCGACCATTTGTTTAACCTTTTTGCAGTGATGTCAATTCTGTAGAAGACTCAGAGTTCATTCAGTTGTTATAAAATAAGAGACAATGATTATGCGGATAGTTAGGGGACCATAGACTTGAACAGGTTGAGATTGTAGTGATCGTGTAATTATCCTCTTGGCTGTTGTTTCCACAGGGCATTGGTTCGCCGAAAGAGACTGCTCAAGTGGAACTTAATTCCCACGATGTTAATAAGAGTGGTTTGCAGGATGGAAATCAATTTGTCATCCACCAAGACGTTGGGGCACTTTTGAACTCTATCGCGACTGGCGTGTGGGGACTGAGTCGCTCCTGCCCAAATATGACTGAAACGCTCCAATTTAGAATAAATGAAATTTTTGGAATATGTAATGAGGAAGAGGGCCTTGGAGAATCCGATACTCACTGGACAAATAGACGGAAATAGAGACAGAAGAAAGCAACGCATGATATGCTTGATGTGCTTCAGCACATGGATGGCAGTACAGCGTTTAGGAAAAGTAAGAAGAGAAAGTGTGTTAAGCGCTACAAGGGATAGAGAGATATAGAGGGACATGATCGTCTATGACGTATAAAAGAAGACGAAGAAGGGGACTAACTTTTACTGCACACTACCTGAACAATAAGGTAATTATGTATGAATGGATTTTTTCACGACTCCGTAAGAGAGACGAGCTCTTTGTTGTAAACCGCGTCTGGTTACAAGAAAACAAATAAAACCAACGAAATAGTCAGTAAAGCAGAAAGAAAAGGAGGTAAGATATGTCAAAATAATATTCACTGTATTGCTGTAAAGAAAAAATCAAGGCGGACAATTAAGGTGGATACATGACTCAGTGTTTTGTAATGCTTTTGCATTTTTGGTGTGATTATTTTGTGAACTAAATACTAAATACTATGCAGATGCAGACAGGTTTGGGCGTTTTCAAAACTAAACCAGCTCATTTGAAAACGCCCAAACCTGCCTGCATCTCTTTCACTAACATACGCGGCATCCGCACCAACTTCCTCAGCGTAGATTCATTCCTCCATAATAACTCACCTGATATATTAGCCCTATGTGAAACTAATCTTAACTCTTCTATCCCCTCATCTGAGTTCTACGTTTCTGGCTACCTTCCCCTCTTCAGGAAGGACTCCAATGTTCATATGCAATATGAACAAGAAATATGGTTTCCGCTTCACCAGGTCTACTGCTGATATGCTAACGACCATCACCGAGTACATATACCAGGCACTCGACAGGAATGGCGAAGCCCGAACCGTTGCATTGAATATATCTAAGGCGTTCGACAGAGTTTGGCATGCTGGCCTTCTATGTAAACTGCGGAGCTATGGTATAACTGGACATTTGTTTGAACTAATCCAGTCATTCCTCTCTAACCGCACAATGAAGGTGGTATTAAACGGACATGCCTCACAGAACTACCATACAAACGCAAGTGTCCCCCAAGGCTCCATCTTAGGTCCTACACTCTTCCTGATATACATTGATGATCTCCCTGATTCCATAAGAGCCCAAGTAGGTTTGCACGCCGATGGCACCACAATTTACTCTCGCCTCCTACAAAATCTGGTGTAGGCATCAAAGCTAACCTCGCAGCCGAGATTGAAAAAGACCTCCAATCCATGTTGGACTGGGGTAAGAAATGGCTAGTAAATTTTAATGCTTCTAAAACGAAGCTACTCTCAATTAACCATCATCGACAATCTCACCTACCTCCCATTAGCATGGACCAGGCTTGCCTCCCAGAGAGTAAAACACTACACCTCCTTGGTCTCACACTTTCAGCGGACCTCAAATGGAATGACTCTATCGAATCCATTGCTAAATCCGCTGCTATGAAAGTCGGTTCTCTGTGTAGGGCCCGGAAGTTTTTTCCGTCTAAATCTATCCTGCACATATATAAATCTACCATTCGCCCGTGCATTGAATACTGCTGCCATATCTGGTCGGGTGCCCCTGCTATTCTCCTCGGGCTTCTCGATAAGGTTCAGAGGAGGGTCTGCAATGTGATAGATACCGACTTGGTAGACCGCCTGCAGTCTCTCTCCCACCGGCGCGACGTGGCTTCCCTGTGTCTCTTCTATAAATACTTTCACGGCTTCTGCTCCGATGAACTTAGATCACTGGTGTCCCCTAAATACGAATTTGCACGAGATACTAGGTTAGCAACTAGATCCCACCCTTTTACAGTGAAACCGATAAAATGCAACCGCAACTTCTACTCCAACAGTTTCTTTCCTCGCACTTCCCGACTGTGGAATTCCCTTCCACACGATTGCTTCCCCGACGGATACAATCTCCACTAACATGCTCCCATTCCTCCTGACATTCCCTATATCTAACATTCATTCCTCCTGACATTCCCTATGTCTAACCACTCTTTCTCTTTACCTTCCCCTATGTAGCCCCATGCGCAATAGTGGCAGTGTAATGCCTTGCTTGAGGAGAGATGATTGAAAAAAAAACTATACACGGACTACTGCGCAGAGAGCGATCTAAAAAATTGCTTTTGTAGCATTCACAGGTTTTGATTTGAAGTGAATCAGAAAGAAATCCAATCAGAAAGCAGAGTATAACATTTCATTTGCTGCGGTTCTGTTTTGGGAGTTTTGCTTTGTTAGTGAATCAATAAGATCTTTGAATTCTTGATTGTCTCATCAGTTTCAATTTATAAGGGTATTGATTTATATTGATTTATCTAGGATGTGCTTTGTGGTGCAGTGGATATCGACTCGGAACGACAAATCGGGGAGCCGAGTTCGAATTCCAGTTGAATTCACTGCATTCCCTTAGGCACAAATACCTATGCGAAAGGTATTAATCAGTCTCTTCCCTCCAGTTATGGGTTAAATAATAGGACAGATTGGGTTCTATATGCTTGGCTGGCAACCACTCTACCGCAGAAAGCAATGGCAACCTACTGCGGGATAATCATCTGTCCAGTCAGTTACGTCTCAAAAGAGACATGATCGTCCATGGCGTGTATCACGTATGGTACTTAACTGACAGACTGATTGATTTATGATCCACTTTAATAAAACTTTCAGGTCTCTAGTTGCAAAATATCGAAACGATTCTGGCGTCATTTCTACATGAGCCAATTTGTTTATGCTTAATCGATCTTTTATTAATCGGTAACACCCCATAAAGGCAATAAAGCCACCATGACAGAAGGGGGTTACACGGGAGTGTGGAATAATTAGATTGCGAGAAACTTTAATAATGAGCAGGAAGAGGAAATAGCAATCAGGAAGACAGTATATATTGATTGACATTGCATTTAAAATTTTTAAGATTAAAGTTAACTGGAAAATATGGAGCTGGAAGAGAACTTCACAAGCGAGAACTGCGAGAAAAGAATCTGTTAGCATAGAACTTACGGTTAAATTTAACCAACTCAACAGTAAATTGATGAGACTCCGTCGCAATTCTAGTATTGCGCTTAAATTAATAAAATTTAGATACCAATTCTAGTACTGCGCTTAAATTAATAAAATTTAGATACCATAGCGAAGAACTCATCTGAACAATGACCATGAAAAGTTACAGGAAGGCAACTTTACAGCGGTGGAGGGGGGTGACGGAAGACGGGACACCAGGTCAGAACCAATAATATTGCTGATTCTTCGTTGGATTTTATCTCTAAACATATAGTAAGAGCACCGGACCATGTGGCGGCAATATTCAAAGCATGGACGAAATTGAGAAATATTGTGGGAGAAGAAAACATAACTAATACGAGAGAACAATAAAAAAACAGGAATTAAGATGACAGAAGATAACGATTGACACTGCATTTAAATTTTTGAAGATCAACGTTGACTTGAAATTAAGAAGCCTGGAAAGAGTTCCACAAGTGAGAGAAGAAACTGTTAGCATAGGACTTATAATAATATGAGAAGAAAACATGATTAATGAGAGAGATCAATTTCTGTTTGGATTTACACATACGTTTCAAATTGTTCATTCTTAAATATATTTTATATGCCGGATATTTTTGCTTTTAACTTTGATGTTCATAACAACACCAAGTGCACATTGTTCTATCTTTTTTCTCTATCACGTATACATCCATTTCCTCTACCAGATTCATAATTTTGCTGTATTAAATTTCTAAATCTGTTCTTGTTGCCGAGTAAATTCGACAGACTGTTCTAGTGACAACTTTCCCAGTCGAAAATTCATAAGAGTTCTGTCCTTCTGTATAACAGTGAATGTTGGACGATGTCATGAAGGAGGAAGGAGATGCTTCATGCAACAGAAATGTGGTTCTACAGAAAGATACTGAGGATACCATGGACTGGGCACATGAGCAGCGATGACTTGTTGGAGAGAATGCAAATGAGAAGAAAACTCATACTTAACATCAAGAAGAGACAGCAAATATTTCTGGATCACGTAATGAGGAAAGAGGACCGAGAGAATCAAATACTCACAGTACGGATAGTGGAAACGAGTGACGAGGAAAATAGTGCGAGACATATTTGATAAGCTTGAGCAAATGCATGGCAGAGCGGGGTTTAGGAGAGATACTTAGAGGAAAAATATTGAGAGCAACAAGAGACAGGACCAAGTTGATGTCCATGATCGCCTACGTCCTGTACGGACACGGCACATGAAGAAGAAGAATTTGCCGATACTTCTCATTTCGAAGGCTCTTCACTAATTTCATCTGAATCATATCCTCTTCAGTTAACTCGTTTTCTGATCCCAGTTTCTCAAATTCACAATATTTAGCGGTTTGTCTTAAATGAAGAAAAGGTTGAATAATTGGTTCATTCACTTTTTGAGAAATGTTCACAAATTTTGCCCTCTCTGTGTTCACTTGTTTTCTTTTGTGTGTTATGTTTTTCACGGTTGACTCATATCATCGTACATAATTACTTCGAAATGGCTTCCAGGAAAAGAAATAAATGAAGGTATGCTTCACTAAGTGGCCTCAAGTAAGATCTCATTCAGGTTTCGTTGTGTAGTTGCTTCACAGGTTACCGCAAGCAAGACAGTACATCGAGGCCAATATACAAGGACGTTTTTAACAAATTGAGCAGAAAAAGGAAGATAAAATGAAATCAGTGATTTTTTTGTCAGTTGTGATTCTATCATGTAAGTGTTTACTGATATTTTTTCTTTCAAATTTAATGAAACACATTTTCTGTTCGTAATTCTTTCACGATGAAACAATATTTTTGTCTGTTTGCTGTGATTGGATTTTTTATTACAAATCATTAGAAAGATTAAAAAATGATTATTGCAATCTTGTTGTTGCAATTCGGGAATATTTAAATTGGAATGGGATGACATGTTTTTTATGCTTTAAAAAAAATATTATTTTAGAACAAATTTAACATCAAATCTTTTTAATTTCCCCTGAAACTTTAAAAGTTAAAACTAAAAACAAATTATAGAACTTAATGAAGAAAAAATGGTTTCATAGGGGTGCGGGAACTATAATCATTTCTTATACTCTAAAATAGAGTAGGAATATAAAAAAAATCAATATGCGAGTGACAAAAATTGCGCTATCACTTACTCATAAAAAAAGAACCTCTCCGAATGTGATTCTTATCTGGTCTATAACTTTTTGGCACATAAATAAATTATGACGTAACACCCTGAAAAGGTTTGTATGAAGAAACAAAGAAAGAAAATTGAAAATCAGTTAGCACTTAATAATACATCTCGCATCTTGCATAGATTTCTCTCCGTGCAGCTCCCACAATCACTGGAGCAGCGTTTTCATTTTCATACTACACCAGTGTCATTTATACAACATGGACACCTGGGCGTGGTGTAATACTTAGCAAGCTTGTCTTGCTAGAACCTATTACAACTGAGTAGTGAGTTCGATCTTCACTAGGTATCCCCTACTTTCAAGTTTGAGTATAAGTATGTTACTTCACTAAATTAAACGGAATAACTTTTCATAGTAGTGCAGTTCTAATCTATTCTTGCCCTCTTTTCCACTCTCGGCATACTTCGGAGAATTCGGTGCCGATTGTTTTCAGCAGATTGGAGAAATTTACTGACCAATTCTTTCACTTGGCCATAAATTGCTGACTGCCTATGCATCTACATACCAAGTTAGGGACGTTTCTAATTAACGTCTTCCTTCAGATTTTTTTAAAATCATTTCACCCCAAGCAAGGCATTCCACTGCCACTATTGCGCAGGGGGTTACATAGGGGAAAGTGATGAGAAAGAGTGGTTAGTTATAGGAAATGTCGGAAGGAGACGGATGAGGATACCGAGGATGTGGGTCGAGTAGATAGAGTTTGAGAGAATGGATGTGAGTTAATGTGATAAGGTGTCTGTTGGCTTTACATTTAAACTCCTGGAGATTGTAGCTGTCGGGGAAGCAATTATATGGAAGGGAATTCTACAGGCGAGAAGTGTGAGAAAAGGGGCTCTAATATCTCGTGCAAATTCATACCTCGGGGGCACCAGTGATCTAAGTTCATCGGAGAAGTCGCGAAAGTATTTATAGAAGAGGCACAGGGATATGAAAATGACAATATTAAATCTTTCCTTTTCTAACAACATGTCTGTTTCTATCTATCTATCTATCTATCTATCTATCTATCTATCTATCTATCTATCTATCTGGTTGGTTTACTTTGTTTTTCTTTCAAACTGGTCTTTGTATGTGTCCTTAAAAAGCTCAAAGAAAACGTAGAGAAAAAAGTGATGAAGATAAAATCTTATCAAAATCAGATTGATCAGTTTCATAAATTTAAGCTTATCATAGGTGGGGGCAACCGAGGGGCCAGCAAAATCCTGGTAGGGTGGTGCCTTGACCCTCTCTTCTCCCCATGAAATTACCAATGATAACGGTGATAAAAATATTGCACATAACTTGTGAGATATCTATTAAAACTACTATCGAGCATGTAAAAGATGATTCTTAAAGAGACTATTTCTATAGAAATAAAGTGACATATTTTAAAGAATCTCTTGACGCTATGATGTTCAGTCCGTGCCTCTAACAACTGAGATATTTCTACGAAGGTCACTTTCATGTATTAGCAGCTACAGTATGCTTGCTGTATGCTGTATAAGTCTTGTATTCATTATTAAGTCGGTATTTCCAAAGTTTCGACGTATAAAGAAAAAACCGATTCCTTCTAATTTTTAAAAATCAAAAAATTAGGGAATTAGTCGAAAACATCAATATTTTTAACATTTATTCATTAATAGATGAACTTTGTAATGATTTTTATTTTTTATTTATTTCCAAGCTTTGTGTATGTGTTTCATCTCATGTGTGTATGTATAACTGACTTGAAAAATAAGAGTGGGACTTAACTCGTGAATAATCCGTACTAATGAATTTCGGAAGTTCATCATTTTTCACTTTTTTTTATATAGTTATATCCCAGTCTAAAGATTTGATTTCGACTGTGAAACTGTTGAAAATATAATCTGACATCAACAAAAAAATTTTTGAGACTTGATAGCATATTCTACTAAAATGAGATGTATTTTTAAGTATTTTTTCCTTCCACTGGTGGGGGGATCTTTGTATAATCTTTGTCAATGTAATAGCAACAATAAATTGTAAGTACTTGTTGAAAAATCGATTAAACAAAAATGTGAAAAATGTGGTCAAGTTTCCCTTTTTCGACACAATTGTATAACCTATCTTCCAAATATACCTCGCTTCCACCTTTTTTTTTTATTTTTCGAACTAGTACAAATCAAATGACATGACTCTTCTCTATACTGCATTAGTCGACTGCTTCATTATGTGCGTTGTTGGAAATGGAGACCCCGTCGACGATCGGTCATTTGTAATGAGGTTACTGTAGTACAGAAAATTCTAACTTAAAAAAAATAAGATATACATTATGAAAAGCAAGGAAATAAGACTTAGACAATCGAAAAGTTTTCTTTCAGTCTCTGGAGCGGGGCTGAAACTTGAGATATTCAACATAAAAACATTTGTTTAATTCCATCAGAAGACTCGGAAATGAGACAACCTATACAGACAACTTAAAAATTTCACACTCAAATTTGTAAAAAAAAAAAAACTACGTAAGTAACTTAAGACTTTCACTGGAAGAGAGCTGGCGTGGACTGCAACAAAGTGTGGACTCGGGGTTGCCCACCGGATTCGCTTGCAGGCACACCTCTCTATTCGCGACGCGATATGGCACTGCAAGAAATCCGATATTATGTAACTGTTGGACTTCATATAATTTTTAATGAAAATTCAGCACAGACTCAGTTTCTTCGGGAAATGTTTTTTTCCAAAACATTGAAAAAGTTAACTTCTACTCTGGTTTTTACCATAACTCTTGTTTTTATCCCCCAACTCTTGTTTTACGGTTACAGTTGTTTTTACCGCAACACATGATTTTTTTCCCGCTAAATTAAACGGCAGCGTAAACCAAATAGTATTTCTTTTTAGACTAGTTTAAGACATTAAATATTTACTCGTGGCACAAACATATTTTGCACACACACACACACACACACACACACACACACACACACACACACATATATATATATATATATATATAAATTAAAAAAAGGATGAATTCAATGATGTTGCATGATCATTTCGATATGAAAATCCCCACGGGGATAACACATCACCCCAGCAACAGAAAAATCCTTTCAGAAACTGGAGAAAAATCAGTCTAATTTTCCTTTTTAAATAGATTTGCAAAGAAATTAAAAAAGTAAAAGAAAAAGAAAAGGAATAAAAAGAAAAAGACAAAACAAAATAAAATCAAATCAACAAGAAAAGAAAAAATTGACATCGTCTGGGTTCGCAAAAAAAGGAAAGAGAATTGTAACTTAAAAATTAACGGACGGCCATGTTGAATTGATGTAATGTTAAGCAACATGGAAAAAAGGTGGGAGATAAGAAAGGTAAAAGAAGGAAGGGAGGGAAAAAGAAAAGAAAAGAAAGAAACATTTTTATATATTACAGACGCTGGACATTCGAAAACCTAACTTCCCAAAAACGTTCAATTCCATACACACTTATATGCGTATATACACATACATGCGCATACACACATATATATGTGTACACATATACAGAAATTCACACACACAATATATATGTGTACACACACACATGCACACATATACATACACACACACACACACATATATATATTATACATATGCACATATACATATAAAAATATAAAAAATTAATGAATATTATAAAAAAGAGCATTTAAATAGCTAAAAAAATTTTACACACATAAATACATATATACACACATACATATATACATATATACACACATATATGCAAATATGCACATACACACACAAACATACACATATACATAAAAATTATAAAAAGAAAAATTAAAAATTAAAAAATTAAAAATTAAAAAAATTAAAAAACTTAATATTTAAAAATTAAAATTTAAAAATTTAAAATTTAAATTTTAAAATCCGTCCTATGACGGCACTTATTAATCAATTCCTTCCTAAGATTCAAAAGTAAGTCCTAAGGATACTTCAAAATCAGAATCTTCTCCAATAAACATAGACGGCACCTATCACGAAAATTTTTAGGGGTACAAGCTGAGCCTATTAATTTCCAGCTGATTATAGTGTCCTGCCCTTCCTCCTTCATTTTCCAGAATCTACCTGATAGTGCCGTCTGGAATTTTTGGTTAGGGTTCGAAAACGAGTACTTGTGGTTGTAAAGTCTCTGTTTGAAAGGACCCGCGGACATGCCAATATAAGTCCGGTAATTGTCATACCTGCACCGGGCAGGTATCCACAGAATTACAATTACATTTATCAACAATTCCGGATTTAACGTCGGTATTATTTCGGTTCATTAAAATATGCCTATTATGCCTATTATGGGAATTAATTACATCATCTATATTTGAGGTGCAAGAGTAACTGATTTTTAGGGTGAATTTATTTAAGGGATTATTATTATTATTATTATTATTATTATTATTATTATTAAAATGTTTATCGATTAATCTGAGAAAATACTTACCAATATTTATATTAGTTAGCTTACAATAAGGAGGGTAAACCAAATTATCTTACTTTTTCTACATTTTCGGGTGTTTTTAGTTTCTGATGATTCTGGGTTTATAGCAGGCTTATCATACGTTAACTTGTTAATAAAACCGCTTTTCTGAAGGACCTTATCGTAAATTTCTTTACTTGCGTTGAAAATTTTTATATTGGATGCTAATTGTTTAACGCTATTATTTACTATCTTGGGTATTTGTCTTATAATATTTTTGGGGTGGTTGGATAAACTATTTATATAGTTGGGAGAACTATTTTCTTTGAGAAAGGGTTGGTAGGAACCATCATTTAATTTAAGGGTGATATCTAGATAGTTTACAATTTTGAGATTGGAAGTAACCTCAACCTTAAAACCTAGAAAATTTAGGGCTTTGATAATTTTCTTATGTATTCTATTAGTGTAAGGCCCATTGGAATTGGGAATACATATCAGTCCATCATCCCGATATAGGCCTATTAGTTTAGGGTCTAAAAATATCTAAAATATAACTACTTATTAGATCTGCTACCTGGGCAGAATCATAGGCTCCGATAGGGACATCAAAACTACCTTCAGGCCCTTTTGTCCAAGTAGAATTATCAAAGGTGAGAATGAATTTTCTAGCTCCCAGTATAATTCTATAGTCACTATTCGAAATATTAACATAACCTCTAGCAAAGTCTAAACATTCCACAAGAAGTTTTTTTGATATGGAGGAATAGAAATCTACAATATCAAATTTAAGGAAAGTGGATTTAGATTTGTCATTGATATTATCAAACCATTTTATGGTATCTAAGGAACTCTTCCAAAGATTCGGTTGTAAATTAGATTGTAACTTCTCTATTAGGTTCTTCAGAACTTCCCTAGAAATGATGCCTAATTCACTTTTAGTGGGATTAATTAGTCTAGTTTGTAATTTATTTTGGAAGTTTGGCTTGTGGTCCTTAAATAAAATATAAGCTTCTTTGGTAGAAATTTTACCAATTCTGTCACTAATATTTAGTTCATTTGCAAATTTAGCCATATCAGAGTTAATTTCCGATAAAATAAGGTTTCCTCTGTCTATTTTGTAATGACTAGTTATATTATTTTTAAGGATATTTAGATTATTGGAAGTATTACACTTGTAAATGTTATTTGATTTGTCCGATTTTATCCATAGGTCTTTAGAATTCTTTAAGGTATTAATGTTCGACTTTAATAAATCCTGGAATTCATTAGAAGTTCCCCGGAACTTGATTTTGGGGATCAAATTAAAAAGGTCTTTTTCAAACGAGTTTAAAAATTTGCATAACGGTGGAGTTCTTAGAGTTTTTAGATCAAAGCACTCTGTAGAATCAGGAGAAGAATCCATTGAACGCAGGAAAAAGTAGGCTTTCCATCGAAGCCTCCTCACAAAACTTTCAATTTTTTCCGTAAGATGAAAGAGAAAGGAATCCAGATTAGGAAAAGGAATATTCTTCAAAGAATACTCCGGGGTAAATTTCTCCATAGGAAAGGTGGTGTTGGTTTGGTAGAAAAAATCCGGGAATAAACTCATTTTTGCTACCTTTTTCCATTATCGTCTATTCGTAAATGCTATCCTGTATCCAACTGTGATGTTGCTATTAATTCCATCTTTTTTCTCCACAAAGCCTGTGACATTTTCCTTGGTTTGTCTCTTTTCTATAATTAATTCTGAAGTATCTATGCTGGCTGGTAATAATGTTCCTTTTCTCTTCTTCGATGTCCTTTGCGCACTCATGTCCATGATTGTTTCTGGAAAATGAAGGAGGAAGGGCAGGACCCTATAATCAGCTAGAAATTAATAGGCTCAGCTTGTACCCCTAAAAATTTTCGAGATAGGTGCCGTCTATGTTTATTGGAGAAGATTCTGACTTTGAAGTATCCTCATCAGGACTTACTTTTGAATCTTAGGAAGGAATTCATTAATAAGTGCCGTCATAGGACGGATTTTAAAATTTAAATTTTAAATTTTTACATTTTAATTTTTAAATATTAAGTTTTTTAATTTTTTTAATTTTTAATTTTTTAATTTTTAATTTTTAATTTTTAATTTTTCTTTTTATACTTTTTATGTATATGTGTATGTTTGTGTGTGTATGTGCATATTTGTATATATGTGTGGATATATGTATATATGTATGTGTGTATATATGTATTTATGTGTGTAAAATTTTTTTTAGCTATTTAAATGCTCTTTTTTATAATACTCATTAATGTTTTATATTTTTTTATATGTATGTGTGTGCATATGTATAATGTATATATATATGTGTGTGTATGTATATGTGTGCATGTGTGTGTGTACACATATATTGTGTGTGTAAATTTTTGTATACGTGGACACATATATATGTGTGTATGCGCATGTATGTGTATATACGCATATAAGTGTGTATGGAATTGAATGTATGTGTGTGTATATGTGTATGTATGTATATATGTATTCATAACCGAAGAATTGTGTGTGTGTGTGTATGTGTATGTATGTATCCGTGTACTTCTATATGTATGTATACTTGTAAATGGAATTTTTTTTTTTAGCTAGCGGTGTCTTTATTCAGTTTAAATCAAATGACCTATTTTTTAAATAAATTTATTTTAAATCCTATATCTTTTTATTCCCTTTAATAATAATTATGCCTTTTTAAGTAAAGGCCTTTTTCTAATACTTCAACGTTTTTGGGAAGTTAGGTTTTTGAATATGTTCAGCGTCTGTAATATATAAAATTTTTTGTCTTTCTTTTCTTTTCTTTTTCCCTCCCTTCCTTTTTTTATCTCTCTTATCTCCCACCTTTTTTCCATGTTGCTTAACATTACATCAATTCAACATGGCCGTCCGTTAATTTTTAAGTTACAATTCTCTTTCCATTTTTTGCGAACCCAGACGATGTCAATTTTTTCTTTTCTTGTTTATTTGATTTTATTTTGTTTTATCTTTTTCTTCTTTTTCTTTTTCTTTTTTAATTTCTTTGCAAATCTATTTAAAAAGGAAAATTAGACTGATTTTTCTCCAGTTTCTGAAAGGATTTTTCTGTTGCTGGGGTGATGTGTTATCCCCCGTGGGGATTTTCATATCGAAATAATCATCCAACATCGTTGAATTAATCCTTTTTTAATTTATATTTGCTCTGTAATATTTTATTACATGGAGCTCTCTTCTTGTATCATTTTTTAATATTAAAAAAACTTTTTCAAAATATTAATTAGGATCGGGTTTTTGGAATTTACCTTCCTGCTTTTTCCGCTTGGATTAAAGTATCTGAATTAAAATTATAATATATATATATATATATATATATATATATATATATATATATATATAGATAGATAGATAGATAATCGTCATATTATTCATAGGGGCACCACATGTACTGCAGCCACAGTAGAAGTGTTTCTAGCATAGTTTGAATTCAGTGTCTTCTTTCTAGCCTGGTGGTCACCCAAGGATATTCAATCCAGTCTGTCCCGCTATTATACCCATAGCTTGGGAGAATAGATGGATTCATACGACACCCAAAGGTATTAGCACATACGTGAAAAAAATGAATTTGACTGGGATTCGAAATCGGCTTTCGAGCCGTTATGAATGACTCCCCCATGACTGTCTGATATAAAATAAATGTATAATATTGAACTATATGTTTGTTTTTATTTACTTAATTTTTATTGTTTTTAAAATGTACAACCGCAAAAAAAAAAGAAAAAGAAAATATTGGTTCTTTTAAATACACGCTGAGTTTAAAAAGAATAATAATTAAAAAAAAACATGTTATTTAATGACTTGCACTATGACCTTTAACTCATTTTTGCCACCTTTTTCCATTATCGTCTATTCGTAAATGCTATCCTGTATCCAACTGTGATGTTGCTGTTAATTCCATCTTTTTTCTCCACAAAGCCTAATGTGACATTTTCTTTGGTTTGTCTCTTTTCTATAATTAGTTCTGAAATATCTATGTTGGCTGGTAATAATGTTCCTTTTCTCTTCTTCGATGTCCTTTGCGCACTCATGTCCATGATTGCTTGTCTGCGATATTTTCTATCTCTCGTTGAAATAAATAATTCATTTGGCGCGGAACGCTTTTGAACAGTGTTGAAAGGCATCTGCGCGTCCTCATGGACGATGAATTCTTCTTGCCACTCATACATCTTCTATCCTACAGACCAATCATCACAAACCTCTTGAAAGTTTATCACTATTTTCATGGCTAATGTGACACACGCGCTACATTCCTTAGTTTTAACAGCTAACAAATTTACAACTATTACACGCCATGTCATGTAGGGTCGAATCATTCTAATGCGTTCCGCATTAATAAGAGGTTCCACCTAGAAAATGATTTCTAGGAACTGTTATTCTTGGAACTGACCCCAAGAGTATACTTCCACGATCACTAAAATTTTAACATGTGTATGCGTGTGTCTGTGTGCGTGTGTCTGTGTGCGTCTCTGTGTGTGTCTAAAAGAAGAAGTCTTTAATCAAACCTGTTTTACTTTAGCAAGCGTCTTCAGTGATTCTTCCAAGTGAATATATACATATGTATCTTCAAAATTACGAGGGCTTATTAATAAAGCTGTAAATCAGGCAAAACAAGTTTAGATCTGCTAGTTCCTTTTGACACCAGTTACATTATTCTTCAAAGTTACGAAGGTTGATTATCAGCAAACAATATTAAACGTTTACACTGGCAACACGCACATTACACTCTCGAAGTTTAACTTAACATTTTCAGTATTTACGGATCAACTTATCACAAATATTAAGGCAACTTTTAATAGTCTTGTCTTCTGTATGTCGTGTCCCTTCAGGGCGTAGGTGGTAATGGCTTTCCACATCTTCATATCCCTTCTAGCTCCTACCTCCCTTTGTCTTTTTACCCCTCTCCAACCCTGCTCTGCCATCCATTCGCTCAAGCCCATCATGTTATGCGTTGTTTTCTCCTGTCTCTCTCTTTTCTCCTATTTGTCCTGTGAGTCTGTTCCAAAGAGCACGGCAACCTGCGACCGCCCAATGATGTAAAAAATTCCCAAGTTATCTCTGAGGATGAAAGATTCCTGAATATGCCCTCAGAGTGTTCCAACCAATCACAAAAAATATAACTTAATCTGCAGATTTGGCACGTTTCGGACGTTGGTATCGCTGTATGATCATAGTTATTTATTTACTTTTTCAATACTGTTCATATATTTTATCTTTATTTTTTTCTATTATTATTATTATTATTATTATTATTATTATTATTATTATTATTAACATCTTTCCTTGTTTCAGTGATAGTCCAGGTGCGTGGTCGAGATTGCTCAGCAAGTGATATACGAAATTGTACACCAAAATCTGCAGATTGCAAGTAAGCATACCATTATTTATCTATGTTAATATATTATACTTATTTGTGCGTGTGTATGTGATATACATACATACACACACGTATATATATGAGTATTTTTAAAAGTTTATAATAAAAACATAGTATACTACAAGACTAGTGTTTCGGTAGTATCAGCACCTCGTCAGGTAGTGAACTTTTTTTCTGTTAGGTATAATTATATATAGAAGCTTAAAGACAACATCTTTTTTACTCTATCCAGGCAACAAAGTTAGGGATTTTTGGAGGGTTTGTCTCAATGAACCAATAGAAAGCCAGGTCATGATGGATAGGAGAAATTTGATTGTATGAGTAAAGGTGGGTACAAACTTGAAATGACTTGAAATCCAGACTTTTTCTATGTCGGTAATGAAATAAGTCGAATGACGAATCTGTATCATTTAGCAAGTCTGAAAAGTTATTGCATGGCCTCGTAAAACGGTTACCGGATTTTCTTTGTCATTTTTCACTTAAAATAGTGAACAAGTAACAAGGACGAGAAAGGTTTTTTTAATACATTGCACGTCAAACATATGTACTTGTCTTAGTGGGTGATCTATTCGTTAACCGAAACAAATTATCAGAAGAGGGGAAAATCAATCAATTTATGCTAGGGGATAGATTATATATGTCTAGCTATGTTATAATAGGAAAAATTAACTATACTTTAGAGTATATTTTAGGCGATGATGACCTGATGGAACTTACTTCGCTACGTTTATTCAGAAAGTTTAGTTTTGTCTCATTCCGTGTCAAATCAACAAATTTTGGTGGGCAAATACCATGTCCGACACTGTTTTTTTTTTTTTTTTACAATTAGCTACACTTATAGATCTCTCTGAAAAGAATTGAATGGCACTTGTTACACATGTTAAGGGGTTCCTGAGATAAAACCTCTGAACTTTTAACGAAAATGTGAATAGTGACCAAATTTAAAAGATGATATATCAGTTGTTTATGGACCTACAAAGTTCATTCATATATCATTCTTCATTTTTATCTGGAGATTTTGTTTTAGGTCAAATAAAAAAGTTGACCTTGAATTTTGACCTGACTTATCTCAAATAACGTTATTTTAATTTCTTTTTAAATTTTGACAGAAAGAGTTGTCTATCTTATGACAGTATATATTCAAAATTTCATGATGAGCATTTCACTAGAACTGTTGATACAGGCGTTTTATAGAACTGGGCAAAATTCAAAATGGCGGAATGTAGTATCTGCTACTTCATGTAAAAACATTTTGATATTTCACAATATGGTCAAGTTGTATATCTTTGTAAAGCTATTTTAATGCTGATTAAGATTCACTGAAGGACCATCAATAAAAAAAGATTTTTCTGGTGATGAAACTGAATCTTCATTTTCTTTCTAATGCAACGCAGAGTTTATGAAAAAACTTTTATAATAAAGAAATTGTTAAGGTTTAATTAAATTATAGCATAAAAAATATATAACCTCTATGGTGAATAAATTTTGGTTGATGTTTGATATTGTATTCTAAATCTACAAGAAAAACAATTTCCATAAGTTAAGTAAGTTCTGGTATTTTTATTTTTATTCTATTTTTATATTATTCAAATCAAAGAACCAGGAGAAAATAAGCTTCTCTAAATTCGCTGAGCTTAGACCAAAAGAATGTGTGTTAGCAGGTAGTGCTGGGACGCATACTGTCAGCATTTGCACAATCCATCAGAATATGAAGCTGATGATTGCAGGATCTCATCTTGGTAATACCTGGCTATAGCAGTTGTGAACAAAACAGAAGTAAAAAAAAAACTTAAGCCGTTGAGTTAAATCCGGATAACGAAGACATCCAGAAGAGGCATGATTCAAGAAATGAGAAAAATCTACTCCGGTGATCGAAATCATGGGTTCCGTTCAAAGTTCCAATTACCGCAAGAAGGTCGGAGCGCACAACTGTTGAAACGTCCTTACACTGTAAATAATGTAAAAAAACAAAAATGTACCTATTTACAATGAAAGTAATATCTGGTTGAGTAGCAGATTATTTTTTTATTTTTTTTATTTTTTTCACAATTTCTGTGACAGATTTTAGTAGTGACAAATTTGTGACAAAATAGATAATATTTTCTTTTAGGTAATAGCTTTCCCGAAATGAGCAAGTTCACAGGAAGACATTCTAATACTTTGTTAACCAACGGTTTGTGATGCAATGGTTATCGGATCGGAATGAGAAATCGGAGAGTCGAGTTCGAATTCTAGTTGAATTTGTTGGGTTCACTAATGTGCAAATTCCCTTGTTAAAGGTATTAATCTGTCTCTTTCCCTCCAGTTAAAAGTTGAATATCAAGACAGATTTGGTTCTATAATCTTGGTAGGCAACTAGTCCACCGTAGTAAGAAATGGCAACTTACTACGGGAAAAAACTTCTGTCTAGTAAGTCATGGCTCGAAAGCGACTTGATCATCTAAGCGTGAAGCATACATGCCCTTCTCTCTTAAATCAGTACATGACAATCCTATGAACTTTTATTTTTCATCATTGGTGCCAGTTTTAAATAAATATTGCAACTATTTTAAAAACTTTTCAATAATTGATTTGTTTTCTAGAGGTATTCTCAAAGCAGTGCAATGCTACAAAGATTGTGGCAGTACTCTACCTGACCAAGTTTCCAAACAGTTAAAAGAAGCAGCATGTGGTAAGTAAAACTTTTGTTGGGAATACTCTGTCATATAAGAGAACATTATTATCATGAATACTTAATTTTTAAAATGAACTGAGGTAGGTACGCCAATAAATTGCTAAAAACTAGTAATATGAAGAAAAATGGCCCCAAACTGAATAAAAACGCTCTAGGCGAAACCCATCATCTACAGCTCTTCCACTTTAATTAATTTCTTTTTTCAATTTTCTTTCCGCTACTATTACACATCCTACAAACACGCATTAAACAGTGTGCTTTCAGTCTTTTGTTAAAGCCACTAGAACAAACGGTGATTTTGCACAATAAAGGAGGACACAGGAGTGCCACAGAATATGTTTTCTTTACCAGGATTCCTTGAATGTGCAGGCCGTTTATTAAATAAAAATAGGACGTCTATTTCAAATAGGAAGTATCCACTGTAACATCGTTTGAAATAATAAAAATGTCGGCTTAAAATTAAATCCATTATTTTTTATATAATAATTTTTTTAATTGGCACAGTAAGAAGCACGTGCTGGAAAGTGTATGTGTGGGTAAACGGCTTTAAAGCGGAGGAACAGTTGCAACGGTCGAGAACCGATTTGAGGCACTCATCAATATCGCGCACGGAAGAAGTTGATGAATGACGTTAGCACAAGAGGTGGAAATCGGGGACATCAGCTATGGCTCTGCACTAGCCATTGGTCATGATGACTTGAGGTAACATATGTTTGTGCACGCTGGCAAACAAGCAAACTATGCAGACTTGATTTGCTGATTGCAATGGATGAAAAAGCTATAAACAATGGCAGAAATACCTCGCTGTGCATGGGGTAGGGCTATGTGTATAAACGATAGGTTCACTCTAAAAGTGCGTGTCTGGATCGTACGTGTATGTAGTCTCGAAGGTGGCCATATAAAGGCCTCAAATCAATTAAATCTCTGGAGAAGACGAAGTCCTTTACATCGGCAGGTTTATTAATAAGAAAAAGGGTAAAACGAGAAAAGTAATAAATACGTCTAAGTAAGACTAATTAGTCTTGTTGTGATTGAATATTTATTATTGAATTTACAATAATTTTGGCACACGGCCGAAGAGAGCAGGGTTGGTGGTGAGACTGGTCAACACTTTCTATCCTCGACCTAACTAATCAGATTCATGACTCAGTCACTCATTACATGACTTCCCCCACAAATTATACGTATACCATAATCCTGCTTATTCACAGGAGGAACTAAAAGAATGGAAAACCCCATGACAAAAATTCGTTTAATCTTGTAGTGAATGACTGCAATTCACTTGCCTCTTCCCAATTTTTTTCTTAGCCGATGAAATAAGCCGGTTTACAGTTTAATTTGACTCAGTCCCGATCTGTCTATTATTGAAGTCATAATGTTATGTTCAATTACCCGTGTGACTATAACACATTATCGCTGGTGTGTATTTGTCGGTGATTTACTGTGGACCTGGGCGACTGGCCATATGGAGAGAATTGCGTGTAGAAACGGCAGCTGTGATTGCAAAGGACTGGAGAAGGTGATTCTTGAACGGTGTATAATAGATGAAATGGTAATGGACAATGGTACGATTTTCCGCTCAGAATATCTCCAAACGATGTTTGAAAAGTGGAAAATAATATGTTATAGAACAGCATACAGGCCGTGGAGAAATAGTGAAGCGACACCATCGGACTGTGAAAGCAAAGAGGACGGTTATTGCCTGAAGAAGCAAGGTTTTGATAGAACATGACACCTAAGGTCGGACAGAGAACGGAGACAGTATCGTGAATATGACAACAGTCCGAATAATGAAAATAGCTGGTGTAAGTTTTATATCCATTCTGGCAAAACGATTATTTTCTGAACACCTGATACAAAATGTTATGTCAATTCCGGTCATACGTTATTTTCCCGTATTTACATATATTCAGTTAATATTTTATATGTCCATCTGGTAAAAACGAAGGTAACTTAAAATTCCATGGACCTAAGTAAGGACATCTTAAAGAAAATGACACGAGAAAGAACGCTGCTACTCAGAATCAGAAAAAAAAAGTTAAAATTTCTTGAAAACATGAAGGAGAGCTCGGTAAACTTAACATTCTCGAGATATATAGGTGACAAAGGTCATAGGTCAAGGCAGCGAGCCATTTACCTGACGAGCTTTCGTGACTGAATGGTGGAACGTGGGTCGGGAGAAAAGACACGGATGGAAGTGGCAATTGTTTTTAGCTATTTCAACAGGAAAAAGGGCGTAACCGACACGCTTAAATTCATGTAGTCGGGACAAGAGGAAAAAATTTCTTGTTAGAGGTATTGCCATGAAAACTTTTGTATGAAAAGACGGAGGAAAGTCACGTCAAGCAGACGAGAAAGTGACTGAAGTCGAGATGGCAAGTTAGGATCGATTGCATTGCAGACCCTTGTTTGGAGTTTGTCAAAAATCTGAAGATATACAGTAGGAACAATAGATATGGCAACAGTATTTAATGCATGGAAGAATGGTAAGTTTCATGGTAAGTTCTTCTATTTATTTTTGCATTTGACTATAGCTGAAAATACAAAGAAACCAGAGTAACAAAAAATAACAAAGGCAATCAGAGGCTTGAACATGAAACTAAATCCATTTTCTAAATGGGTTAGGATGTTGTAGTTTGAAGTAGAGAAAATGGAATGTCGCTTACCATTCGGTAGTGGGGAAGAAGAATAATCGGCGTCATGTGATGGTCATAAACTGTTGACGTAATGCAGGGAATCTTAGCTGAGTGAAAGAAAGTATACCCTGTGACCGGGACTTGGCAGACCTTTAAAACACATATAGCAGCAAGGTGGCACGATGTTACCAGTATTGCCATGGGCGTGGTCGTAGAGATTGGCGGTTTAATCGCCAAAGATGCAGAATGGTTAATTTGGCCTTAAAATGGGAGTTAAAGACTGGTGTAGCCATAGTCCTAAGTTGAGTGAATTCTACTGCAGAAAGAGCAAGAGAATACAGACAAAAGTTGAAGAAATGATAGTAAAGAGGAAATTAGGAATACTAGGAAAACTGATATACGAATTTGGATTAAGAAAAGTTGATCTGCTTTGTAAAAAGGGAATAAGTCTAGACGATGGTCAAGAACTGTATCAGATGTTAATCAATTGAGCCTATTCAAAATGTGCACGATCCTTGTAAGATTGGAACGAAAAACAATTGGATAAGTTTCGCTGTCGCTATAAGATTATCGCGGGAGTCGTATTTGTCGATGATTGATTTTGGACATGGGTGATTGACAATATGGAGAGAACTGCGTGCAGAAACGGCAGCTGTGATTGCAGAAGAACTGGAGGTGGTGATTCTTGAATGAGGTCTTATAGATGAAGTGGTAATGGGTAATGTCCACTTTTTCGCTGAGAACGTCTCCAAACGATGCTTGAAACGTGGAAAATAATCTGATGTTATAGAGCAGAACAGGCCAGGGAGAAATAGAATACTGAAGCGACATTATTGGACTGTGAAAGCAAAAGGCGAGAGAGGACGGATATCACCTGTAGAAGCAACGTTTTCATAGAACACGGCGCCTAAGTTCTGACAAAGAAAGGAGACAGTATCGTGAATATGGCTACAAAGATGTCGGGTTTCAATAGTGGGTTAAAAGCAATCTGAGTCTAACAGTACTGATGAGCTGTGATACAGCGAAATAGATCTGTCTGCGAATGAATATGTATAACCTCTCTGAAAATAGCTCATGTGAGCCGAAAGCTTAGAACGACCTTAATAAAAAAAATTATTCAAATGTTGGAGAATTTTTGTCTTTATTTTCAACTGAAATTAAAGCCAAAATACAACGTTTAGAACGGCTCATGATTAATCATAACAGACATTCAATGTCTCTTATATTTAACAGTATTAATAAATAGTATTATCTTCTATGAGTGGTGTCCCTCAGGACATAGGTGGTAATGGCCTTCCACATCTTCCTAGCTCTTACGTCCCTTTCTCTTGTTACCCCTCTCCCACCCTTCTCTGCCATCCATTTACTCAGGCCCACAAAATATGTTATGCGTTGTTTTCCCTTGTCTCTCACTTTCCCTCTATTTCTCCTGTGAGTCTGTTCCAAACAGCACTGCGACCTGTGCCCTCACAATGATGTCAGAAATTCCCAAGGTGTCTCTAAGAATGAAAGATTCCTGACTGTACCCCAGAGCACAAAAGGCTTAACTTAATGTACGGATTTGGCACGTTTCGGACTTTGGTACCGCTCTATTATCATTATTTATTTATTTTTATTTTTTAATACTGTTCATGTGTTTCATTTATAATTTCTTTTTCAATTCTTCTTATTATTATTACTATTAACTTAGTTTTCTTTCTTTAGACCAGTCGCCTGGAAACTGCTCAACTAGTGATTTATTAAAATGCCAAATAAAATCTCATGATTGCAAGTAAGTATACCATTATTTATCCATGTTAATATATTATTGTGGGTGTGTCCCTGCCTACAAACATGACAGAAAAATAATTGTGAGGACATTAGATATTTCCTCACAGGTTATCCACACCGAGTGTGACAAGAGGGAATATACATATCTACACACACACAACGGACATCATTATAATAAAAAGTATATATGTATACATTCTTCACTACTCGACGATATATAATAATAAGGCTCAAACACACGACGAGAGCTGTTAGTTAAGTTTAATAACTGGTAATAAAGAAAATGAATTGAGCTGACGCTGCCTCGCCATTTTGTCTTTCTCTGTGAGCCTAACAAGAGGGAAATATGTGTGTGTGTGTCATGTAGATAGAAGTGTCCACACCAACACATATGGCGGAATGCTGATCGCGAGATAACAAATAAATGATGAATTATACCACTGGAGATCGCGTGACCATGATAATAACCTATGTTAAGCACCATTCAGAAGTCTGGGTGGATCGTCCGACCTCATCGGATGTCTGATTTTGTCGAATTCTCTGCCTTTGGGCGGAGAGGAATCAAGACAAGTCTCCGCTGAAGGATAATATCTCGTCTGGGGAAAATCAGACAATATTTTTGTCCGAGCATGCGAACTGTTTTCCCACTCTGCATCGGCCCATGTAGTGAGGTAATAAATATCTCGTCTGACCCCATTTGACTCTCTGCCTTCGGCCAGAAAGGATCCCAGGCGAAGATCTGCTGAAGAATAGATTCTCGTAAAACAAAAATTAGGCAAGAATTTTGCCCGAGTTGAATGGCCTATAGTGCTCACTTTTAGTCTTGCCCCGCATCAACCTCGGGTGTCCACTTATGTGGGGAAGATGTAAATATCTTGTCCGACCTCACTGCCTTCGAGTAAACAGAAACCCAGACGAAGAGTAGAGTCTCATGTGAGAAAAATCAGACAAGAATTTTTCTCCGAGCTTGCGGGCTCAGTTTTTACCACTAATTGGCCTTGTACTGAATCATTCTCTGGCATCTGCTTATGTGGGGAGAACGTAAATATCTTGACCGACCTCATCGGACGTCTGACTTTGTCGGACTCTTTGTATTCGAGACGAGAGGAACCCAGACGAGGCTCTGCTGAAGACTAGATTCTCGTCTGGGTAAGATTTTAAAAAATTTTCGCCCGAGCTTAAGGGCTCGGTTTGCCTACAATAATTGCCCTTGTACCACATCTGCTTCGGGCTTTTTAAAAAAATACCTTTCCCATCTTTGTCATTTCTTCACTACTTTTGTGTGTGTGTGTGTGTATGTATGTGTGAGTGTGTGTGTTAATATTTCCATTATAAGTGTATAATAAAACATAGTTTACTGCAACACAAGAGCTGTTTTGTTTCGACACTATCTTATTAACACCTTGTTAGGCAGTGAAATATTTTTTTCTGTTAAGAATCATTATGTATAAAAGTTAAAAAACAACACAAATGTACCATATGCAGACAATTAAGGCGGGTTATTTTCGGAGGGTTTTTTCTCAATGGACCAATAGAAAGCCAGGTCATGGTGGATAGGATAAAGTTGGTTGTAAGATTAAAGGGAGTAGAGACTTGAAATGACTTGAAACCCATACCTTTTCTATGTCAGAGATAAAATAAGTTGAATGATACATATGTAGCATTTAGCAAATTTGAGAAGTTATCGCGTGTCCTCATGAAACGGTTTCATATTTTTCTTTTAGTTATTTTTCACTTAAAGTAGTAAACAAATGACAATAATGGGAATTTTTATACACTGCTCGTCAAACATACATAGTTGACTTATTGGGTGACCTATTCGTTAACTGAAACAAATTAATTTTTAAAAGATGGGAGAATCAATCAGTTTATGCTAGGGGATAGACTATAGATGTCTAGTTATATTATAATAGGAAAAATTAACTATACTTTAGAGCATATTTTAGGCGATGATGAGAGAGGGAAGTTACTTCGCTACGTTTATTCAGCAAGTTTAATTTTCGGAAGTTGATAATTTGTTTTTTTTTTCCTGTAAACATTAAAACATGCTTTATGTAAAGATTTACAAGATCTGTTTTTTTTAATATATTCTATTTTACGAACAGAGATATGTGTTTGGCTCTAGGGAACACGCCCAGCTCGTTATGGAACAGACAATCTACAAGCAGATCTTCAGTACCGAATGGGATATTTGCTGTGACCCATTTTAATTCGAGACAACAATGTACAATATTTCTGAGATGAGGTATTGTTATTTATTATTTACATTTTTCGAGCACAAATACCCAGGCTGAAACGTTGGCTGGAACCTGTGATATGACCCAAAGAGTTGTGAGTACAATACCTGGTTACAGCAGTGGTGAAAAAAAACAACTTAGAAGTTGAGTTATATCCGGAAAACTAAAACATCCGGAAGAGGCATGGCTCAGAAAATGAGAACAATCGACACTAGGGATCAAAATAAGGGGGTCAGTTCAAAATTCCAATTACCTCAAGAAGGTCGGAGTGCTCATCTGTCGAAACGTTCGGACACTGTAAATAATGTAAATAAAAATGTGCCTATTCACAATGAAAGTAATATCTGGTTTAACATCAGAGTATCATTTATTTATTTCACAATTTCTGTTACGGATTTTACAAGTCGCTAATTTGTTACAAAATATATAATATTTTTCTTGTTTAGGTAATAGCTTTCGTCAAATGAAAAACTCATAGGAAGGCATTCTAATACTTTGTTAACCAACAGCTTGTGATGCAATGGATATCGGATCGGAATGAGAAATCGGAGAGTCGAGTTCGAATTCTAGTTAAATTTGATGCATTCACTTATGTGCAAATACCCTTGTTAAATGTATTAATCTGTCTCTTTCCCTCCAGCTAAGGGTTAAATATCAGGACAGATTGGATTCTATAATCTTGGTAGGCAACTAGTTCACTGCAGTAAGAAGTGGCAACCTACTGAGGGAAAAATCTTCTGCTTTCTCAGTCATTGCACGAAAGAGACATGATCGCCCAAGCTATCTCTTAAAAATCAGAAGACAATCCTATAAGCT
This sequence comes from Ascarosepion bandense, assembly GCA_037127315.1. Classification (NCBI taxonomy): domain Eukaryota; kingdom Metazoa; phylum Mollusca; class Cephalopoda; order Sepiida; family Sepiidae; genus Ascarosepion; species Ascarosepion bandense. The sequence continues at coordinate 304,707 of JBBBDQ010001249.1, read as the reverse complement.
TTATTTTTATCATTGGTGCTGTTTTTTAAATAAACACTGCAACTTTTAATAACATTTGAAAAAAATTAATTTCGTAAGAAAAGATTTTTCATTGTACTTTTATATTAAAAACTATCACAATAATTGAATTGGCTATTTTTTAGAGGTCTGCGATCAACAGTGAAGTGCATTGAAGATTGTGGCGACAAAGTTTCTGACCCAATTTTCCAGCAGTTAAAAATATGTGGTAAGTGAAATTTTTGTTGCTAATTTTCTCTCTCTCTCTCTCTCCCTCTCTCGCTCTCTCTCTCTCTCACACACACACACACATATATATACATATATATATATATAGAGAGAGAGAGAGTGAACCTTGTTAGAGTGGATACTTTGTTTTTTAAATGGACTGAGGTAGGTACCTCCACTAAATCGCAAAAAAGCATATTATAAAGACAAAAGGCCCCAAACTTATTAACATTCCAGGCGAAAACCATCATTTATAGCTCTTTCACTTTGTTTCAGTTATTTTTTTTTGTTCGACTTTTCTTTCGGATACTATTATACATTCTACAAATACGCATTAAACAGTGTGCATTCCGTCTTGTGTTAAAAAACACTGGACCAAACGATGTGTTTCCACGATAAAGAAGGATGCAGGAATGACACGGATTGCATTTTCTTTGCCGTGGTTTTGTGAATGCGCAATGAATCGAAACATACTTACTCACCAAAGATCACCCAGATAGGTCTCATTTTCCAACCTAAACCCCTACCACCAAGAAATTTCAAAACATATAAAGTGAAGTACCTCACTAACTAGAAAGCATTTTTTTAGAACATCCGATCCGAAGGAAAAGGTTAAATTAAAAAATACAAAAATTATTAGAATTAAATTTTTCTCGTATTCTTTAAAAGAAGAGGAAATAAACCTTCTGAAGTTAGGCCTAAAATTCTGTCCCACTCCAAAACGTAACGTTACAGACCTAAAAAAAGACTTAGCGAACTCGAACGAAAATTTATGCTTATAGAAACATTATACAACAACATCAGTACTGCCTACAGCTTAATAGTAAAAAAATTTAAATATTTTCCAAATAAAAATAACAATTCAAATGAAACGAACATATTCTTTGAAAAACTCTGGAACACAGACTTTCAAAACAATCACAATCCCTTTATGTTTTGATTCAACCCCCATAACAATCTCACACACAAACAAAAACTAACATTAGAAAATATTTGTGAGAGCAATGACAATTATAAAAGAAGTAGAAAAGGGTAGTGCTGTAGTCATTATGGATAAAATTTACTACAAAACTAATATTCACGATATGCTAGGAGACGGAAATAACTACAAATTAATCAACCATAATATAGACGTAAATATTGCATCAAAAATTTTAAAAATCTGCATTACATACAGTAAAATACTAACGAAAAAAGAAAAAGATTTTCTTACAGACCTTATATAAAAACCAGCAATTTTTGAGGACTCCCAAAGATACATGAATCAAGCAATCCAGGGACAAAAGTCTGAATATATTCACACCCAAACCCTAGAGATCTTAAATTCAGACCCATTGTAGCAGGGCTAGCCTGCCCAACATGTAGACTGAGACACAAATATTATGATGGACACTTAAAGTATTATACAAAATGCAAGTAATATCAATAAGAATAATAACAATAAGTCTACACTTTCAACCAAACTTTCATTTCTTGCTCTTTTTCACACACACACACACACACACAAACACACACACACACACACACAAATATATATATATATATATATATATATAGATATCTATATATATATATATATATATTTCATCCAGAGCAAAGCGGGAAGGCCACTAGTGTGCAGGGGGTTACTTTAAGAGAAAGGACTAGGCACAGGGAGCGTGAGAGAAAGGATAAAGATGGATGGGATTCAAGAAGATAGAAGATGGCAACTAAGGCTGCATTTAAATTGTTGGTGTTTATAAATATCAGAGAAGCAAGTAAATGGAAGAGAGTTTCACAGGCGGGAATTACGAGAAAAGCAACGATGGTCAAAATAAAAAATAAAAGAAGTAAAATAAATTTTTAAATTATATGTTAAGACAACAGTTCGGAGCTGACACGCGACTCCCCAATTGTGCATGGAACGATGGGTAGTTAGTCGGGTGCAGCATTCTATCATTAAGTCGAATGACAGATTAACGTTGTGAAAAGTACTGGCACTCGACACACTGATTGCACCTTCGAGGAACAACTCGCCGTATAAAAGTTTCTGTGGACAAAGGAAGTCAAATCTGCGGAGAAGGAAGAAAACGGGAGGTAGTTCTCCAGGTTAAAGCATGAGAAAAGACACGGAGTGAAAGTGGTGATTGCATTTAGGTATTTCAGAGGAAAAAAGGGCGGGATCTAGATGCCAGTCTAATGGCACGCTTAAATTCGTGTCGTCGGGGCACGAGCAAAAAAAAACATTGTCAGAGTTATTGCCATGAAAGCTTTTTTTTTTTTAGAAAAAGACAGAGGAAAGCCACGTCACGCCGATGAGAAAGTGACTGAAGTCGAGATGACAAGTCAGGATCGATTGTATTGCGGACCCTTTTTTGGATTTCGTCAAAACTCTAGAGATATACCGCAGGAATAATAGACCCGATATGGCAACAGTATTCAATGCACGAACGAATGGTTAATTTGTAAATGTGAAAGATGGATTCCGATGAAAAATGTTTTCTGGCGCGAAACAGGGACCCAACTTTCCTTACAGTAGATGCGGCTACTGTTTCGATGAAGTCGCTGTATTTCAAGTTGAAAATGTGAATCCAAGAATGTGTAGTGTGTTGCTCTCCTGGCGTCTAGTGTTAGGCATTCTAACGGCAGGTAGAAAAGGTTCTGTACGGTGGTTAATGAAAGCATTTGTAGTTTGGAGACGTTAAAATTTACAAACCATTTCTTGCCCCTGTTAACCCTTGATTGAAGGTTCTTCTCAAGAGCATCTGTTAGGTTTATAAAAGGTTTATTTTCAAAAAGTCACTTGTATCGTGAAGGACATGCGATTAGCGTAAGAGTTAAGGCTATCGTCGCTGAAAGGTAAATTGGTAAGAGGAATCCAAATTCTTATTTACTTTGTTGTATTTCTTTTGCGCCCGAATCTTCTTTGTAAAAGCATGTATCCCCAGATATGAGTTAAATAGAAGTGTGGCTGTGCTCTCAGGCTTTGGGTGGCTGTTTAAGTGAAAGACAACTCGGAATTCAAAACCAGGATATTATTGATTTTTACGGCAATCTTTGGCAATTTAAAGATAGATAACATTTCTAATTTTTAAAGATGTATTAAAATAAATTAATTATTGATACAAATACTACTTAACCCATAGCTGGATGGGGAAAAGAGATCATATGTATATTTTTCAGACTTCTCATAGACATTTATTGTAAAAAGGAAAAGTGATAAAAAATATCCTTCAATTTTAAACACTTTTATGAAAAGTAACCGCGAAATAATTTTAACTAAGTGAAAACAAATCAAATATGATGAAGGTCGTCAGTTTTTGATTAACAAAAAAGCAAGTTTTGATTCACTAGAAACATGATTTTTGGAATTATTTTTTATTTTAAATTTATAAAAGCTTTTTTAACAGTTGTGTATATATATATATATATATATATATATATATATATATTGGTTGAATATACGGATTGAAATCTGACAAGATGATGAAACAAGTAAAGAACAAATAGGAAAGTTAATAAGAAATGGATTTATGGATTTTAATGGAGTTTTGAAAGTTAAAAAAATGGGTTATGCTTTTTCTTGTTCATAAGTAATAAACTTATGATCCCTCCGCGTTTCTTCCGCTTCCTCGAAGAACTTTATCAAGGGAAATATAAGCAATTTATTTTGAAACATGCATTTATAAACCGAAATAAAGTGGAAGGAACATATCGTTAAGCTTTCAAAATCTTAAATTTAAGAATGCTTTCAAATATTCTTAAATTTAAGAATGCTTTCAAATATTCTTAAATCCAAGTTAAACCATGGAAAGCGATAAGTGATGTAATTTAATGTCCAGTAACAACATTTACTCACTTTTCTTTATTAAGCATTAAATTACATCACTTAGTGATCTTCACTAACTCACAAACTAGCTACAATGTTTCACTGTTATTGAATCATCATGCTGCCTAAGATGAAAAAAGTTCCCGAATATTTTACCATTTATTTTAAGAAGTGACCTGTAGAAAAACAGTATTGTTTTGTTTTATATCGCTACAGAAAAAAATTTCTGTAGAGATAATATACTGCTATACACCATTGTAATAACAATAATATATATATATATATATATATATATATATATATATATATATATATAGTGTATCGAGGCAGTAAATAATTTTCTAAACATATACTGTTAAATATAAGAGACAATGAATATCTATTATGTATAATCATGAACCGTTCTAAACGTCGTATTTTGGCTTTTATTTTAGTTGAAAATAAAAAGAAAAATTCTCCAAAATTTGCATAATTTTTTATTAATTTGGTTCTCAGCTGATAACATCTCGGAAGACGGCTCATGTGAGCCGAAGGCTTAGAACCAACTTAATAAAAAATTATCCAAATTTTGAAGAATTTTTGTTTATATTTTCAACTGAAATTAAAGCCAAAATACCACGTTTAGAACGGCTCATGGTTAAACATAATAGACATTCATTTAACAGCCAATATCTCGAAATATATATCATATCTCGAAAATATATATTTCGAGATATGATTAATAAATAAGGTTGTTTATATCTGAATAATAAAACTGGTATCAAAATGGAATCAAATTGTATATTTTCAAAATTACGAGGAGTTATTAATAAATAAAGTTGTATATCGTAAAAAAACAAGTTTTAGATCTGATAGACTAATAAAACTGGTATGAAAAGAAAGTAAGTTTATCTCTTCAAAATTACGAAGCTCGATTGCTACATAAGGGTATATACATGTTTCAGATTAGACAAAATGATTAAAAGGACGTCATTTTGCCGTAATAAAATTACCACACTCTCGCAGTTTCACTTATCATTTTCAGGTTTTGCGCACATACAGATCTATTTATCAGAAATAATATTTACCTCAGACAACTTTTAATAAATAGTATTATCTTCTATGAAGTCCCTTCAGGACATAGGTGGTAATGGCCTTCCACATCTTCCTAGCTCTTACCTCCCTTTCTCTTGTTACCCCTCTCCCATCCTTCTCTGCCATCCATTTACTCAAGCCCATCAATTATGTTATGCGTTGTTTTCCCTTGTCTCTCACTTTCCCTCTATTTGTCCTGTGAGTCTGTTCCAAACAGCACTGGGACCTGTGCCCTCCCAATGATGTCAGAAATTCCCAAGGTGTCTCTGAGAATGAAAGATTCCTGAATGTACACCAGTGTGTTCTAGCAGGGCCTCCTCTATATTACCAGGCCTGTCCTATGATTAAAGTTGACTTGCCGACGTCACACTTAATAGAATTCTGCTTTATTTACTACACGGCGTCCGTTACCGTATGCCTTCCCCTTGTGTGATACCAAATTGCAAAGGGAATTAAAAAAAGGACCGAAAGTTCATTGTTTTTCGTTTCCAAAAAATAAATATTTATTAGATAAATAGAAACATGCCATTAAAAGGGAGAATTTTACTCCAAGTCCGTTTAGCCAAATGAGTAGTTAAACTTTTATAACCATTTATTTCAACAGTCGCTAAAAACAAAATTTTCTAAAAACTTAGTTTTGCCGTAGTACAAGAAAGAAAGCACTTTGTTTATATCTTTTAAATTAATACAATAAAATAAGATATTATTTTTTTCTTTGAATGAAATTGAAATAAATATTATCTTAAAAATTATCTGAATTAAAAAAAAAATAAAATTTAAATATGGCTATTCGTTCGTAAGTTTTCTTTTTGGAAATGTTTTAAAAATTAAACTGAAGCAGAAAAAAGTTGTTAAACATTATATTTTCTAAAAATATTTGAATTAATATTTTATTGATATTTTATTTAAGAAAATAGTGTTTTCTTTTAAATTAAATGTGTAAAAAATTCTTAGAAAACGAAAGTAAATAACTTACTTAACTTTTCTGTACTTGCAACTTTATGAATCATTTTTAAACATGAAAAAAAAATTCCTGAATTAAATTTTTTTATTCTTTTTCTTGTATTAACAAAAACTACAAAATTTATTTTTTAGTCATTTTTAAAAGAATTTGTTTTATTTTGAAGGTTTTTTATTTGAAAACTTCGTGAAATTATTTGTTACAAACGTCAAGTGAATATTACCGAAAATTTTAACTTGAAAATGATGATTTAAACTTTGTTTAAACCTAATATTCATGAATAAGGATTGAATTTATTTGAAACATAAAGGCCTAAATCACACCCCACTTGAATTTTAAAACCTAATTTTTAAAATATTTAATTTTTAGAAAATTTTTAGCACAAAATGAACACCCTCAAAAAATATTTTCCACACATTTTTTCCTATTTTTGATAATTTGAAAGTTAATTATCGACATTAATCCATAGATAAAAATTGGAAATAAAAAATTGGAAATAAAAAATTAGAATTTTAACTGAAGAATAATTATTTTATAGTTGGTTTTGTGTTTTTTTTATCCTTGAAAAATTAATTAGTGAGTACAACATTAACCAAAAAAGAGTTTTGCAAAAAAAACGATTTTTTATAAACAGTTTAACGCCATAAATAAAATAGAAACATTAATTTTTACTTTTTTTTTCATCTGTTACTATTAAAATATTTTAAAAATGTAATTGAATTACCAAATATCCTAGAATTTTTTAAGTGTATCGTTTATGAAAGGTAAATTTTATTTTTTTATTTCACCCAGTAGGATTAACAATGGATTCAAAATATTTCAAGGTATTATTTTAAAATTCGAACTCCGTTGTTTTTTTAGCAGAATTTCCCTAAAGACATTTGATATTATTAATAAATCTATTGGATTAAAAGTTCTCAAGACCTTTTTAAAAATCTATTTCAGATTTAGCTATCCTATCATTAATTCGTTCGATTCAGAATTATTTATTGCTGTTATGCCGTTTTTAAAAAAATGAAATGTTATACTTGTAAAAGTTTAGTATCAGGAAGAGATGATATGCTACCTGATATAAGCAGTTATTTTCAAGGAATTAATAGAGGTTCTCTGTTATATCCCAATGATGTAACAACAAAATTAGTACTATACAATTATATTGTTATTAATATACTTGTAAAGAATCCTTCTCTTCTTCATTCAATGAATCAAAGAAAATTGTCTATGTACATAACATTGGATGTTTTGGCTAATGATGAACTTCTTTTACATGTTGACTCATGTGGTGAAGGTCACAGCATTGAAAAATAGAAAAAACGATTATCTGGAGCTCTTCTGATGCATTATTGAATAGTTTTTGTAGCAAGGAAAATGATAATATTACTTGTAAGAAGTTAAGTAAAAAAAGAAAACTTCAAACATTCAACTGAAGTTTGAGACATGAAAAAACTTTTATAAGTTTGATTTTTAAAAAACAGTAACTTAAACTTATTTAGTTTGAATTAATTTGCTTGAATTTCAATTGTTGCATAATTTAATATTTTTAATTAATTTGCTTATTTTTTGTTGCTTCTTGTTTGTTCCTAAATTCTAATGGTTGCTTGATTGCTATATTTGAGTGATTCTGATTTAAAAATTCTTGCAATTAAAACAAATGTGATTGTGATTTTTCATGATTAAATCAAAAATATGAAAATTTAAGCAGTGTTTGTTAAATTTTTAGAATTTAGACGAATAAACGAAAAGTTTTGTCTTTAAAACTGTGTTTATTTACAAACACGACCGACAGTCAGTAGTCAACAATGATGTTTATATTTTCTTATTAATTATTGTTTTTCTTAATTTTAATGAATATTAATAAACCAGCATATATCAGAACGTGTGTATTTCTTTTTTTTCTTGTTACATTTTAAAAAGTTTTAAAAATTTTATTTAAAAAACGAATTGTGATTATCAACATTGTCATGAAGCGAAAGACACGGCTGCTACGCTGATTCATGGCTCGACTACACTGACGTCACATTTCATCGCTTAGACCTTGGTAATATAGAGGCAGCCCTGGTTCTAGCCAAGCACAAAAGGCGTAACTTAATGTGCGGATTTGGCAGGTTTTGGACTTTGGTACCGCTCTATTATCATTATTTATTTATTTTTATCTGTTAATACTGTTCTTGTGTTTCATTTATAATTTCTTTTTCAATTCTTCTTATTATTATTAGTATTAACTTAGTTTTCTTTCTTTAGACCAGTTGGGTGAAAACTGCTCACTTTATGATTTACCAAAGTGCAAATCAAAATCTTCTGATTGCAAGTAAGTATACCATTATTTATCTATGTTAATATATTATTATTATTATTATTATTATTATTATTATTATTATTATTATTATGAAGAGTGTGTTCCTGCCTACAAAAATGACAGAAAAATATTTGTGAGGATTTTAGCTATTTCCTCACAGTTTATCCACACCGAGTGTAACAAGAGGGAATATACATATCTCCACATACACAACGGACTTCATTATAATAAAAAGGATATATGTATACATATAAGAATAAGGCTCAAACACACGACAAAAGCTGTTAGTAAAGTTTAATAACAGGTAATAAAGAAAATGAATTGAGCTGACGCTGCCTCGCCATTTTGTCTTTCTCTGTGAGCCTAACGGAGTGAAATATGTGTGTGTGTGTCATGTAGATAGAAGTGTCGACACCAACACATATGGCGGAATGCTGATCGTGATATAACAAATAAATGATGAATTATACCATTGGGGATCGCGTGACCATGATAATAAACTATGTTAAGCACCATTCAGAAGTCTGGGTGGATCGTCCGACCTCTTCGGATGTCTGATTTTGTCGAATTCTCTGCCTTTGGGCGGAGAGGAAACAAGACAAGTCTCCGCTGAAGGATAATATCTCGTCTGGGGAAAATCAGACAATAATTTTGTCTGAGCTTGAGAGCTGTTTTCCAACTAACGGGCTTGTGTCGCATTTGCCTCGGCATCGGCCAATCTAGGGAGGTAATAAATATCTCGTCCGACCCCATTTGACTCTCTGCGTTCGGGCCGAAAGGATCTGCTGAAGAATAGATTCTCGTATGACGAAAATCAGGCAAGAAGTTTTTTCCCAAGTTTAATGGCCTATAGTACTCACTTTAATTGGTCTTCCGCCGCATCAACCTCGGATGTCCACCTATGTGGGGAAGATATAAATATCTCGTCCGACCTCACTGAATGTCTTACTTTGTCGAACTCTGTGCCTTCGAGTAAACAGAAGCCCAGACGAGGCTCCACCGAAGAGTAGAGTCTCCTTTGAGAAAAATCAGACCAGAATGTTTCTCCGAGCTTACGGGCTCAGTTTTTACCAACAATTGGCCTTCTACTGAATCATTCTCTAGCATCCGCTTTTGTAGGGAGAACGTAAATATCTTGTCCGACCTCATAGGAGGTCTGACTTTGTCGGACTCTTTGTATTCGAGGCTGCGCTGAAGACTATAGTCTCGTCTGGGTAAAATTAAACAAATATTTTCGCCCGAGCTTAAGGGCTCGGTTTACATAGTTGACCTTGTGCCGCATCTGCTTCTGGCTTTTTAAAAAAAACAACCTTTCCCATCTTTGTCACTTGTTCACTACTTTAAGTGAAAAATAACTTAAAGAAAATCCTGTAATCATTTCTCAAGGACACGAGATAACTTTTCAGACATGGTAAATGCTACATATGTATCTTGCAGTTTGTTTTATCGCTAGCATAGAAAATGTCTGGGTTTCAAGTCATTTCAAGTCTCTCCCCAACTTCACTGTTACAATCAAATTTCTTCTATCCATCTTGACCTTGCTTTCGTTTGTTTCATTGAGACAAACCTTCCGAAAATTGCCCCCCTCTTAATCATTTTGATATCGTAAAAACTGTGTTGTTCTGAAGCTTCTATATATAATGATTTCTAACAGAAAAATATTTTACTGCCTGACTAGGTGCTAATAAGATAGTACCGAAACACAACGGATCTTTTATTGCAGCAAACATTGTTTTTTGTTATAAAAATATAATAAAAAATATTACCATACTAAGTATCTAGCACCTTTAATAAAGTAAATCATTACAGTGGACTAACAACCGATTAGTTTGTACTTCCTCTAATATATATATATATATATATATATATATATATGTGTGTGTGTGTGTGTGTGTGTGTGTGTGTGTGTGTGTGTGTGTGCATATATATATTTTTGTCAAAATATGAATAAAACCGTACAATACTTGTCAAAGATATCGATGATATACAGTTCTCAAACTGTGAGTATTAAATGTATTTGTGGGCAGGTATTGAACTCACAACTCTTTGGGTAATTCACTAGATTATTTCGACCAGCGCTTCAATACCTGGCCACAGCATCGTTGAGTTACTAAAGGGATCTAATTGAAATTGTTAAACCCAGAAGTATGTATTTAACTAGAAAACTCTAACACGGTGGATGAAATAAAGGGATCAGCTGGAAATTCCAATGTATATCACCGGAAGAAATGTCCCGAACATGACAATAAAGATGAGGTCAATAGTCCGAACCACATGAATAGTGTAATTATATCAATGGATATAATATTCTTTGACAGCTCATTGCAAATTATTTTTATAAAATGTATAAAATGTATAGATATTTTATTAACAATTTTAATTTTCTATTTGATTAATATCAGAGTGAAATTATAATTTGCAATTAATTACTTTATGATATTGCTATTGCTGTCATTTTCTAAAAATCAGTTCACCCCCAAACAGAGCGATAATGTCACTAAGACGTAAAGGGCTACTGACAGAGAAAGTGAATGAAAAGATCTTTAAAGAAACTGGAAACCCAAAACCAAACAGTAAAGAACGGTTAAATCTTAACTTTTGTTTAAAAGACCGAGAAGGATTATGACCCGGACGATAGGGGAACCTATCTATTCCTAAGAAAGAGAAAATATTGATAAATAATCAGTGTATAAAATTTTCTTGATCACATGGCGACATTGAATTATAGAGCTGAAGTTGACTTTAAGAGGAACCGCAAATCCAAAACCAAACAGTAAAGAACGGTTAAACCTCTACTTTTGTTCTAAAGAGCGAGAAGGCGTATAACCCGGATGTTAGAAGAACCACTCTATTCCTAATAAAGAGAAAATATTGATAAATAATTATTGTATAAAATTTTCTTCATCAGGTTGCGTCATTAAATTATAGAGCTGAAGTTGACTTTAAAAGGAACTGCAAATCCAAAACCAAACAGTAAAGAACGGTTAAACCTTTACTTTTGTTCAAAAGAGCAAGAAATCGTATGACCCGGATGATAGAGGAACCTATCTATTCCTAAGAAAGAGAAAATATTGATAAATAATTAGTGTATAAAATTTTCTTGATCAGGCGGCGTCATTAAATTATAAAGCTGAAGTTGACTTTAAAAGGAACCGCAAATCCAAAACCAAAGAGTAAAGAACGGTTAAACCTTTACTTTTGTTCAAAAGAGCAAGAAGGCGTATGACCCGGATGTTAGAGGAACCTCGCTATTCCTAAGAAAGTGAAAATATTGAGAAATAATTAGTGTATAAAATTTTCTTGATCAGGCGGCGTCATTAAATTATAGAGCTGAAGTTGACTTTAAAAGGAACTGCAAATCCAAAGCCAAAGAGTAAAGATCGTGAAACCTTTACTTTTGTTCAAAGAACAAGAAGGCGTATGACCCGGATGATAGAGGAACCTATCTATTCCTAAGAAAGAGAAAATATTGATAAGTAATTAGTGTATAAAATTTTCTTGATCAGGTGGCGTCATTAAATTATAGAGCTGAAGTTGAGTTTAAAAGGAACTGCAAATCCAAAGCCAAAGAGTAAAGAACGGTTAAACCTCTGCCTTTCTTCAAATGAGCGAGATGGCGTATGACCCGGATGTTAGAGGAACCGCTCTATTCATAAGAAAGAGAAAATATTGATAAATAATTATTGTATAAAATTTTCTTCATCAGGTTGCGTCATTAAATTATAGAGCTGAAGTTGACTTTAAAAGGAACTGCAAATCCAAAACCAAACAGTAAAGAACGGTTAAACCTTTACTTTTGTTCAAAAGAGCAAGAAATCGTATGACCCGGATGATAGAGGAACCTATCTATTCCTAAGAAAGAGAAAATATTGATAAATAATTAGTGTATAAAATTTTCTTGATCAGGCGGCGTCATTAAATTATAAAGCTGAAGTTGACTTTAAAAGGAACCGCAAATCCAAAACCAAAGAGTAAAGAACGGTTAAACCTTTACTTTTGTTCAAAAGAGCAAGAAGGCGTATGACCCGGATGATAGAGGAACCTATCTATTCCTAAGAAAGAGAAAATATTGATAAGTAATTAGTGTATAAAATTTTCTTGATCAGGTGGCGTCATTAAATTATAGAGCTGAAGTTGAGTTTAAAAGGAACTGCAAATCCAAAGCCAAAGAGTAAAGAACGGTTAAACCTCTGCCTTTCTTCAAATGAGCGAGATGGCGTATGACCCGGATGTTAGAGGAACCGCTCTATTCATAAGAAAGAGAAAATATTGATAAATAATTTACTCAATCTTGTTAAGCATATTATGCTTTGTTTTCCTGTGTTCCTCTTGCCTTGGCTTTTGAGTATCAGATTTTTCAAGCCTTCCTTCCTCATTATATGCTCCAGATACTTCAAATGTCTTTTCATGTTGTTAAGTATTAGTTTCCTTTTTGTTTCCATTTTCTCCAAAATTTTATCATTGCTCACATGTTCGAGCCACGATATCCTTCACATGCTTCTGTAGAACTACATTTCTATTGCTTCAAGTCTTATTTTCATCTTTGAGGAGATCGTCCAGCAGTCACTTCTATACTTGAGGTCAGATATAACTGAACAGTTAAGTACACTTATTTTGTTTCTAACGAAATTTCCCTATTCTCAGTAATCTGTAGATTTGTATTGCTTCCTTGGCTGTCCCAATACGTCTTCAGATTTCAGTGTAGCTCTTTGCGTTGTCTGTTAAAACATTTCCCGGATATTTTAATGTCCGCACTTGTACCTTCCAGTTTCAGGTTACACTTTGAGATCACCGCTGTGCTAACAACATTCTGTAAATATACATTTTCATTTATGCATATTATAACTGTTAGATCCTGAAAGAGAATAGATTTAATATTAATATAATCTAAATGAGATGACGGGCTAATACGCATTTTTATTGTTCCTAATTTATTTACGGTAGAATCGTTCCTGAAATATATTGAATGTTGATTTTAGCTTTTTCGAAAATTTTCATGTGTTGAACTAATTTTTTTCTGAAAGAATTCGAATATTGAACATAGCTCAGTTAAAGCTTTCGCGTGTTGATTCACGCTTCACCATAGGTTTTGTGGATGCAGTTTATCATAGTACTGTTGAACGTTTACAAGTGTTGATCCTAGATATCCTGAAAATTTGTAGAGTATTTATCATAATTCCTTTGAAAGTCCTGATGCTAGTGGACATGAAAGATTTTGAGTCCTGATGCCAGTTGATGTGAAAGTCTTCGAGTCCTGATGCCAGTTGAAGCGAAAGTTTTCGAGTCCTGCTGCCAGTTGACGCGAATGTTTTCGCATCTTGTTTTTATTTTTATTTTTTATAAATTTATAATTATAATATAACTGATTTATTGATAATCTTAACATTTCTAAATGAAAGAATCTTTTGAGTAATGTTCTGCGAAAAACAGAGTTAAAGATATTAATCTATCTTTTTCCCTTCAACTAAGGGTTAAATATCAGGACAATATGGGTTTAATAATCTTGGTAGGCAACTAGTCCTCCGCAGTAAGAAATGGCAACCTATTGTAGAAAAAACTTCTGTCTAGCTAGTCATGGCTCGAAAGAGACATGATCACCCAAGCAAGAAGGCGTATACATGCCCTCCTCTCTTAAATCAGTACATGATAATCCTATGAACTCTTATTTTTCTAGAGATATTCTCAAAGCAGTGCAGTGCCTTAAAGATTATGGCTGTAAATTACCTGACGAAATTTCCAAACAGTTAAAAAAAGCAGGATGTGGTAAGTGAAATTTTTGTTGGTAATACTCTCTTTATCATATAACAAAAATTTATTATAATGAATACTTAATTTTTAAAATAAAATGAGATAGGTACCTCCAATTAATTGCTAAAAACTAGTAATATGAAGAAAAATGGCCCCAAACTGAATAAAAACACTTTAGGTAAAACCCATCGTCTATAGCTCTTCCACTTTGTTTCATTTCTGTTTTCACTTTTCTTTCCGATACTATCACACATCCTACAAACACGCATTAAACAGTCTGCTTTCAGTCTTTTGTTAAAGCCACTAGACCAAACAGCGGTTTTACACAATAAAGGAGGACACAAGAATGCCACGGAATTCGTTTTCTTTACCAGGATTCCTTGAATGTGCAGGCCGTTTATTATAAAAATAGGACGCCTTTTTTTTAAAAATCGTATCACCCTGAGCAAGGCGGTAACGCCACTGATGTGCAGGGGGCTACATAATAGTGAAAAAATTGGAAAAGAGAAAACCGGACCCCACATCCTAAACAGGGAACAAGAGATGAGCCTCTTAACCTGTTCAATAGACGTGGGTGGAGTGTGAAGGACGTATCCACTGTAACAACGTTTGAAATAATAAAAATGTCGGCTTCTGTCTAGAAAGGTGTCAAACCTGGAGAGTTCTTTTGCTGGATTTTGGCACAGTAAGAAGCAAACGTGGAAAGGTGTATGTGTCGATAGAAGGCTTTAAAGCGTGAACAACGGTTTCAAAGGACAAAAACCGATCTAAAGCACTCATCAACATCGCGCACGGAAGAAGCTAATGAATTACGTTAGCACAAGAGGTGGAAATCGGGGACATCAGCTATGGCTCTGCACTAGCCATTGGTCATAATGACTTGAGGTAACATATGTTTGTGTCCGCTGGTTTCCCAAACAAGCAAACGCCGCAGACTTGTTTTCAGGAGGAACCGAAATGCTTTTTACAGGAGATGAGAAAGCTATGAACAATGGCAGAAATACTTCGCTGTGTGGTTGGGTGGGGCTATGTGCATAAATGATAGGTTCACTCCAAAAGTGCGTGTCTGTATCGTACGCGTATGTAGCCTCAAGGCAATTAAATCTCTGGAGAAGACGAAGTCCTTTACATCGGCGTGTTTATTAAGAACAAAAAAGGTAAAACTAAAAAAGTAATAAATACGTCTAAGTAAGACTAATTAGTCTTGTTGTAATTGAATATTTATTATTGAATTTACAATAATTTTGGCACACGGCCGAAGAGAGCAGGGTTGCTGGTGATACTGGTCAACACTTTCTATCCTCGACCTAACTAATCAGATTCATGACTCAATTACCCAGACTCACCTCAACATGGACTCGCCCACTGCTACATTAATAGGTGTGTGATAGCAGTAGGGGAACCCGACAGTAGCACCGTTTTTGACTTATTGTACAAAAAGTTGCGATTGGAATCTTTGTTACTCGGATTTTTGTTACCTGTGAGTACGTCATTTTTGTTACCAGTGTTTTATTTGTCTTTGTTGCTCGTCTGTTTTATTCTCAACAAAGTTCAAAAATCAAACAGACAGGCAACGAAGACAAATAAAACACTGGTAACAAAAATGACGTACTCACAGGTAACAAAAATCCGAGTAACAAAGTTTCCGCTCTGTATTTGACCAAAAGTAATTTTTTCTCTTATTTTTTTAGGTCTAAAAAATGACAATTAAGTTAGCCAGCTTGAATGCGAGGGGCCTTAGGGATCGGAGTAAGGCTGCTTCGGGACCTCTTGTCCTTTGGTGTGGATGTCGCCGCAATTCAAGAGACTCACTTTGTTTGCGAGGCCGATGCCTGTGTGCTGTTTAACAACTTTTTCGTTTATTCAGCATATGGGAACCGGCTGGCCAGAGGAGTTTCTTTGCTGGTTAAGCGTACCCTGAACGCGAGGGTGGATCTTGTCCATGTCGGTGCCGAGGGTCGACTGATCGTGACCGTGAAAAGCAATGTGTTTTGACTGGTTGCGGTTTATGCGCCCAACGACCGGGAGGAGTGCGTCACGTGTTTTCGGCGGTTGGAGCCCTTCCTGGTGGATTCAACGCGACTCCTCTCAGTGGGGGACTGGAATGCCATCCTGGACCCCAAGTTGAATAGAGGGCGGGGAGCTAGGGGGAAGGCACGTGATCGTGGCTTGGTTGATCTCATCGAAGATTTCGGGCTCGTCGATAGATACCGGGTCGACTACAAGGATGGAAAATGTGGACGTGGACTAATAGTTGGCCTTCTACACGGGTAGCTAGCTACCTCGATAGAATGTTAGTTTGTGAAGCCCATATAGATCTTTTAGATTGTCCCACGTTCCACTGCTTCTTGTGCCATGTCTCTTCAGAATGTAGGCAATCATACCCGCCACATATCTTCCTGTTCCTTCCAGCTCTTTTGTTTTGTATTTTTGTTATTTCTCCCAAAACCTACTCTACCATCCATCATTTGCTCAAGCTGATCAATAATATCACGCATTACTTTCCTGTGTGCCTTTTTTTCTCAGTCTATCCCATGAGTATAAGATTTTCCAAGCCCTCCTTCCTCATTACATGTCCCATAAATTTCAACTGCCTCTTCATGATGTTAAGGATAAATTTTATTTCTGTTTCCCTTTTCTTTAAAATTTCATTGCTGCTCACATGTTCAAACCATGGTATCCTCAGCAACTTTCTGTAGAACTACATATCTGCTGCTTTAAGTTTTTTCATCATCTTTCAGGAGATTGTCCTACATTCAATTCCATACAAGAGCATAAATCTAACATCACAGTTTAGTTCTCTTATTTATTTCCAAGAATTCAGGAAATGTACTTCCTGGAAATAAGAGCAGTTTCTCATCCACCAAGAATTTCCAGAAAATCTCTAGCTATTTTTAGTATCTTGAGAACCAGTTGTGCAATCTTGACATAAATTTGTAACCAATATATTAGGATGAAGGAAGATGAATGAAAATAAAAGATAAGTGTATTTTAACACGCAATAAAATAACATTTATTAATTTACTGCCTAAGAATAGCAAGGGTTAGGTTAAATTTAAACCAAGATTTCTACATGTATATCAGATTGTAACCATCTCTTTCTTTTTTTTAAAAAAATCATTTCACCCCAGAGAAGGTGAGACTGCCACGACTGCACAAGGGGTCACAGCGAGAGAAAAGATTGTTTACAAGGGGGAACTGAAGAGATGATAAGAGATGAATTGGATACAAGACGATAGAAGATGACAATTGACATTGCATTTAAATTTTTGAAGATTGTAGCAATTAGGGAAGCCAGTAAATGGAAGGGAGTTCCACAGGCGAGAATCAGGGGAAAAATACTGTTAAAATCAAAAGTGCCAGCTTCAACTAGCAGACAAGGGAAGTAACTCAATTGTATTTTGAGAGATTTTCCTTTATAATAAGGGTGAGTAAGTTATCATCCTGTGAGATTATTCAGTAAAAACTAAGATGCAACTGTGTGGGTTTGTATGCTTGATTTTTCGCCATATCTGAATCTTGTGAATTTTAAGCATGGTAAGAAGGGTTAGGTATTTCTGGAATGGTAGATTGAACTGAAACAGTGCCAGCACCTACATAGAAGTAATACTACATTTTTGGTCTCATCTGACACTTGTAAAAGGAAAGTATGTCAAAAGGAATTTGGTATTAGATTGTTACAAAAATTAATGGCCGTTCGAAGTCTTGTATTTTGAAAAGCCGTTTTAACATAGTTTTCACGGTACATATTAAGTGAATTTCTGTATAGGTAATTATGTGTTTTCTCTAAAAAATTATTTTGTTTTCAGACATAAATATTCTTGAAGCATAAAAACCATTATGAACATTACTTTTCTTGCATAAGTTAAAACTTGGGCACAATGTATCCATAACTTCTGCCAATAGCAACAGAGCATAGGGAGATGAGTCTACAAGTGACCAGATAGTACGAAGGTGGTTCCAGAAACTCTGACACTGGTGATGAGAGCCTTGAAGATGAAGAATGTAGAGGACGGTCGTGCAGTCTCGACAACGAAAAACTGCAAGCAGTTGTTGAGAAAAATCCACGTCAAAGTGTCAGAGAAATATTTTAGACGCCTGGTGTCAGCATTTCAACAGTCTCACGCAATTTGCAGGGCATTGCGAAGGAGGGAAAAAAGCTCGATAAATGGGTTATTTATGATCTCAACGAAAATTAAAACTTAGGAGTTTTGAAGTGTGTTCGATGCTTTTTCTGCGTAAAATCAATAATCTTTTTCTTGACCGAATAGTCACGTTATGAAAAGTGGGTTCTTTATAATGGCAGTGATTTGATCATGATGAGTCCCCCCACCCCACAAATTTTCCAAAGCCAACGTCGCATCAGAAAAAGTTTATGGTGAATGTCTGGTGAACTGAAATTGGATTTATCCACTACAGCTTTTTGGAAGGTAATCAAGGCATTAATGCAATCAATTTGCTGAAATGCATGCACGCCTGCAAAATATGGTTGTTCAGTTTTTCTCTACGATAATGCGCGACCATATGTTGCAAAAATTCACAAACTTGGGATACGAGAGTTTACCATATTTTCCATATTCTCCTGATCTTTCACCCACTGAATATCAGTTTTTAAGAACTTAGTCACATTTCTTAAATGGTAAATCTGTCAGGTTCAAACCAGAGTTAAAATCAGCTTTCAAAGATTCCGTTGCATCACAGACAATAAAATGTTATCAACGAGGGGTTTACCAAGCAGCTTAACTCGATGTTGATTTTTGGGAAAAGCAACAATTGAAGAGTGAAAGTTTCTTTATTCAAATTTCCTGTGTTAAACTGGGGGGTATGTTACGAATTATTTCTTAAATCTGTATTTTTCGTTTTTTTTTTTCCTCACTTTTGGCGTTCATGCTTCATTTGGACTTTAAGTTAAAACTTAGTTAACTCTCCACTTTTGGAAGTTTGTATTTTGTGTTTTTTTTCTCTTTCATTTTTTTTCTTTTCTTTTTTTGAAATAGGAGTAGATAGGTCACACTATCGCCCGGTCCATACTCCTCCCACGTATATTGAACTGGAGTAGAGGCTTGCCCCTTGTTTCCTGTTTAGGATGTGGTTTCCGGCTTTCTCTTCTCACTCTTCAGACCTTGGTATTAGTGCTTCCGTGAATTTCCTGCGATCTGGTCGGTTGGTGGCAACGGCTCATCACTGTGAGGGTACCGGGTTGGCAGTTTCCTGGTTGCTGCTTCCGACTGGTAGTTAGGAGCCCTAACTCTTGCGTAGCGTCAAGAGCGGCTGCTCTGATCAACAGTTGTATAATATCGGGGTTCTTGTAGTGCCATGTCGCGCATGGATAGGTGTCCCTGCAAGCGCTTTCGGTGGGCAACCCCGAGGCCACACCTTGTTGCAGCCCTAGCCAGTTTCCCTCCCAGCACAGCTCGTGGATAATGACCGCCTGTATCCTCTACCCTAGGTCCCTTTCTACAAACAGAATCATGACTAAACAAATCAGAAATGACCCTAAAGCAGTTAAATCCAAACCACTTAAACCCATTAACCTTTCCTTCACTAATATCCTAGTGTAGAGCGTTCCTTCATGAAGAGTCCCCTGACATCCGTGCGCTCTGCGAAACTAACCTCAACTCAGTTATTCCCTCCTTTGACCTCTTCATCCCTGGTTCTCTTCCCCTTCTAAGAAAGGATTCCACTGTCCACATGCATGGGCTGGGTGTCTATGTCAGCGAACACCTCCCGATAGCTAGGGTAACTTCACTCGAATCTACTGACCACCAATACATATGTCTCCGCCTGCCTCTCCTCAGTTCGGTTAGTTACCTATTCTTTCTTTACCGTTCTCCCTCCTCTCCTGACTGCTTCCTACTAGATAGCATTGCTGATGACATAGATAAGGCTATTTCCTATCACCCATTCGCCCACATATTTGTATTTGGAGACCTCAGTGCCAATCACTCTGAGTGGCTTGAAAACGCCGTTACTGATCCAGCGGGCATTCACGCCATGAACTTTGCTATTTCCCAATCCCTTACGCAAGTGGTGGACTTCCCCACTCGCTTCCCAAGCACTCTCTCGGGTCATTCCTCACTACTAGATATATGTTTCACCTCTGCGCCTGACGCCTGTCAAGTCTCGCAGCTTTGCCCTCTCGGCAACTCCGACCACGCTGTTGTCTCTCTCAGTATTTCTTTTCACTCTCACTCTCCCCAGGAGCCTCCTACCTATAGGACCTCCTACCTCTACCAAAAAGCTGACTGGGATGCCTTTCGCGATTTCCTCTGCGACGTCCCTTGGGGAAAAGTGTTCGATCTACCAGTTGATGACTGTGCCTCTGAGGTCTCGTCATGGGTGAAAGCTGGCATTGATGCCTTCATACCCACCAGGAAGTATTGCCGAAAACCTCATTCCTCTCCGTGGTTCTCTGCGGCCTGCTCAGCGTCCATTGACCACAGGAACCATTACTTCCGTCTATTCCGGAGACAGTCAACTGATCACAATAGGCGCATGTTCATATCTGCTCGCAATGAGTGCAAGAGAACCCTAAATGACGCCAAGCAGTTGTTTGCTGAGAGAATGCGACAGCACATAGCTGACCACATGTTCGGCTCCAAGGACTATTGGAGGATTTGTAAACGAGTGCTCAACAATAGGAAATCCTCAATACCTCCTTTAATCCATGGATTTGAGGTTCTCACGTCATCTGCGGACAAAGCTGAGTGCTTTGCCCACAGATTCTCATCCAACTCCACATCCGACTCGTCCCGAGTACACCTACCCGACTTCCCTATTAGAACTGAGGCCAAACTGCACGACGTATATATTACCCCGACAGTAGTATCCAGAGTAATTTCAAAACTCGACCCCCATAAGGCGTGTGGAGACGATGGAATCCCGGTGATAGTCCTTAAGAGACGTGCTCCTGAACTTTCCCTGTCCTCTCTAAACTATTTAACTACTGCCTGTCTGCTTCCTGCTTTCCTGCCTGCTGGAAGTTCTCTTCAGTCGTTCCTGTATTTAAGAATTGTGGTGAACCCTCGGACCCATCCAACTATCGCCCTATCAGTCTTCTACCGATATTCGGGAAAGTATGCGAGGCTATAATCAATGCTGAAATAGTTCATCATCTCACCGCCCACAAACTGTTCTCCGACAGGCAATATGGATTCCGCTTTGCCATGTCCACAGCCGACCTGCTAATAACCGTAACGGTGTACATGCTACAGGCCCTTGATGAGTCTGACGTGGCTCGCGCGGTTGCTCTGGACATCTCCAAGGCTTTCGACAGGGTTTGGCACTCTGGCCTCCTATGCAAACTACGCGGTTATGGTATTACCGGTCGCCTGCTTGACCTAATCCAATCTTTCTTAAATAACCGCAAAATGAAGGTTGTTCTGAATGGGAGTGCCTCTTCGTCCTACAGTACGAATGTTGGTGTCCCACAGGGCTCTGTCCTGGGCCCGACGCTCTTCCTTATTTTCATCAACGACTTCCCAGATGAGATCATGTCCCAAGTAGGCATCTACGCAGATGACACTACAACATACTCCCGCACCAGTAAGAAACCTGTCGTGGCAGACAGAATTAATCTCGCTGCTGACCTTGAACGGGATCTACACTCTGTGGTGAACTGGGGCAATAAGTGGCTTGTCAACTTCAATTCATCTAAGACCAAGCTGTTGTCTGTCAACCATTAAAGGCAACCTCTCTTGCCTCCCAAAAGCATGGACCAAGCGATTCTCCCTGAGAGTAATACACTACGCCTCCTCGGACTTACCCTGTCCTCAAACCTCAAATGGAACCACTATATTGAATCCATAGCAAAATCTACTGATTGACGTTGGGTCACTATATCGATCCAGGATGTTTTTTCCACCTGAATCCATCCTGCATATATACAAGTCAACCATCCGTCCGTGCATGGAGTACTGCTGCCATTTATAGTCAGGTGCCCCTGCCGTTCTCCTCAGTGTTCTTGACAGGCTCCAAAGGAGAGTCTGTAATGTGATAGGTACTGATCTGGCGGCTCGACTGCAGCCACTTCCCCATCGTCGAAATGTGGCCTCCCTTTGTCTGTTCTATAAATACTTTCATGGCTTCTTCTCATACGAACTTAAGTCACTGATGCCTCCTCAACAGGTGTTTACTCGTGCAACCAGACTGGCAACTGGGTTCCACCCATTCACAGTCAGGTTAGCCAAATGCAGACGACAATTCTACTCCTGCAGCTTCTCTCGCACTTCCCGCCTGTGGAACTCGCTCCCGTATTCTTGCTTTCCTGACGGCTACAACCTCCAGAAATTTAAATGCAAAGTCAATACTCATCTACTAACCACTGGACTCTAGCTCTCTCCCCACCCCCGTATAACCTTCCCTTTCTCTCCACCTATGTATCTGTCATCGCACCTGCTTTCTCAGCTTTCTATTGTTCCTTTCTAACTAGTTTGTAATCCTCACTCTTTTCTAATTAATCTTTTTACATTTATGTAGCCCCCTGCACATCAGTAGCGTTTCCGCCTTGCTTGGGGTGAAATGATTAAAAAAAAAAAAATTAATCTCGTTGATAGATTCTCAAGGCTCGTATTTTGATCAATTTCAACATTTCTACAGTTAATTTTTCAGAAATAAAATTATATTTTTGAAATCGGCCATTATATTTGTAACAACCTAATATTTACATAAACTAATGTAAACCTCATTATTTAATCTCCGTCAATAGTAATTCTTACCTATAATCTCAGATAAGCTTAACACCTTAAGGACAAATAATCTGGGTCCTATTTCCTCATCTCTACCATCGTGTCATGACAATATTTTAATAACACCTTAACACCTTAGGGACAAATTATCTGAGTCTTATTTCCTCATCCCTACCTGTGAGATAATATAACAGTTCCTCACTTAACATGGTGTCCTCTGCCTCTATCTTAACTCTGGTGGTAGTGATCTCACTGTCTTCCTGACTTTGTTTTATTATATATTTTTGTTAATCATTCTTACAATGACAAACTGTTACATAACACTTTTTGACCATTTTGAGAAAGATTTTAGGGAAATGAAATTAAAAAATATTAACTAAACTATTATTTTGCGAAAATTACGTGGTGCTTCTGAAACATGTGTAAACCTTAAGATCTAGTAGATTTAGGATTCAGAATTAAGAATTTTAAAGTGTATGAACATCTTATATGACTTTGATGACACATTTTCATGTTCATACACTTTAAAATTCTTAATTCTGAATCCTAAATCTACTAGATCTTAAGGTTTACACATGTTTCAGAAGCACCACGTAATTTTCGCAAAATAATAGTTTAGTTAATATTTTTTAATTTCATTTCCCTAAAGTCTTTCTCAAAATGGTCAAAAAATGTTAACCTGTTGCAATATCGTTATTTTAAAGAATTTAATCAAGAATCTCTACTGGCAGCAAACGGCCTGCATACGGACAGGTAACGACCTCAGTAGATACACAAAGATAGAAAAAGGCGTAAGACAAGGATGTGTCTTTTCACCGGATTTGTTCAACCTATACAGCGAGAATATTTTGAGGACTCTAGATGACACACCAGGATTTATTATTGGAGGCCACAACCTGAACAACATAACATACGCGGACGATACAGTACTGATTGCGGACACGGAAAGGAAACTGCAAGATCTCATACAGAAAGTAGCAGTGGAGAGTGACAAGAAGGGACTACAAATAAACTTTAAGAAAACTGAGTGCATGGTCATCAGCAGAAGATAGAACCCAAAATGCCAAATACAGGTAGGGGATAACAGAATCAAACAAGTCCAAGAATTTAAGTACCTAGGAAGTGTTCTAACAGGAGATGGAAAGTGCAACACGGAGATCCGAAGGCGAATTGGCATGGCAAAGGACGCGTTCCAGAAGATGAGCAAAATACTAACACACAGGAAGATCTCAATAGAAACGAAGAAAAGAGTGCTAGACTGCTACGTGATGTCAGTTCTTCAGTACGGCTGTGAATGCTGGACAATATCATCGAAAATGAGGAAAAAACTGGAAGCGGCCGAAATGTGGTTCTACAGAAGGATGCTACGGATATCGTGGACTGAGCGTATAAGCAACGACGAAGTGTTAGAAAGAATGGCAACAAAAAGGAAATTGATGCTGAGCATCAGGAAGAGACAACTGAAGTTCCTGGGACATGCAATGAGGAAGGAGAGCCTGGAGAACCTGATACTGACTGGTCAGATAGAAGGAAGGAGAGACAGAGGAAGGCAGCGGATAACATATCTGCAGAGTCTGATCAGGTGGATGACGGAACGGGGGTTGCCAGGAGCAACAGGAGCAAACATACTAAGAGCCACAAGGGATAGGGAGACGTGGAGATCCATGATCGCCTACGTCCTGAAGGGACAGGTCACATAGAAGAAGAAGAAGTGTAAAATGTCTCCGATAATTTATTCTACATTCCTTTACCCCGGTCATTAGTCGTTTGCTCTCCCTCCTCTCTCTCTTTCTCTCAGTCCCTCTCTTTTCGTGCTCGGTCATGCTAACAATTTAGTCGACTGGCCGCCACTATTGAAATGATTTGAATTATTTTGGTGTCACTGTTTGCTGGAATTTCTCACTCGACTTCAGTTCAAAGTTTATCTGTTTTGTAAGAGGCCAGCCATTCTTATTTTTCTTGTATTTAATGTTAATTTTCTTTTCGCCATTGTTAAATAAGAAACTGTATTTTGCCTCTAACTACTACGGCAATTTTTTCCTTTCATCTGGACAACCAAAGGGTTATTTATTTCGTCTTTTTAAACTTGATAGAGAAGGTTCTGTAAATTAGTTTAGCTTCGAAGGCTTCTTTCGACTTTAACTAATACTCAAGGTTTTGGAAAGAATGGAAAGAAAAAGGAAACTTACATTTATCATCAGGAAAAGACAGTTGACACGTGATGAGGAAGGAGGGCTCGGAAAATCTACTACTCACAGGTTATAAACGGAAAGAGGGGCAGGGGAAAACAGCGAGTGACATACTTGATGGGCTTAAGGAAATGGACAGCAGAGAAAGGTTTGGGATAAAGAACAAGAAAAATATATGAAGAGCTACAAGGGGTAGGACGATATGGAAGGCTATGATCGACTACGTCTTGAAAGGACATTGCACATAAAAATTGCACGTGTGAATTTCAAATCGCAATGTAAGTTCAAATAAAATAAACGTATTATAATTACTTCAGTATCTTAAATAATAAACTTAAATTAATCCAAAGGTAACAATTCAAAAAATAATTTAATTTCCTAATCCAATTCAAGCAAATAACTTTTACCTGTTAATTGTTGGTCCCCAGTCACTAATTGGTCTAAACGCATTGTCAAATATCATCCTGTTCGGAGAAAGTTGAAAATGCAGCTGAAGTGAAGTTAGTTCCATTACCAGAAACTAGTATATGTGGGACTCCAAATGGATTGAAGGTTTGTTTTAGCCAAAAAATTGTTTCATCTGATGCAGTTCAACACTTAATAGCTATATCACCACCATAACAAGAATTCTTTTTAATGACTACTTTGCTAAGAACTTTTCAGTACCACTTATATTTATATCCTCACCGAAATAAGAATTTTTGATAGATTATTCGCTAAGTATCTTTCTGCACACACTTTTTTAAAAAATTGACTCAGCTAAGAATTTTTTGATCACCTCCTCATAACTAGATCACTACTTTTAGAATTTTTAAAATATCTAAATGGCTAAGAAATTTTCAGCACCCCTTCATAGTTAGATCACTACTATAAACAGCATTTTTAACGGCTCATTCACTAATCTGACGAATCTGAAGAGAAAGTACAGCAGACGGAATTAGGTAATTTATGAATTGGTAGAATGATCCGAAAAAACGCCAGCACTTATATTGAAGTAATACTCCATTTTTGGTCTAAACTGACTTTTGTAAAGATAAAGAACGTCATAAGGAGGTTGATATTTTCTGGAATGGTAGAATGAGCCGAAACAATGCCACCACCTACATAGATGTAATGTTTTATTTTTGGACTAATCTGACTTTTCTAAAATTAAAGCATGGAGATGCAGAATGAGCCGACCATTTGTTTAACCTTTTTGCAGTGATGTCAATTCTGTAGAAGACTCAGAGTTCATTCAGTTGTTATAAAATAAGAGACAATGATTATGCGGATAGTTAGGGGACCATAGACTTGAACAGGTTGAGATTGTAGTGATCGTGTAATTATCCTCTTGGCTGTTGTTTCCACAGGGCATTGGTTCGCCGAAAGAGGCTGCTCAAGTGGAACTTAATTCCCACGATGTTAATAAGAGTGGTTTGCTATAATGCGCATCTCATGGAAGTAGCGTTAGAGACATGGGATGCTTGCTATATCTAGTCTGTGATTGAGGCTTTGCAGGATGGAAATCAATTTGTCATCCACAAACACGTTGAGGCACTTTTGGACTCTATCGCGACTGGCGTGTGGGGACTGAGTCGCTCCTGCCCAAATATGACTGAAACGCTCCAATTTAGAATAGATGAAGTTTTTGGAATATGTAATGAAGAAGAGGGCCTTGGAGAATCCGATACTCACTGAACAAATAGACGGAAATAGAGACAGAAGAATGCAACGCATGATATACTTGATGTGCGTCAGCACATGGATGGCAGTACAGCGTTTAGGAAAAGTAACAAGAGAAAGTGTGTTAAGCGCTACAAGGGATAGAGAGATATAGAGGGACATGATCGTCTATGACGTATAAAAGAAGACGAAGAAGGGGACGAACTTTTACTGCATACTACCTGAACAATAAGGTAATTATGTATGAATGGATTTTTTCACGACTCCGTAAGTGTTACGTTTTTTGTTGTAAACCGCGTCTGGTTACAAGAAAACAAATAAAACCAACGAAATAGTCAGTGAAGCAGAAAGTAAAGGAGGTAAGTTATGTCAAAATAACATTCAGTGTATTGCTGTAAATAAAAAATCAAGGCGGACAGTTAAGGTGGATACATGACTCAGTGTTTTGTAATACTTTTGCATTTTTGGTGTGATTATTTTGTGAACTAAATACTAAATACTATGCAGATGCAGACAGGTTTGGGCGTTTTCAAAACTAAACCAGCTCATTTGAAAACGCCCAAACCTGCCTGCATCCGCACCAACTTCCTCAGCGTAGATTCATTCCTCCATAATAACTCACCTGATATATTAGCCCTATGTGAAACTAATCTTAACTCTTCTATCCCCTCATCTGAGTTCTACGTTTCTGGCTACCTTCCCCTCTTCAGGAAGGACTCCATTGTTCATATGCAATATGAACAAGCAATATGGTTTCCGCTTCACCAGGTCTACTGCTGATATGCTAACGACCATCACCGAGTACATATACCAGGCACTCGACAGGAATGGCGAAGCCCGAACCGTTGCATTGAATATATCTAAGGCGTTCGACAGAGTTTGGCATGCTGGCCTTCGATGTAAACTGCGGAGCTATGGTATAACTGGACATTTGTTTGAACTAATCCAGTCATTCCTCTCTAACCGCACAATGAAGGTGGTATTAAACGGACATGCCTCCCAGAACTACCATACAAACGCAGGTGTCCCCCAAGGCTCCATCTTAGGTCCTACACTCTTCCTGATATACATTGATGATCTCCCTGATTCCATAAGAGCCCAAGTAGGTTTGTACGCCGATGGCACCACAATGCCTCCTACAAAATCTGGTGTAGGCATCAAAGCTAACCTCGCAGCCGAGATTGAAAAAGACCTCCAATCCATATTGGACTCGGGTAAGAAATGGCTAGTAAATTTTAATGCTTCAAAAACGAAGCTACTCTCAATTAACCATCATCGACAATCTCACCTACCTCCCATTAGCATGGACCAGGCTTGCCTCCCAGAGAGTAAAACACTACGCCTCCTTGGTCTCACATTTTCAGCGGACCTCAAATGGAATGACTCTATCGAATCCATTGCTAAATCCGCTGCTATGAAAGTCGGTTCTCTGTGTAGGGCCCGGAAGTTTTTTCCGTCTAAATCTACCTGCACATATATAAATCTACCATCCGCCCGTGCATTGAATACTGCTGCCATATCTGGTCGGGTGCCCCTGCTATTCTACTCGGGCTTCTCGATAAGGTTCAGAGGAGGGTCTGTAATGTGATAGATACCGACTTGGTAGACCGCCTGCAGTCTCTCTCCCACCGGCGCGACGTGGCTTCCCTGTGTCTCTTCTATAAATACTTTCACGGCTTCTGCTCCGATGAACTTAGATCACTGGTGTCCCCTAAATACGAATTTGCACGAGATACTAGCTAAGCAACTAGATCCCACCCTTTTACAGTGAAACCGATAAAATGCAACCGCAACTTCTACTCCAACAGTTTCTTTCCTCGCACTTCCCGACTGTGGAATTCCCTTCCACACGATTGCTTCCCCGACGGATACAATCTCCACTAACCTGCTCCCATTCCTCCTGACATTCCCTATATCTAACATTAATTCCTCCTGACATTCCCTATGTCTAACCACTCTTTCTCTTTACCTTCCCCTATGTAGCCCCATGCGCAATAGTGGCAGTGGAATGCCTTGCTTGAGGAGAGATGATTGAAAAAAAAAAAACTATGCACGGACTACTGCGCAGAGAGCGATCTAAAAAATTTCTTTTGTAGCATTCACAGGTTTTGATTTGAATTGAATCAGAAAGAAATCCAATCAGAAAGCAGAGTATAACTTTTCATTTGCTGCGGTTCTGTTTTGGGAGTTTTGCTTTGTTAGTGAATCAATAAGATCTTTGAATTCTTGATTGTCTCATCAGTTTCAATTTATAAGGGTATTGATTTATATTGATTTATCTAGGATGTGCTTTGTGGTGCAGTGGATATCGACTCGGAACGACAAATCGGGGAGCCGAGTTCGAATTCCAGTTGAATTCACTGCATTCCCTTAGGCACAAATACCTATGCGAAAGGTATTAATCCGTCTCTTCCCTCCAGTTATGGGTTAAATAATAGGACAGATTGGGTTCTATATGCTTGGCTGGCAACCACTCTACTGCAGAAAGCAATGGCAACCTACTGCGGGATAATCATCTGTCCAGTCAGTTATGTCTCAAAAGAGACATGATCGTACATGGCGTGTATCACGTATGGTACTTAACTGACAGACTGATTGATTTATGATCCACTTTAATAAAACTTTCAGGTCTCTAGTTGCAAAATATCGAAACGATTCTGGCGTCATTTCTACATGAGCCAATTTGTTTATGCTTAATCGATCTTTTATTAATCGGTAACACCCCATAAAGGCAATAAAGCCACTATGACAGAAGGGGGTTACACGGGAGTGTGGAATAATTAGATTGCGAGAAACTTTAATAATGAGCAGGAAGAGGAAATAGCAATCAGGAAGACAGTATATATTGATTGACATTGCATTTAAAATTTTTAAGATTAAAGTTAACTGGAAAATATGGAGCTGGAAGAGAACTTCACAAGCGAGAACTGCGAGAAAGGAATCTGTTAGCATAGAACTTACGGTTAAATCTAACCAACTCAACAGTAAATTGATGAGACTCCGTCGCAATTCTAGTATTGCGCTTAAATTAATAAAATTTAGATACCAATTCTAGTACTGCGCTTAAATTAATAAAATTTAGATACCATAGCGAAGAACTCATCTGAACAATGACCATGAAAAGGCACAGGGAAGCAACTTTACATCGGTGGAGGGGGAGTGACGGAAGACGGGACACCAGGTCAGAACCAATAATATTGCTGATTCTTCGTTGCATTTTATCTCTAAACATATAGTAAGAGCACCGGACCATGTGGCGGCAATATTCTAAGCATGGACGAAATTTAGAAATATTGTGGGAGAAGAAAACATAACTAATACGAGAGAACAATAAAAAACAGGAATTAAAATGACAGAAGATAACGATTGACACTGAATTTAAATTTTTGAAGATCAACGTTGACTTGAAATTAAGAAGCCGGGAAAGAGTTCCACAAGTGAGAGAAGAAACTGTAGGCATAGGACTTATAATAATATGAGAAGAAAACATGATTAATAAGATAGATCAATTTCTTTTTGGATTTACACATACGTTTAAAATTGTTCATTCTTAAATATATTTTATATGCCGGATATTTTTGTTTTTTACTTTGATGTTCATAACCACACCAAGTGCACATTGTTCTATCTTTTTTCTCTATCACGTATACATCCATTTCCTCTACCAGATTCATAATTTTGCTGTATTAAATTTCTAAATCTGTTCTTGTTGCCGAGTAAATTCGAGAGACTGTTCTAGTGACAACTTTCCCAGTTGAAAATTCATAAGAGTTCTGTCCTTCTGTATAACAGTGAATATTGGACGATGTCATGAAGGAGGAAGGAGATGCTTCATGCAACAGAAATGTAGTTCTACAGAAAGATACTGAGGATACCATGGACTGGGCACATGAGCAGCGATGACGTGTTGGAGAGGATGCAAATGAGAAGAAAACTCATACTTAACATCAAGAAGAGACAGCAAATATTTCTGGGACACGTAATGAGGAAAGAGGACCTAGAGAATCAAATACTCACAGTACGGATAGTGGAAAAGAGTGACGGGGAAATAGTGCGAGACATATTTGATAAGCTTGAGCAAATGCATGGCAGAGCGGAGTTTAGTAGAAATACTTAGAGGAAAAATATTGAGAGCAACAAGAGACAGGACCAAGTTGATGTCTATGATCGCCTACGTCCTGTACGGACACGGCACATGAAGAAGAAGAATTTGCCGATACTTCTCATTTCGAAGGCTCTTCACTAATTTTATCTGAATCATATCCTCTTCGGTTAACTCGTTTTCTGATCCCAGTTTCTCAAATTCACAATATTTAGCGGTTTGTTTTAAACGAAGAACAGGTTGAATAACTGATTCATTCACTTTTTGAGAAATGTTCATAAATTTTGCCCTCTCTGTGTACACTTGTTTTCTTTTGTGTGTTATGTTTTTCACGGTTGACTCATATCATCGAACATAATTTCTTCGAAATGGCTTCCAGGAAAAGAAATAAATGGAGGTATGCTTCACTAAGTGGCCTTAAGTAAGTTCTCATTCAAGTTTCGTCGTGCAGTTACTTCACACGTTACTGCAAGCAAGCCAGCACATTGAGGCCAATATACAAGGACGTTTTTAACGATTTGAGCCGAAAAAGGAAGACAAAAATGAAATCAGTGATTTTTTTGGCAGTTGTGATTCTATCATGTAAGTGTTTACTGATATTTTTTCTTTCAAATTTAATGAAACACATTTTCTGTTCGTAATTCTTTCACGATGAAACAATATTTTTGTCTGTTTGCTGTGATTGGATTTTTTATTACAAATCATTAGAAAGATTAAAAAATGATTATTGCAATCTTGTTGTTGCAATTTTTATTTACTAATTTTGTTTTCCTTATTTATATTCTTTAGGTACCACCAGAAACGAATAAGTTTTTATTTTATTTATTTTTTATTTAGGAAGAAATTTTAAAAAATTCAGGCAACGATCCGATTAAAATTTTCAGAACTTATTCATAAATAAATGAATGCATCAAAGAATAATTTTATTTAATTAGAAAACCGTGTGGAATATTTTGGAGTTATTATCCATTTCAATACATCGTGAATATTTAAATTTGGAATGGGATGACATATTTTTTATGGTTTAAAAAAAAATATTATTTTAGAACAAATTTAACATAAAATCTTTTTAATTTCCCCTGAAACTTTAAAAGTTAAAACTAAAAACAAATTATAGAACTTAATGAAGAAAAAAATGGTTTCATAGATGTGCGGGAACTATAATCATTTCTTATACTCTAAAATAGAGTAGTAATATAAAAAAAATTACTATGCGAGTGACAAAAATTTCGCTATCACTTACATACTCATAAAAAAAAAACCCTCTCCGAATGTGATTCTTATCTGGTCTATAAATTTTGGCACAGAAATAAATTATGACGTAACACCATGAAAAGGTTTGTATGAAGAAACAAAGAAAGAAAATTGAAAATCAGTTAGCACTTAATAATACATCTCGCATCTTGCATAGATTTCTCTCCGTGCAGCTCCCACAGTAACATCGTTTTTTATTATCGCTCTGATTAGTATGTAGTGGGATAATAAAATAAGAATTAAAATCAACATTCTTCATTTTTATAAAAATTCACAATGACGAGTGAAATCCTGGTTTTTCCCCAAATAAAAAAAGGATTGACCATGCGCTTTAAGAAAATGTCGAAACCAGATTTCACAAGTAGGTGTTTAATTAAAGGTTGACCAATGTGAGCGACTTGCAAGACTAAAGGGACATGGCGATCAATTGTGAAAAATCTAGATGAAAAGGACTTGATCAGCGTCAGTCAGTCAGATGGAAGCGGCGAGAAAGACAACACTAAAATATAACTTCAACTTCAAATCGACCCGGAGATAAGGTCAGGTAGCTCCTTGTTCACATCTCCTTACTTCTCATGTACTGATTCCTTTTACTTCTTCTTTTCCATCCAAAGACATTTCTACTGAACACATACATACGTACGCACACATATACTCTTAAAAATTACTACTACGAAAATTTTCTACAAATCTCGACACCCATAACTTTATCATTGAACCCTTAACTTCTTAATGTTTCTAATTGCACATTAACTTCTACAACTTATGTTATTTTTTCCTTTTAATAAATTTCTATTTTAAAATGAAAAATGTATATTTTATTCTTACACTAAATAACATATTTCAACCTGCCGACAACCCACCTTCTGATAACGATGAAAACCTTCTGATAACTCTGATAATAATTCTGCATCAAACTTGTAAGCTGTATGGAGTTGGGTTATGTATGACACAAGGCCGAATTAAATAAACATTAACCAGCTCCCTAAGGCTACAATACAACTATAACTATATATTGTATATCGGTAAATAATTTATTTGTAAACATAAATAAGAGTTACTAATTGCCTCTCCCCAATTTCAGACCTTTACAATAGCCACTGGGTAACTGCTGAGGCGTGGGGAGACGAAACAACGCTTTGACAGTTGAGATGACCGTATCGTTTCTTGATGCTTCAACTTTATAGTTTTTAGGTGTTTAAAAAAAGAAAAAAGTCGAGACTGATTTATTTTACTATTCTTATTTTATAACACGCCCCCAAATCCAACAAAATTTCTGTAAAATTTCTAAGTGTTTTCATGTAAGAAAAAAATTACTTTCGTCTAAACGTTGGTTTTCATCATCTTCAGTTACCAAATTCTACGATAGCGTTCAGCTCGGAGGGCGCCTACTACAATAATCCAGATTCATTAAAAATGATCATAAATCATAAAACAATTTCTAAACTTAAAAAAAAAGCTGTCTCGTCAACATCTTTTTTTTTTTATTAATAGGTAAAACCGACTTAAAAAGGAGTTTTTTAACTTATTTTTTACGTCAACTAGTAACAATAAATGAAGTGCTATGGGGAAATTTAAGTGAGTTTTTGCGTTGAAAAAATACATTGATTTGTAAAGACGAATGCTAGATTTATGAATGTGCTAGATGGATTTTCACACAGCAGTAGATGCAGCAATAAGTCATGAATAATGTTATAATGAAAACATCTTTCAAGAATTCAGATAAGTGCTTCTTTCGGTGTATAATTTTTAAGAACGCATGCAGCCCCATCTCATCTGCTGTAGTTTGGTCACCAATACAATACGGAGAAACTGGGAGGGTAGATTCAGGGAAAGATGTCTGGGTTCATGAGGGGACATTGATAATGTATGGCGAAACGTCAGCTGGCGAAAGAAATACTTTGGTTAATTAAATATTGTACTTCTTTGGGTTATTTAAAGTCGAATAAAATACTTATAGGACTAAATCACATTGAATTAATTGAAAACCAGACAGGAATTCAGTTTGAACTAATAAAAAAGTTAAGCATTAGGTCTGCTTAGGTTATATTCGACATAGGCCTGGTTCACGACCCGGATGTGACCCTATTAAGAAACGTGCAGTTTTAGGACAAATTTTGTGCCAGATGAAAATATTTTGAATAGCCAATTTTTCCCTTTCCAACAATTCATTTTTTCAATTTGTTTCTTTTTTCTTATTTATGGAACGTTTCTTGTAAATTTGTGCGGAAACAAGTCATGTATTTAATGCTTACAAACATGTCTTAGCTGGCTTTTTAAGGTGCACCTTCTATTACATTTTTAGCTGCCCAAAACAATGAAATGTTCGAATGTGGGCGATCGGAATTTTATCGAGTAGTGGTGAGGTTCGTAACAAAAATGACTTGTTGGAAAATTATCAAGTGTAAAACCTACACAAGCAATAAACAGTATTTTCTTAAGCTCACACTTGAAAAATAAAAAAAAAATTAACTCGCCCCAGCAAAAGGTAATCTATGAGGGACATCCACTTGAACTCAAATTTCTCCGCCACGGAAATAACCAGTGAATACACAATAATTTCCTTGGTTCTTACATGCTTGCTGAACCACAAGAATCACTTCTTCCGGCTATACCAGAGCAACAGGTCTGATTATAGCATTTTAAAGCGATCGACACATTTGTAAACAAAAGTTAATTCTCGGTTTTAAAAATCTTGCAAAAATAAAATATACATCTGTGACACATTATTTTTTTAAAATAGGGAAATTTTATGTTAAATTAATGATTTACTTAAGTATTACTTATTTATAACGTGAAATTTAGAATAAAACTATTTCATAATCACAGTTGAACTTTTTGACCTGTCCGCTGTATATCAAAACGTGTTGACAAGTTGCTGATTGATATGGCGTTCACGACTGCCAAGATTATACAATATGTTTTTTCGGGTAAGAAGAGGAAACTCTGCCCTTTTAATTTGAACATAGAAATTACCATACAAAAAAATCAAATACTTACAAAAAATATCAAATACAGACAAAAAAATTAAATAATTTTCAAAATATGAAGGCCAAACAATTTCTTTTAAACTTTTCAATTTTTGATAGGCAATATAATGTTCAATTAACTTAATCTAACCGCAACAAATGTTTGAAGTATTTTAAAAATATTTTTGAAACTTTATAAATTATTATAATTAAAAAATGAATTCTTAATATTTAATTAATTATCGAAAAAAATTTTTCTTCAGATTATAATGTTCTTATTTTTTATTATTTATTCCAGCAATTAAAATTTTATCAAATGAAATAATATCAGTTTTAATGCATTTTTTATTTTACTATTCAGAGCAGATTTTCGGAAACAGGGCAAATTAAAGAAAAAAAATAGATGATTGATATTACCCAATGAGTCCTGCATTTAACTAATAAAACCATTGACCACAATAAATTAAAATTAAAAGTTAAGCTTGCAAAATCTTAAATTTAAGAATGCTTTCAAATATTCTTAAATTTGAGATAAACTAAGGAAGACGCTAAGTGATGTAATTTATTGTCTAGTAATAACATTTACTCACTTTTGGTTATGAGGCATTAAATTACAACTCTTAGTGAAGGACCCTAACTCACAAACCAGCTACTAAAGCTTCGCCGTTAAGAGATCTTCATGCTGCTGGAGAAGTAAAGAAAAATTCCCAAATATTTTAACTAGACGTTGAAAGCTATATATTTTTATATTTGTTTTCGTTATAATCAAGTATTTATTTTCATTCAGGTTCGAAGAGCGACAGTACATTTTATTTAATTTACTT
Source organism: Ascarosepion bandense (assembly GCA_037127315.1). Classification (NCBI taxonomy): domain Eukaryota; kingdom Metazoa; phylum Mollusca; class Cephalopoda; order Sepiida; family Sepiidae; genus Ascarosepion; species Ascarosepion bandense. The sequence continues at coordinate 268,908 of JBBBDQ010001249.1, read as the reverse complement.
AATAACTAATTCTGTTTTTAAGCATTATTGTTATTAGCTTTTTCTTCTGATATTAACGATAATTATCGGCGTTGATTTTGAAAATTTTGGCTTTTAAACGAAAACTTAAATTAATTACAGAGAATAGGTCTTTCTCTTTATTGTCACATTTGTAACTTTATCTTTTATAACCGACGCGCTCTTTAAAAGCGACAGTGTCGTTTATCTAATTGTATGTTTCTACTGACCTTTTGTGGTGTTAACATTTTGTAGTATTTGTTTCTATTGAGATTTTGTTTACAAGGTCTCTCCGTAAAGCCGTTATATAATTCGTTTCGGAATCCGTCCATTCCAACAGTTGAATTTCTAAGCGTCGCTTACATATGGCCCTAGGCCAAAAGTATGGGACACCTAGTGAGCATCGAGCTCACTATTCATTTGTAATAGTTTCTAATCAGACAAGCTTGCTGACCATTACACCACGTCGAGGCGCCCCTCCAATCCAACATTTGCCATATAAATTATATTATCTCTCAAGCATTTCCCATGAAGAGGGCATAAATCGTTTTTTTTTTTTCGTTTGTTTTTTTGGCAACAGCCTAGATACACGGAGTGATGGGGAAAGGACGAAAGAACAACTGGAGTGAAATAGTTAAGAGTTGGCAACTGACATTGCATTTAAATTCTTGGAGATTGCAGCCACCAGCAAAGCAAGTATAACGAAGGGAGTTCCACAGGCAGGTAGTGCGAGAAATTAAGTTGATGGAGTAGAAGTGGTGGCTGCATTTGGTTGATTTAACTGTAAAAGTGTTGGAAATTGTTGCCAGTCTGGTCGCTTGAGTAAATTCTTGTGGGTTGGGCACCAGTGAGCTAAGCTCGTCGGAGCAGAAGCCATGAAAATATGTGTAGAATAGACAGGGAAACCACATTCCACCTGTGAGGAAGTAGCTGGAGTCGGGCTGCCAGGTCGGGACCGACCACATTGGAGATTCTCCTTTGGGGCCTATCGAGAACATTGAGGTGAATAGCAGGGGCACCAGACCAGATATGATAAATGTATTCAATGCATGGACGCATGGTTGGTTCGTATATGCACAAGATGGACTCAAGCGGGAAAAACTTCCTGGCCCGACTCAGTAATCCAACCTTCCTAGCAGTAGATTTAGATATTGATTCAATGTAATGGTTTCATTTGAGGTCGGAAGCGAGAGTAAGGCAGAGGAGGCGCAGTGTATTACTTTCTGGGAGAGTAACTTGGCCCATGCTTATTTGTGGGTAGGAGGAACTGCATGTGGTAGTTGACGGATTCTGTAGGTAGGAGGTTCTTGGAGGGAAGTAAAGAGAGATATTAATTGATACGACAGTATGATTACCGAGAGGGTAAAACTGCGACGCTTGTTAGGGATTAGAGACAGAGATGAAGCAGAGATCTAGCAAAGAAGCGTGTTCTGTAGGGATGTTGCGGAAGATCGTGGGGCAATCTACGACTTGCATATGAGGTTGAGAAATAGTAAAGTTCATAACATGGATGCCAGCAGAATCAGTGACAGTTTTCTAGCCACGTGGCATGGTGAGCATTTCGATCCACGAAAAAACATATGTTAGCGAATGGGCGAGAGAAAGTCGACTTGTCTTAATTGTTAGAGCAATCGGGATAAGAAGGGGAACGGTACAGAAAGAAAAGATAGCTAACTGATTGCAGAAATAAAAGACGGAGATACATGTATGAGTGGTTAGGGGATTAGAGCGATGTCTCTCTAGTTAGTTCATTGACATAACCCCCCCCCCACACACACACACACCGACCATGCATATGGACAGTGGAGTCCTTCCTTAAAAGGGGAATGTAGCCAGGATTCGAGAAGTCTGAGAAGGGAATTGAGGGGTTGACATTAGTTTCACAGAGCGCTGGGATGTCAGGAGAATTCTCGTGGAGCAAAGATTCCACACTACAGAATTTGGGACGAATACCACAGTTTTCGAAGGAAATGTTGAGAGGTTTAGGTGGCTTTAGTTTTCCTGGTTGTTTGTTTTATCTAAACGCAGTTTTTCAGGTTTGTTGTTAGTGAGGAGAGACCTCGAGTAGAGCTGGCCGACACTCACTGACTGCCACACACACTGAAAGGGAGCTGACGTGGACTGTGATGTTGCTGTTAATTCCACCTTTTTTCTCCACAAAGCCTAATGTGACATTTTCTTTGGTTTGTCTCTTTTCTATAATTAGTTCTGAAATATCTATGCTAGCTGGTAATTATGTTCCTTTTCTCTTCTTCGATGTCCTTTGCGCACTCATGTTTGTGTGTGTGCGCGTGTGCGCGTGTGTCTGTGTGCGTCTCTGAGTATCTAAAACACGTGTTAGAATTTTAGTGATCGTGGAAGTATACTCTTGGGGTCAGTTCCAAGAATAACAGTTCTTAGAATTCTCTTCTTCGATGTCCTTTGCGCACTCATGTCCATATCCGTTTGTCTGCCATATTTTCTTTCTCTAGTTGAAATAAGTGATCTCCCTTTTTAAATATTTCATTAACCGCGAAACGCTTTTGAAGAGTGTTGAAAATCATCTGCGAGGCCTTATGGGCGATGAAATCTTCTTGCCACTCATACATCTTCTATCCTACAGACCAATCATCAAAAGCCTCTCGGCAGTCTATCACTATTTTCATGGCAAATGTGACACACGAGCTACATTCCTTAGTTTTAACAGCTAACAAATTTACAACTATTACACGCCATGTCATGTAGGGTCGAATCATTCTAATGCGTTCCGCATTAATAAGAGGTTCCACCTAGAAAATGATTTCTAGGAACTGTTATTCTTGGAACTGACCCCGAGAGTATACTTCCACGATCACTAAAATTTTAACACGTGTGTGCGTGTGTCTGTGTGCGTCTCTGTGTGTGTCTAAAAGAACAAGTCTTTAATCAAACCTGTTTTACTTTAGCAAGCGTCTTCAGTGATTCTTCAAGGTGAATATATACATATGTATCTTCAAAATTACGAGGGCTTATTAATAAAGCTGTAAATCAGGAAAAACAAGTTTAGATCTGCTAGTTACTTTTGACACCAGTTACATTATTCTTCAAAGTTACGAAGGTTGATTGATATATAATCGTATAAAACAAGTTTCAGAATAAACAGAATAATTAAAGGGACTTAATTTTATACTATATTTATCAGCAAACAATATTAAACGTTTACACTGGCAACACGCACATCACACTCTCGAAGTTTAACTTAACATTTTCAGTATTTGCGGATCAACTTATCACAAACATTAAGGCAACTTTTAATAGTCTTGTCTTCTGTATGTCGTGTCCCTTCAGGGCGTAGGTGGTAATGGCTTTCCACATCTTCATATCCCTTCTAGCTCTTACCTCCCTTTCTCTTTTTACCCCTCTCCAACCCTGCTCTGCCATCCATTCACTCAAGCCCATCAAGTATATTACGCGTTGTTTTCTCCTGTCTCTCTCTTTCCCCCTATTTGTCCTGTGAGTCTGTTCCAAACAGCACTGCAACCTGCGACCGCCCAATGATGTCAAAAATTCCCAAGTTGTCTCTGAGGATGAAAGATTCCTGAATATACCCTCAGAGCGTTCCAACCAATCACAAAAAATATAACTTAATCAGCAGATTTAGCACGTTTCGGACGTTGGTATCGCTGTATGTTCATTGTTATTTATTTACTTTTTCAATACTGTTCATATATTTTATCTTTATTTTTTTTCTATTATTATTATTATTATTATTATTATTATTATTATTATTATTATTATTATCTTTCATCTTTCCTTGTTTCGGTGATAGTCCAGGTGCATGGTCGAGATTGCTCAGCAAGTGATATACGAAATTCTACACCAAAATCTGCAGATTGCAAGTAAGCATACCATTATTTATCTATGTTAATATATTATACTTATTTGTGTGTGTGTATGTGATATATATACATACACACACGTATATATATGAATATTTTTAAAAGTTTATAATAAAAACATAGTATACTACAAGACTAGTGTTTCGGTAGTATCAGCACCTCGTTAGGCAGTGAACTTTTTTTCTGTTAGGTATAATTATATATAGAAGCTTAAAGACAACACCTTTTTTACTCTATCCAGGCAATTAAGTTAGGGATTTTCGGAGGGTTTGTCTCAATGAACCAATAGAAAGCCAGGTCATGATGGATAGGAGAAATTTGATTGTATGAGTAAAGGTGGGTACAAACTTGAAATGACTTGAAACCCAGACGTTTTCTATGTCGGTAATGAAATAAGTTGAATGATGAATCTGTATCATTTAGCAAGTCTGAAAAGTTATTGCATGGCCTCGTAAAACGGTTACAGGATTTTTGTTATTTTTCACTTAAAATAGTGGACAAGTGACAAAGCCGAGAAAGGTTTTTCTCTTTTTCCTTTAAATACACTACACGTCAAACATATGTAGTTGACTTAGTGGGTGATCTATGCGTTAACAGAAACAAATTATCAGAAGAGGGGAGAATCAATCAATTTATGCTAGGGAGTAGATTAGACATGTGTAGTTATATTATAATAGGAAAAATTAACTATACTTTAGAGTATATTTTAGGCGATGATGACCTGATGGAACTTACTTCGCTACGTTTATTCAGAAAGTTTAGTTTTGGCTCATTCCGTGTCAAATCAACAAATTTTAGTGGGCAAATACCATGTCCGACACTGTTTTTTTTTTTTTTTTTTACAATTTGCTACACTTATAGATCTTTCTGAAAGGAATTGAATGGCACTTGTTACACATGTTAAGGGGTTCCTGAGATAAAACCTCTGAACTTTTAACGAAAATGTGAATAGTGACCAGATTTAAAAGATGATATCTCGGTTGTTTATGGACCTACAAATTTCATTCATATATTATTCTACATTTTTATCTGGGGATTTTTTTAGGTAAAATAAAAAGTTGACCTTGAATTTTGACCTGACTTATCTCAACGTTATTTTAATTTCTTTTTAAATTTTGACAAAAAGAGTTGTCTATCTTATGACAGTATATATTCAAAGTTTCATGATGAGCATTTCACTAGAACTGTTGCTACAAGTGTTTTATAGAACTGGGCAAAATTCAAAATGGCGGAATGTAGTATCTGCTACTTCATGTAAAAACATTTTGATATTTCACAATATGGTCAAGTTGTATATCTTTGTAAAGCTATTTTAATGCTGATTAAGATTCACAGAAGGACCATGGTCATGAAATCAATAAAAAAAAAATTTTCTGGTGATGAAACTGAATTTTCATTTTCTTTCTAATGCAACACAGATTTTATGAAAAAATTTTTATAATAAAGAAATTGTTAAAGTTTAATTAAATTATAGCATAAAAATATATAACCTCTATGGTGAATAAATTTTGGTTGATGTTTGATATTGTATTCTAAATCCACAAGAAAAACAATTTCCATCAGTTAAGTAAGTTCTGGTATTTTTACTTTTATACTATTTTTATATTATTTAAATCAAAGAACCAGGAGAAAATAAGCTTCTCTAAATTCGCTGAGCTTAGACCAAAAGAATGTGTGTTAGCAGATAGTGCTGGGACGCATACTGTCAGCATTTGCACAATCCATCAGAATATGAAGCTGATGATTGCAGGATCTCATCTTGGTAATACCTGGCTATAGCAGTTGTGAACAAAACAGAAGTAAAAAAAAAACTTAAGCCGTTGAGTTAAATCCGGATAACGAAGACATCCAGAAGAGGTATGATTCAAGAAATGAGAAAAATCTACTCCGGTGATCGAAATCATGGGTTCCTTTCAAAGTTCCAATTACCGCAAGAAGGTCGGAGCGCACAACTGTTGAAACGTCCTTACACTGTAAATAATGTAAAAAGACAAAAATGTACCTATTCACAATGAAAGTAATATCTGGTTGAACAGCAGATTATTTTTTTTATTTTTTTTATTTTTTTCACAATTTCTGTGACAGGTTTTAATAGTGACAAATTTGTGACAAAATATATAATATTTTTTTTTAGGTAATAGCTTTCCCGAAATGAGCAAGTTCACAGGAAGACATTCTAATACTTTGTTAACCAACGCTTTGTGATGCAATGGATATCAGATCGGAAAGAGAAATCGGAGAGTCGAGTTCGAATTCTAGTTGAATTCGTTGCGTTCACTTATGTGCAAATTCCCTTGTTAGAGGTATTAATCTGTCTCTTTCCCTCCAGCTAAAGGTTGAATATTAAGACAGATTTGGTTCTATAATCTTGGTAGGCAATTAGTCCACCGTAGTAAGAAATGGCAACTTACTACGGGAAAAATCTTTTGTCTAGTAAGTCATGGTTCAAAAGAGACATGATCACCTAAGAGTGAAGCATACATGCCCTCCTCTCTTAAATCAGTACATGACAATCCTATGAACTTTTATTTTTCATCATTGGTGCTAATTTTAAACAAATATTGCAACTATTTTAAAGACTTTTCAATAATTGATTTTTTTTCTAGAGTTATTCTCGATGCAGTGCAGTGCTACAAAGTTTGTGGCAATACTCTACCTGACCAAGTTTCCAAACAGTTAAAAGAAGCAGGATGGGGTAAGTAAAACATTTGTTGGTAATACTCTGTCATATAAGAGAACTTAATTATCATGAATACTTAATTTTTAAAATAAACTGAGGTAGGTACGCCAATAAATTGCTAAAAACTAGTAATATGAAGAAAAATGGCCCCAAACTGAATAAAAACGCTCTAGGCGAAACCCATCATCTACAGCTCTTCCACTTTGTTTCATTTCTTTTATCACTTTTCTTTCCGATACTATTACACATCCTACAAACACGCATGAAACAGTGTGCTTTCAGTCTTTTGTTAAAGCCACTAGAACAAACGGTGGTTTTGCACAACAAAGGAGGACACAGGAATGCCACGGAATCCGTTTTCTTTACCAGGATTCCTTGAATGTGCAGGCTGTTTATTAAATAAAAATAGGACATCTATTTCAAATAGGAAGTATCCACTGTAACAACGTTTGAAATAATAAAAATGTCGGCTTAAAATTAAATCCATTATTTTTTATATAATAATTTGTTTAATTGGCACAGTAAGAAGCACGTGCTGAAAGGTGTATGTGTGGGTAAACGGCTTTAAAGCGAGAGGAACAGTTGCAACGGTCGAGAACCGATTTGAGGCACTCATCAATATCGCGCACGGAAGAAGTTGATGAATTACGTTAGCACAAGAGGTGGAAATCGGGAACATCAGCTATGGCTCTGCACTAGCCATTGGTCATGATGACTTGAGGTAACATATGTTTGTGTCCGCTGGTTGTCCAAACAAGCAAACGATGCAGACTTGATTTGCTGTTTGCAATGGATGAAAAAGCTATGAACAATGGCAGAAATACCTCGCTGTGCGTGGGGTAGGGCTATGTGTATAAACGATAGGTTCCCTCCAAAAGTGCGTGTCTGTATCGTACGTGTATGTAGTCTCGAAGGCGGCCATATATAGGCATCAAGGCAACTAAATCTCTGGAGAAGACGAAGTCCTGTACATCGGCAGGTTTATTAATAAGAAAAAGGGTAAAACGAGAAAAGTAATAAATACGTCTAAGTAAGACTAATTAGTCTTGTTGTGATTGAATATTTATTATTGAATTTACAATAATTTTGGCACACGGCCGAAGAGAGCAGGGTTGGTGGTGAGACTGGTCAACACTTTCTATCCTCGACCTAACTAATCAGATTCATGACTCAGTCACTCATTACATGACTTCCCCCACAAATTATACGTATACCATAATCCTGCTTATTCACAAGGGGAACTAAAAGAATGGAAAAACCCATGACAAAATTCGTTTAATCTTGTAGTGAATGACTGCAATTCACTTGCCTCTCCCCAATTTTTTTCTTAGCCGATGAAATAAGCCGGTTTACAGTTTAATTTGACTCAGTCCCGATCTGTCTAGTATTGAAGTCATAATGTTATGTTCGATTGTCCGAACTTGCTTTTGTGTGTCAACGGCAATTTTTTGTTTAAACCTTTTGACATATTACTGTTGATTTGTCTTGCATATATTGTTTAATTGATTTATATTCTATTTACCTAGCTATATTCTTTTTTTTCCTGTTATTAGTTAGAAGCTTTTTCAATTCTGTTTGTTGGACAATACTACTATTTATATTTTGCATCTGACCATGGCCAAATTTACAAAGAATCAAGTGTAAAAATGAATAACTAAGACAGCCGTAGGTTTGAAAATGAAATTAATACCATTGTCTAAATGGGCAAAGATATTGTATTTGAGGAAGAGAAAATGGAATGTCACCTACTATGTGGTAGGTGGATAAGAAGAAGAATCAGCGGCAGGTGGTGGTCAGAAAATGTTGATGCAATGCAGGAGATCTTAACTGAGGTAAAGAAAGAGGACACCGTGACTGGCAGATCCCTAAAACAAAAATTCGAGTAGATGCTATGCTAGCAGTATTGCTATAGGCCTGGTCATAGAGATTGGCAGTTTAGTCGCCAAAGATGCATACTGGCTGAGACAAATGCGGCTTAATTAGATACTGTGTTGAAAGGCCTTACTTTGGCCTTAAAGTGGGAGTTAAGGAATGATTTATTCACAGTACTACGGAAGAAGAGAGCAAGAGAATACAGACAGAAGTTGAAGAAATGATAGTAAAGCAGAGATTAGGAATAATAGGAAAACTGATATACGAATTTGGATTACGAATGAAAGTTGTATTTGTGGAAAGAAATAAGGCAGATGCATTAACTTCAGAAAAAGCGTTTGATCGTCAATGAGTTGAAGATGTTCCAGTATGTTGTCTAGGGACCAGAGAACTAGAAGAGTTGCATTGTAGACATCATGTGAGTGTGGGCGGAGTCGATGTTTTGTCCGAAAAGTCGATCTACTTGTAAAATACGAATAAGTCCAGGGGATGCTCTAGAACTGCATCAGATGCCAATCAATTGACTCTACTCAGAATGTGCACGATCCTTGTAAAATTGGAACGACAGACAATTGGATAAGATTAGCTGTCGCTATAACACATTATCGCTGGTGTGTATTTGTCGGTGATTTACTGTGGACCTGGGCGACTGGCGATATGGAGAGAATTGCGTGTAGAAACGGCAGCTGTGATTGCAAAGGACTGGAGAAGGTGATTCTTGAACGGTGTATAATAGATGAAATGGTAATGGACAATGGTACGATTTTCCGCTCAGAACATCTCCAAACGATGTTTGAAAAGTGGAAAATAATATGTTATAGAACAGCATACAGGCCGTGGAGAAATAGTGAAGCGACACCATCGGACTGTGAAAGCAAAGAGGACGGTTATTGCCTGAAGAAGCAAGGTTTTGATAGAACATGACACCTAAGGTCGGACAGAGAACGGAGACAGTATCGTGAATATGACAACAGTCCGAATAATGAAAATAGCTGGTGTAAGTTTTATATCCATTCTGGCAAAACGATTATTTTCTGAACACCTGATACAAAATGTTATGTCAATTCCGGTCATACGTTATTTTCCCGTATTTACATATATTCAGTTAATATTTTATATGTCCTTCTGGTAAAAACGAAGGTAACTTATAATTCCATGGACCTAAGTAAGGAAATCTTAAAGAAAATGACACGAGAAAGAACGCTGCTACTCAGAATCAGAAAAAAAAAGTTAAAATTTCTTGAAAACATGAAGGAGAGCTCGGTAAAGTTAACACTCCCGAGATATATAGGTGACAAAGTTCATAGGTCAAGGCAGCGAGCCATTTACCTGACGAGCTTTCGTGACTGAATGGTGGAACGTGGGTCGGGAGAAAACACACTGATTGGAAGTGGCGATTGTTTTTAGCTATTTCAACAGGAAAAATGGCGTAACCGACACGCTTAAATTCATGTAGTCGGGACAAGAGGAAAAATATCTTGTTAGAGGTATTGCCATGAAAACTTTTGTATGAAAAGACGGAGGAAAGTCACGTCAAGCAGACGAGAAAGTGACTGAAGTCGAGATGGCAAGTTAGGATCGATTGCATTGCAGACCCTTGTTTGGAGTTTGTCAAAAATCTGAAGATATACAGTAGGAACAATAGATATGGCAACAGTATTTAATGCATGGAAGAATGGTTAGTTTCATGGTAAGTTCTGCTATTTGTTTTTGCATTTGACTATAGCTGAAAATACAAAGAAACAAGAGTAACAAAAAATAACAAAGGCAATCAGAGGCTTGAACATGAAACTAAACCCATTTTCTAAATGGGTTAAGATATTGTAGTTTGAAGTAGAGAAAATGGAATGTCGCTTACCATTCGGTAGTGGGGAAGAAGAATAATCGGCGTCATGTGATGGTCATAAACTGTTGACGTAATGCAGGGAATCTTAGCTGAGTGAAAGAAAGTATACCCTGTGACCGGGACTGGGCAGACCTTTAAAACACATAAAGGAGTAGGGTGGCACGATGTTACCAGTATTGCCATGGGCGTGGTCGTAGAGATTGGCGGTTTAATCGCCAAAGATGCAGAATGGTTAATTTGGCCTTAAAATAGGAGTTAAAGACTGGTTTAGCCATAGTCCTAAGTTGAGTGAATTCTACTGCAGAAAGAGCAAGAGAATACAGACAAAAATTGAAGAAATGATAGTAAAGAGGAAATTAGGAATATTAGGAAAACTGATATACGAATTTGGATTAAGAATGAAAGCAGTATTTGTGCATTTGTGGAAAGAAAAAAGGCAGATGCACTAACTCAAGTAAACAAAAATAGGTAGATTGTCAACGAGTTGAAGAGGCTCCAGTATGCTGTCTAGGGACCAGAGAACTAGAACAGTTGCACAGTACAAATTATATGGGAGTGGGCAACATTGTATATTTGGTATGAAAAGTTGATCTGCTCGTAAAAAGGGAATAAGGCTAGACGATGGTCAAGAACTGTATCAGATGTTAATCAATTGAACCTATTCAAAATGTGCACGATCCTTGAAAGATTGGAACGAAAAACAATTGGATAAATTTCGCTGTCGCTATAAGATTATCGCGTGATTTGTATTTGTCGATGATTGATTGTGGACATGGATGATTGACGATATGGAGAGAACTGCGTGCAGAAACGGCAGCTGTGATTGCATAAGAACTGGAGATAGTGATTCTTGAACGAGGTCTTATAGATGAAGTGGTTATGGGTAATGTCCAATTTTTCGCTGAGAACGTCTCCAAACGATGCTTGAAACGTGGAAAATAATTTGATGTTATAGAGCAGCATACAGGCCAGGGAGAAATAGAATACTGTAGCGACATTATTGGATTGTGAAAGCAAAAGGCGAGAGAGGACGGATATCACCTGTAGAAGCAATGTTTTCATAGAACACGGCGCCTAAGTTCTGACAAAGAAAGGAGACAGTATCGTGAATATGGCAACAAAGATACGACAACAGTCCGAATAATGTAAATAGCTGATATTTGTTTCATATCAAATTTTGGCAAAACGATTATTTTCTGAACACTAGATTGACAAATAGGTCTCACCGTTTTACCGTTAAACTGATTAGATTCAACCGTAAGTTCTATTCAAATAGTTTCTTTTCTCGCACATGTCGCTTGTAGAACTCGCTTCTAATTTCTTTTTTCTCTGCAACCTACAATTTTTAACATTTTAATAAAACGTCCAATTGCCATCTTCTGATTTGCAGAATCTGTTGTCCTTCCTCATCAATAAAGTCTTACCACTATCCTGCCCAGTAACTCATTTACGTTCTAGTAGCACTATCGTCTTGCCTTGCTTGGGCTGAAATAATTAAAAAAATAATGTCATATATATATATATATATATCGCTCATTCACTAATGAATTAGTGCACTCTGGCTATTGGGCGTGTATAATGATAATATACATGCTAAAAAGTCGGCCTTCTTCTACCGAGCCCCCATAGACCAGAGGTAGAATCTCCGACTGACGCCACTATCGGTCGGGTTTTAATACTGGGTTAAAAGCTATCTGAGTCTAACAGTACTGATGAGCTATGATACAGCGAAATAGATATGTCTGCGAATGAATATATATATATAACCTCTCTGAAAATGGCTCATGTGAGCCGAAACCTTAGAACGAACTTAATAAAAAAATTATTCAAATATTGGAGAATGTTGGTCTTTATATTCAACTGAAATTAAAGCCAAAATACGACGTTTAGAACGGTTCGTGATTAAACATAATAGACATTCAATGTCTCTTATATTTAACAGTATACGTTTAGAAATATATATATATATATATATATATATATATATATATATATATTTCGAGATATGATTAATAAATGAGGTTGTTTATATCTGAATAATAAAACTGATATCAAAATGGAATCAAATTGTATATTTTCAAAATTACGAGGGTTTATTAATAAATGAAGATATACATCGTAAAAAAACAAGTTTTAGATCTCATAGAATAATAAAATTGGTATGAAAAGAAAGTAAGTTTATCTCTTCAAAATTACGAAGGTCGATTGCTACATAAGGGTATAAACATTTTTCAGATTAGACAAAATAATTAAAAGGACGTAATTTTGCCATAATAAATTTATCACACTCTCGCAGTTTAACTTACCATTTTCAGGTTTTGCGCACATACAGATTTATTTATCAGAAATAATATTTACCTCAGACAACTTTTAATAAATAGTATTATCATCTATGAGTGGTGTCCCTTCAGGACATAGATGGCAATGGCCTTCCACATCTTCCTAGCTCTTACCTCCCTTTCTCTTGTTACCACTCTTCCACCCTTCTCTGCCATCCATTTACTCAAGCCCATCAAATATGTTATGCGTTGTTTTCCCTTGTCTCTCTCTTTCCGTCTATTTGTCCTTTGAGTCTGTTCCAAACAGCACTGCGACCTGTGCCCTCACAATGATGTCAGAAATTCCCAAGGTGTCTCTAAGAATGAAAGATTCCTGACTGTACCCCAGAGTGTTCTAGCCAAGCACAAAAGGCGTAACTTAATGTGCCGATTTGGCAGGTTTTGGACTTTGGTACAGCTCTATTATCATTATTTATTTATTTTTATTTTTTAATACTGTTCATGTGTTTCATTTATAATTTCTTTTTCAATTCTTCTTATTATTATTACTATTAACTTAGTTTACTTTCTTTAGACCAGTCACCTGGAAACTGCTCACGTAGTGATTTATTAAAGTGCAAACCAAAATCTTCTTATTGCAAGTAAGTATACCATTATTTATCCATGTTAATATATTATTATGAGTGTGTCCCTGCCTACAAAAATGACAGAAAAATAATTGTGAGGACTTTAGCTATTTCTTCACAGGTTATCCACACCGAGTGTGACAAGAGGGAATATACATATCTACACACACACAACGGACATCATTATAATAAAAAGGATATATGTATACATTCTTCACTACTCGACGATATATAATAAGGCTCAAACACACGACAATAGCTGTTAGTTAAGTTTAATATCTGGTAAAAAAGAAAATGAATTGAGCTGACGCTGCCTCGCCATTTTGTCTTTCTCTATGAGCCTAACGGAGGGAAATATGTGTGTGTGTGTCATGTAGATAGAAGTGTCCACACCAACACATATGGCGGAATGATGATCGCGATATAACAAATAAATGATGAATTTACCACTGGGGATCGCGTGACCATGATAATAACATATGTTAAGCATCATTCAGAAGTCTGGGTGGATCGTCCGACCTCATCGGATGTTTGATTTTGTCGAATTTTCTGCCTTTGGGCGGAGAGGAATCAATACAAGTCACCGCTGAAGGATAATATCTCGTCTGGGGAAAATCAGACAATAATTTTTGTCTGAGCTTGCGAGATGTTTTCCAACTAACGGGATTGTGCCGCATTTACCTCGGCATCGGCCCATGTAAGGAGGTAATGAATATCTCGTCCGATCCCATTTGACTCTCTGCCTTCGGCGAGAAAGGATCCCAGACGAAGATCTACTGAAGAATAGATTATCGTATAACGAAAATTAGGCAAGAATTTTGTCCGAGTTGAATGGCCTATAGTGCTCCCTTTAATTAGTCGTGCCCCGCATCAACCTCGGGTATCCACTTATGTGGGGAAGATGTAAATATCTCGTTTGACCTCACTGCCTTCGAGTAAACAGAAACCCAGACGTAGAGTAGAGTCTCATGTGAGAAAAATCAGACAAGAATTTTTCTCCGAGCTTGCGGGCTCAGTTTTTACCACTAATTGGCCTTGTACCGAATCATTCTCTGGCATCCGCTTATGTGGGGAGAACGTAAATATCTTGTGCGATCTCATCGGGCGTCTGATTTGTTGGACTCTTTGTATTCGAGACGAGAGGAACCCTGACGAGGCTCCGCTGAAGACTAGAATCTCGCCTGGATAAAATTAAACAAAAATTTTCGCCCGAGCTTAAGGGCTCGGTTTACCTACAATAATTGGCTTTGTGCCACATCTGCTTCGGGCTTTTTAAAAAAAATACCTTTCCCATCTTTGTCATTTGTTCACTACTTTTGTGTGTGTGTGTGTATGTGTGTGTGTGTTAATATTTCCATTATAAGTGTATAATAAAACATAGTTTACTGCAACACAAGAGCTGTTTTGCTTCGACACTATCTTATTAGCACCTTGTCAGGCAGTGAAATATTTTTTCTGTTAAGAATCATTTTGTATAAAAGTTAAAAAACAACACAAATGTACCATATGCAGACAATTAAGGCGGGTTATTTTCGGAGGGTTTTTTCTCAATGGACCAATAGAAAGCCAGGTCATGGTGGATAGAATAAAGTTGGTTGTAAGATTAAAGGGAGTAGAGACTTGAAATGACTTGAAACTCATACCTTTTCTATGTCAGAGATAAAATAAGTTGAATGATACATATGTAGCATTTAGCAAATTTGAGAAGTTATCGCGTGTCCTCATGAAACGGTTTCATATTTTTCTTTTAGTTATTTTTTCACTTAAAGTAATAAACAAATGAAAAGTAATGGGAATTTTTTTTTATACACTGCACGTCAAACATACTTAGTTGACTTATTGGGTGACCTATTCGTTAACTGAAACAAATTAATTTTTAAAAGATGGGAGAATCAATCAGTTTATGCTAGGGGATAGGCTATAGATGTCTAGTTATATTATAATAGGAAAAATTAACTATAGTTTAGAGCATATTTTAGGCGATGATGAGAGAGGGAAGTTACTTCGCTACGTTTATTCAGCAAGTTTAATTTTGGGAAGTTGATAATTTGTATTTTTCCTGTAAACATTAAAATATGCTTTATGTAAAGATTTACAAGATCTGTTTTTTCTTAATATATTCTATTTTACGTAATACTAAACGTGTGCAAGGTTTATATTTTATTTACACTGAAAATACTATCCTGAGGGCATAAGCAGTTCCACCGAGTACATCTTTTGAATCTCTTTCGAATAGGGATTGCTGGGTGTTTAAATAACTAAACGGAATATTTCATTATTTATGAGGCATTGACATGGCGTCGCCTCTTCTTTTTCTCACTGAACACAAGTAGCGAACTAATATCTTTTCCATGCGATCAGTACTGAATAGTTCATTGTGAGATATTGACAGGAGTTAACCTTCGTGCTAACTAATTAAATTACTAAAAATATTCAAATATATTGTTGTTATTATTGCTATTATTATTATTGAGTGTGAGAGCAACATACAGACTAAATGATGCGGAGATTTCTTGCCTGTTCTTATGCTAAATCTATAAGAGTATATAAAGAACATACATGACAGACACATGTGAACAATATGGTGACAGGTTTTGATAAATTTAATTCATAAAGTTGCAGGTGAGGCCTATTTATAAATATGTTCAGAACAAACAAACAAATATCCTCAGAGAATCTCTGATTGAATATGTTCCAAGGTATCTGGATAGAACTCTCATGATTTTGTCCCACAACTCCTGATCATGAACAGAGATATGTGTTAGGCTCTAGGTAACACGCCCAGCTGGTTATGGAACAGACAATCTACAAGCAGATCTTCAATACCGAATGGGATATTTGCTGTGACCCATTTTAATTCGAGACAACAATGTACTATATTTCTGAGATGAGGTATTGTATTTATTATTTACATTGTTCGAGCACAAATACCCAGGCTGAAACGTTGGCTGGAACCAGTGATATGACCCAAAGAGTTGTGAGTTCAATACCTGGTTACAGCAGTGGTGAAAAAAAAAAAAACTTAGAAGTTGAGTTAAATCCGGAAAACTAAAACATCCGGAAGAGGCATGGCTCAGAAAATGAGAACAATCGACACTAGGGATCAAAATAAGGGGGTCAGTTCAAAATTCCAATTACCTCAAGAAGGTCGGAGTGCTCATCTGTCGAAACGTTCGGACACTGTAAATAATGTAAATAAAAATGTGCCTATTCACAATGAAAGTAATATCTGGTTTAACATCAGAGTATCATTTATTTATTTCACAATTTCTGTTACAGATTTTACAAGTCGCTAATTTGTTACAAAATATATAATATTTTTCTTGTTTAGGTAATAGCTTTCGTCAAATAAAAAACTCATAGGAAGGCATTCTAATACTTTGTTAACCAACAGCTTGTGATGCAATGGATATCGGATCGGAATGAGAAATCGGAGAGTCGAGTTCGAATTCTAGTTAAATTTGATGCGTTCACTTATGTGCAAATACCCTTGTTAAATGTATTAATCTGTCTCTTTCCCTCCAGCTAAGGGTTAAATATATGGACAGATTGGATTCTATAATCTTGGTAGGCAACTAGTCCACTGCAGTAAGAAGTGGTAACCTACTGAGGGAAAAATCTTCTGCCTTGTCAGTCATTGCTCGAAAGAGACATGATCGCCCAAGCTATCTCTTAAAAATCAGTACAAGACAATCCTATAAGTTTTAATTTTATCATTGGTGCTGTTTTTTAAATAAACACTGAAACTTTTAATAACATTTGAAAAAAATTAATTTCGTAAGAAAATATTTTTCATTGTACTTTTATATTAAAACCTATCACAATAATTGAATGGGCTATTTTTAGCGGTCTGCGATCAACAGTGAAGTGCATTGAAGATTGTGACGTCGAAATTTCTGACCTAATTTCCCAGCTGTTAAAAATATGTGGTAAGTGACATTTTTGTTGCTAATTTTCTCTCTCACTCTCTCTTTCTTTCTCTCTCTCTCTCTCACACACACACACACAAACACACACACACATATATATATATATAGAGAGAAGCTTATTAGAGTGGATACTTTGTTTTTTAAATGGACTGAGGTAGGTACCTCCACTAAATCACAAAAAAGCATATTATAAAGAAAAAAGGCCCCAAACTTATTAATAACATTCCAAGCGAAAACCATCATCTATAGCTCTTTCACTTTGTTTCAGTTATTTTTTTGTGTTCGACTTTTCATTTGGATACTATTATACATCCTACAAATACGCATTAAACAGTGTGCATTCCGTCTTGTGTTAAAAAACACTGGACCAAACGATGTGTTTCCACGATAAAGAAGGATGCAGGAATGACACGGATTGCATTTTCTTTGCCGGAGTTTTTTGGAATGCGCAATGAATCGAAACATAATTACTCACCAAAGATCACCCAGATATGTCTCATTTTCCAACCTAAACCCCTACCACCAAGAAATTTCAAAACATATAAAGTGAAGTACCTCACTAACTAGAAAGCATTTTTTTAGAACATCCGATCCGAAGGAAATTGTAAAATTAAAAAATACAAAAATTATTAGTATTAAACTTTTCTCGTATTCTTTAAAATAAGAGGAAATAAACCTTCTGAAGTTAGGCCTAAAATTGTGTCCCACTCCAAAACGTAACGTTACAGACCTAAAAAAAGACTTAGCGAACTCGAACGAAAATTTATGCTTATAGGAACATTATGCAACAACATCAGTACTGCCTACAGCTTAATAGTAAAAAAAAATTAAATATTTTCCAAATAAAAATAACAATTCAAATGAAACGAACATATTCTTTGAAAAACTCTGGAACACAGACTTTCAAAACAATTACAATTCCTTTATGTTTTGATTCAACCCCCCATAACAATCTTACACACAAACAAAAATTAACATTAGAAAACATTTGTGAGAGCAATGACAATTATAAAAGAAGCAGACAAGGGTAGTGCTGTAGTCATTATAGATAAAACTTACTACAAAACTGATATTCATGATATGCTAGGAGACGGAAATAACTACAAATTAATCAACCATAATATAGACGTAAATATAGCATCAAAAATTTAAAATATCTGCCTTACATACAGTAAAATACTAACGAAAAAAGAAAAAGATTTTCTTACAGACCTTATATAAAAACCAGCAATTTTTGAGGACTCCCAAAGATGCATGACTCAAGCAATCCAGGAACAAAAATCTAAATATATTCATACCCTAACCCTAGATATCTTAAATTCATACCCATTGTAGCAGGGCTAGCCTGCCCAACATGTAGACTGAGACACAAATATTATGATGGACACTTAAAGTATTATACAAAATGCAAGTAATATTAATAAGAATAATAACAATAAGTCTACACTTTCGACCAAACTTTCATTTCTTGCTCTTTTTCACACACACACACACACACACACACACACACACACACACACACACACAAATATATATATATATATATATATATATATATATATATATATATTTATATATATATTTCTTCCAGAGCAAAGAGGAAAGGCCACTAATTGTGCAGAGGGTTACAATAAGAGAAAAGACTAGGCACAGGGAGCGTTAGAGAAAGGATAATGATGGATGGGATTCAAGAAGATAGAAGATGGTATCTCAGGCTGCATTTAAATTTTTGGTGTTTATAAATATCAGATAAGCAAGTAAATGGAAGTGAGTTTCACAGGCGGAAATTATGAGAAAAGCAACGATGGTCAAAATAAAAAAT